>VZTF01004030.1:4849395-5127049 GCA_013397755.1 Cnemophilus loriae
CTTGACCCTCCTGGCTGCCAGGGCACTGCTGACTCACATTCAACCTTCTGTCAACCGGGACTCCCAGGTCCCTTTCCATGGCACTGCTCTCCAGCATCTCATTCCCCAGTCTGTCAGTACATCCAGGGTTGCCTCATGCCACACATAGAATCTGGCACTTTCCCTTCCTGAACTTCACATGGCTGGTGATTGCCCAGTCCTCTAATTTGTGTAGGTCTCTCTGTAAGCCTCTCTGCCTTCGAGGGAGTCAACAGCTCCTCACAGTTTTGTTTCTGTAAACTCAGGTTTTACTCTGCTGTTAGCCCAAGAAGTAACTCAAGCAGTCCTGGCTGGACTAGCTGCACTGCATGTGAGTGACCCTGCATTGCCATGTCCTGAGGACCATACGATCCTGCCTTCTGAACACAGACTCAAGACAAAAAGCAAATACAAGAGAATACTCTCCATGCTGTTACAGAGGAGCGCATTGTTTTCTCAGCACTACGTCAAGTGAATTAAATAATGGAACAGTGAGGTACAAGCTTAAAATCCTTAAGCTAGGAATAGGCAAATATATTTCAGGACTTCAGTTTTCACAGAATTTTTTTTCCAGTGAGTAAGGCATATATAATACCTGAAGCATTAAGACTATCCCTCAGTTTTTAAGACCCTCACTGAACAAGGTGTGCTTTGTCATACGGCTAAATGCCAGACTTTTGTCACTCTCCTTAAGACCAGGCATATCCCTGAAAGCAGTCAGTACCATGGCAAACAATTCTCCAGTCAGGAGTGGTGTCATCAGAACCAGAGGTCCAGGGAGTACTTTGTGTTTGATTGACTGCTGACAAACAGTGTAGGCTGTCTGAACAGGGCCTGCTGAGTAGAGGCTGATTGGGCTGCGAATAAGGGGCTTAAAAGAGAGGACTGAAATTAAAGTTTAATTTTGGAAAGTAGAAGAAAAAGGAAGTTTGAGTATAAAGGGCATGGCATTAGTGAAAAGCCTCTGCCAGGCTGTCATCCAGAATGGACACTGGGAACAGGAATAAAGAAAGGTAGAGGGATTGTGCAACACTTGGAAGGAAAAATAAGATATTTTTTGGCTACCCTTTAGTTGTACCAATTAATCAGACAAGGTTGCAGTACAGGAAAAGAGGCTAAAACAGGAATGCATAATCATCCCCCTCCTCGTCCAGTTAAACAGTCCCTTATGTTTGAAGATGTGATATGGATTTTGGCATACGTCCCCATGGCCTCAGGAATTAAATACAGAAGACAAGGTCCAAATAATCCAGAATACTTCACCCAAGTTTTTCAATGTAGTTCTCCATAAAGGATTATAAAAAACACAGAATAGTATTGAAAGGTTTTTAAATTACGGTTTGATGCACGGAATCAATGTAGCATGGCTGGATATGTTTTTACAATCGATCTATATCATTCTCTGCTCTGTGATGGTCAAATATGGTACACAGATCTTGCACAAACCTGTGAAAGAGAATGACACAAACTAGCTTGACTTTGTTTATGCAGTAGTTCAAAAACTGTAATACACATTTGTAATGCATATAATTAGAAATACACATTATAAAGTTCCCTACCATAACAAATAACTTGATATAAGCAGTCAAAGTAGTGAATAGACAAGTGCAATATGGGAGCAGTTTCTTTTGAATTCTTAAAGTTTATTTGACCACATCAGTGCATCTAATGCCTGCGTAAAAAGTCTCTGAAAAAGGAAAGGAGTATGAATCATAGAATTGTTGAGGTTGGAAGTGACCTGTAAAGGTCATATTGTCCAATCCTTGTGCTCAAGCAGGGCCACCTAGAGCCGGTTGCCCAGGACTAAATCCAGACGGCCTTTTATAATCTTCTTGGACTCCACAACCTCCCTAGCCAGCCTGTGCCAGTGCTTGATCACAGTCACAGTGAAAAATTGTTTTCTGATGTTTAGAGGCAACGCCCTGTGTTTCAGTATATGCCCATTGCCTCTGGTCCTGACACTGGGCACCACTGAAAAGAGCCTGGCTTTGCCCTCTATTCCTGCACTTCAGGTATCTCTACATATTGGTTAGATCCTTCTGAGTGTTCTCTTCTCCAGGCTGAGCAGACCCAGCTCTCTCAGCTGTTCCTTGTAAGAGAGATGCACCAGTCCCTTCATTATCCTAGTGGTCCTTTGCTAGACTATTTCTATTATGTCCACCTCCTTCTGGGGACCCCAGAACAGGAACCAGCACTTCACGTGTATCTTCACCAGTTCCGAGTAGATGAGAAGAATCATTTCCCTCCACATGCTGGCAGTACTTTGCCTAATGCAGCCTAGGATCCTTTAAGCCTTTCTTTGCTGTGAGGGCACATGGCTGTCTCATGTTGAACTTGGTGTCACCCAGGACCCCTGTGTCTGTTTCTGCCAAGCTGCTTTCCATCTGCGTGCTCCCCAGCCTGCCCTGGTGGTTGGGTTGTTGCTCCTCAAGTGCAGGACTTGCACTTCTCCTTGTTGAATTCCATGATGTTCCTGTCAGCCCACTCCTCCAGTCTGTCAAGGTGCCTCTGCATGGCAACATCAGCTACTTCTCCCAGTCCTGTGTCATCAGCACCCTCGCTGAGGAAGTGCTCTGTCCCATCACCCAGACCATTACTGACAGTGTAAAATGGGACAGAGCACACCCTGCTATGCACACTAGTACTTACCAGTCTCCAACTAACCTTTTTCCAGTAATCACCACCCTTGGGCCCAGCCATTCAGACAGTTTTCCATCCACTTCACTGTCTGCTTATTCAACCCCTAACTGGGTTCTTTATGATGATGATTTTATGAGAGACAGTTCCAAAGATCTTCCTGAAGTCTGGGGAGATAGCATTAGATGCTGTTTCCTCATTTAGCAGGCCGGTGGTTTCACTGTGTAAGTTTATCAGACTGCTGAAACATGACTTCTCCTTTACACTAAAGATGAAAAACCTACTTTGAAACCAGATATGTTGGTGCGAGGCTCTTTCGTAGTATTTCCCAATAATTCAAAAAATAAATAGATAAGAAGGTATTAACCAGACATAGGCTAGTTTTTCACTTTCCAGGAGAGATCATAGTCATTTATGCAAAGTGAAAAAACCCCAAACTTTACATCTTCCATGACAGCAATTACTCTAGAACATAGAGCTCAATAGAAAACCAAGCTTATGCCCCAGTATTGCAACCATTCTGTCACAATTAGGCCTGAATTCTGCTAAAAGCTAGCCAGTTGCATAATTCTAGGTGTTTCCATGTGTATAGCTAAAAAAAAGAAAAAACCTCACCTAAAATATAAAGCATGACTGAGAATGCCAGGTTAAAAATTACTGTAAAGAAAAGAGTTGCCATAAAGATGCTGCAAATTATACTAAATGATCCAAAAGAATTCTCCAAGATGAATCAAGCTTGCAATAACTTAACTGTGTATTACAACAAAATACACTTTGGTCATTATTTATACCTGTACTAAAAATAACTATTAAATATAAATATTATTACCACATGTAGTAATGATTGGGTCATCATTGAAGTTCTGATGCTGGTAAAACTCTCCACGAAAGCCAAGGCACATTCTTATGGCTAAGTTATCAAAACAGGTGGTTTTGTTTCACCCCTTTCTTAATTTTAGAATGTCTTTGTTTGGTTTTAAGACCTAATATATAAAGAAAAGTTACAATTTGCAATGCATGATCTCTATCAGGAGAACAAATGTCTTTTTTTTGGAGGAAAGGCAGGTTTTTCATATTGCAAATATTCTTCCAGACAGATGCAGATTTTCTTGAGAGATAATCTGATGATCCCTGCTCTGTCTTTCCTCTTTTAAATACAGCTCAGCTGATGAGTCAGCTCTTCCACAATCTCTATTGCCATCTGTTTTGATTCAGAAATTAGTTTAAATTACAGATATGATTTTGATCTATTCTTCCTTTTTCCTGCTGTTTTTAAAGTAATGTATTTCTAGGAGGAAAGGAACAAAGAAATAACACCATCTGATTAACAAATGTCAGTAAACGATGGTAATCATTTATTACTGTCAGAACAACTTAATTCTTCCTCATTTTCTTCAGTTGGCCTTAGAGGAGTATTTTGTTACTTTTGATTTCATAGAGAGCATTTGTTGGGGTTGTTTAGCCAGCTAAGCTAGTCAATCGCATAACAAATGAGAGATTATTAAATTAATTCTAAATTTCTAATAAACATCTAACTGACAGGCATGTGTGCCAGTATGTCTGGGTTAGCTGTCACCGCAAGATCTCACGGTCACGTTTCAGGCTTCTGAAAGCAGCCTTCAGTAGTTGCACATCAGTGGCCCAAAGTGGTCATGTTGGCATGCCTGCATGTTGCAGCAGCAGAGGGCACAAAAGGGGTCTGTGCTGTCCGTGTTACTCGTTCTGTGAAGCTGTTCCAGTCACTGGGCTCCGCCTTTTTCCCTCTGCAACGTGCACTGGACAACAGGGTAGAACTAAGTCATGTGCTTGCGCTTGCGATCTCAGACCTTTTAGAGTATACTTGGTAAGATCTCCCCAACAGATTTAAAAACTTGAAAGACCACTGCATGTTTTCCTGTTTCCATTCCCACTTGTTTCTATGCTGACGATTTCTATTAAAGTTATTTGTAATAAGCACATCTGTTTTGCTGAATACTTGAACACTGGAAAATCTCAGAAGTTTCTATTCTTCTAGACAAGTATATATAACCACAATGATGTTTTTATGATTTGAAATAACTTAGAACTATAAATTCAGGAACAAGAAAAGAAGATGATGTTGCAACACTAATTTTCACGGCCATAGATCTTGTCAGAGTACCATAAACTCGTTTGTAGTAATCTTTATTTTGGAAACAGATGAAAGAAAAAACCCAGTAGTATTAACTAAAGATCACCAAGGAGATAAAGAACATGTTCACAATGCATAAATGAAAAAAATATTGACTGATAGTTAACAAATTCTTACATACATCACATAATTGTTTATGGATGATAAACTGCTCTAAGCATTTAGCTGGCAGCAGATGAAAAAGAAACCTGCTGTTGATTCTGGCACAGAACCCTAACATTACTCAGCAACTAGTTATGAGCATTGTAAATACAGCATATGGAAAAACCAACAAATGACTCTTTAGATGCATAAGTGATTAAAATTCTGTGTACTTATTGTGTAAGGTCAGCTGTAAACACTCATTAAACTTGAGTCTTTGACATCTCAGCTGCTTAGTCCTCGCTTCTTTTCTTGGAGTATCTCCTCTCGTTCATCTAAGCAAAAATATTAAAGAGTCCTCTGATTGTGTCACGGTAGAGATGAACTGCAGACCTCCTAACTGTCATGCCCTCTGGCTCAGTTTTACCTGCCTGGATGTCAATGGTCCTGTCTAGAGCACGAAATGAAGTGAATTCTCAGGTGAGCCACAGTCATGGCAGCAAAGGTCATTTACCTCTCGGTCTGTGTACAGCGTCTTTGAGCATTGTTTTAAAATGGAATGTGCTAGATACGGTTGTGAATGTAGAAAAGCTATCTTAACATTGGAGATTTTTTATTTGGAAAATTAAAAGAAAGATATTTCATCCAAACATGATGAAGAATTTCTTTACTGTGTGGGCGACCATGCACTGGAAGAGGTTGCCCAGAGAGGCTGTGAAGTCTCCTTCACTGGAGATATTCAAGAACTACCTGGACACAATCCTGCACCAAGCTCTGGCAGAGCTTCTGTCCCATTTTTTTGCAACGCTACTGGCTGCCACAAAGCTTCATCTCCACCCCGCTAAAAAGAAGGCAGCAACACTTATTATGGAAGAGTACAAGATGTGGCTGTATCACCTTAATGAAAGACTCATAGTGCTGAACAACAGCAAGATACATTCTCTATGACATCTTTTTACTCACTAAAAAAACCCCAAACCAACCAAAAATAGTAGGACGTTAATTTAAGGTAGGTTTTTCTTTAAGACAATTGTTTAAATAATAATTGTTGTCCTCATTTAAATAGGATTAGCTGTAACTTTGGTAATGTTGGTAATTATAGTTAATGTTGGTTTAAATTAATCTAAAATATTTGCAGCCCATTGGGGTTAAGACGTTTTAGTATGAGTGTAAAGTTTGCATTGATAATCTACGGATAATGATTAGATAGAGAAACATGTATGAAAATTTTAGTCCAGTCAGGGAATAAGTATATTGAATTAATTTTAAGCCTTCTGTCGTGGTACCAGAAAAAAAAGCATATTTAACTCTGATGCCACTGGGTGGCAGAGAATGGGCTGCTATGCAGGAGTGGTTTCATGAACCTATTAAATAAGACAGAGACACGACTGACCAGTAGCAAGCGAATGGAAAAAGTGACTTGAGCCTCTCTATCCTGTAGGAGAGCCGTAGCTCAGGTGTAGAGATAGGGGAAATGCTGTGTCCCTGTTTATTTGTCAAGTGCGCTGCCTCTGGCCATGGGTAATGTGCTTCAGGGAAAGGAAACTTGTAATAGGGGTCCACTGTGCTGCAAATAAAGTTCCTTTCCTGTAGCTAGCTGTTATCATGCAATAGTAAAAATCTATGATGCTGTTGTGGTTTTAAGCTCAGTTGGAGATGGAACACCATCCAGCTGCCCACTCAACCCCACCTATCTTCCTCTAATCCTGGTGGAATGGGGGGGAAAATCAAAATAAAACTTGTGTGTTGAGATAAGAAGAGTTTAATAGTTGAAAATAAAGTAAAATGTAATAATAATGTTAAATAATGTTAATAATAATGATAATTAAAAAGGGATAAAACAAGTGATGCACAATGGAATTGCTCACCACCCACTGACTAATGCCAGACTTCCCTTCCCAAAACTGTATCAGGCCCCTTTTGGATAACTCCCCCCAAGTTTACATACTTGGCATGACGTTCTCTTCCTTTGGTCTGTTCAGGTCACCTGTCTCCCAGCTGTGCTCCCTCCCAGTTTCCTTTGTGCACCTCCTCACTGCTAGAGTGTGAAACAAGTGAAAAAAAAGAAAAAGTCCTTGACTTAGGTTAAAGACAACTTAGTAAAAAACCAAAACATCAGTGTGCTACCAACACCATTCTAATTCTAAATCTAAAACACAGCACTGTAACAGCTACTGAGAAGAAATATTAACTCTACCCTAGCTGAAGTCAAGAGAGATGCAAATATACATATTCATCTCATGCTGTGGATTATTATTTTATTATTTCAATTAACATGTATAAATTAGTAATGTAGTTGCGTGACAGAAGACAATAATCATCATATACAGCTGGATTTAGTTTTGACCTTCTATCAAAGGACCTGTTGCCTCACACACATGAGAATATCCAGGGGATTCCAGCCCGTGTAAATGATACTGATCTCAAAGAGAGGAATATACCTAGTGCTATCATAGCAGCTGAACAGGCAAGACTTTTTGTGACTCCATTAACTCAGTTTCCCCTGATACCAAGTGATAACGTAGCCTGGCTACTAGTGAGGTTTCAGGCTTTTGTCTCTTATTTTCCCCTCTCTTCCCCAATTCCTGCAAAATTTGTGAAAGGAAATGTACGTCCACTCCATTCTCAACACGTGGCTAGTAGTTGTTTCCAATTCTCTGGTGTGTTCCTTTGGCACCTAGCAGAGGGACAAGGTTGTTAAGGAGTACAGGACAAGGAAGCCACTGCCCATCCTTACCCAGAAGGGAGCATGGACTTCAAGGCTCGCTGTGCTTTGCAAGCAGGACACCCATCTGGCGGTGATGGGGAGAGAAAGCTGGGTCTCTGTCCGTCCTCTGAGAGCCGCTCTGTCTCCTGAAGGGGTTGATAAAGGATGGGACCTGCCCTCACCTGCTTCTCTGCAGCTGAGTGGGCTCCAGGGAGGCACCCTGCGCTGAGCCTGTGGGGAGATGTGGTGGTGGAGTGCCTGCTTCCAGAGCTCACATGGACTCGGATGTCAGCCCAGCCTGAGCTTCTTGACCATGAGAGCAGATGCCAGAGGTGGCTGGAGGGGGCTGCCCACAACAGGGGGCGGCCTGGGGGATGCCGGATGGCCAGGCTGGCAGGACACTTAAGAGGGTGGCAGGACACCTGGGACAAGAGCCAGGGTATGAGCCCTCTCCTTAAATGCAGCTCCCAAACAAGGCAGGGAAGGACCAACAGAGACTCTTTCTCCCTTGGCTGATCCAGAGTCCTGTGGCACAAGCAACTGAAGCCCTCAGCAGAGGAGAGAGGCTATTTCAAGCACCTCAGTGTCTTCACTGCCGCAGGGCAGGACTCCCCCTTACCTCAGACATCCTTTCTTCCTCTGCACTTGCTGAGCTTTCTCAGGGGCAGGATGATGGCTGGGGGCTGGCAGGACAGTCCCCTGTCACCTTTCCTTTTCCTGCACATCTGTGGCCAGCCAGCCATTATTTGCTCTGAAGTATTTGTTTCGAAAAGTGAGACTAGTGAGGTGACACTTGGTGCAGAAAGCACTTCGGAGTTACTTGGGGAATGGCAGCAAGATCTTAAGTAAAGATCTTTTCATTAAGTAAACAAGTACAAGGACAGGAATGGATAATGCTGGAATAATTGAAGATTAGAGAAAAAGAAAGACAAAGCCCCTGAGCTTTGACCAGGAAATCCCTTTTTTTCAAAAATATTCTCCTACTGTGTAACTAAATTGTGAAAATACTGCCATCGTCTGGAGGATTAAAAATATAATCCTGATTTTCTTACTGCTGTTTGGGGAAAAAAAATTGAGAAAGTAACAGAGCAAATTTCTGCCTAAATAAAAATTCTGCCAAATCACAACAATGAATAAAAAACTAGTTTTGGAGATGGAGGACTGTTGCTTTACCTGTGATAATCATCTACGGTTGTAATGATGCCATATTTACAGAGTAATTCAGGTATCTGTGTGTTAGGGGATTCTCTGTGAAGGAAGGGGACAGATAACTTTAATGAAGCATAAAGTGCTTGTCTGTCCTAAAAGCTCTTACAGAGCTTGACTAATTTTGAGAGAAATTAAAACAAAATGCATGAAGCTTTACAGTTTTCTTCTGAATGTAATCTTTCTTTGAAGGGGTGTTTTTTCAAACTTGGAACCTGATTTTTAGATGGCATTTCCTCCACACTCCTTCTTTTCCTCTATTTCTTACTTCTAGTGACAGCCAAACTTGTAGGTGTTTACGCATTAAAAAATTACTAGTATTAAATATTGTCACAGACTGGAATCTCATACCAACTTTGAGGCATAAGACTTACAAAAATTAGTGTTTCAAATATTTTTAGGTAATGTATGAATCTTGGTTCTGCTTATTACAACCGTACTCAGTAAAAGGCAGCAGCTTAATTACATTTTAAAATATGAAAGATCCTTTCATGCATGTACTTGAGCAAGTTTGTTAAATGAACTGAACCTTTGTTGACTTCTTAAATTAACAAGGGTATAAATGACTTGAAGAAGGGAAGCCTGCTTTCTTTTTTTGCCCATTAGAGAAAAGCACAACCTTCCTGCATTAAAAAATAAACAGACTTATTAATTCCTTAACATTTGAAGTCAATCCAAATGGCACTCTGCCAAGACAGATAAAATGAGAAAACTCTGTATTTTATATTCATTCCTACTAATCTAGAAAATATATGGCTCTCCAAGGAGGGCTGTGAAAATGTCTTGGGAATACTAAACAGATAAATTGTGTAGTTTCAGAAGAAATCCTTCCACAAAGGGACTTGATTACCACAGCATCATGAGATTGTCAGCAATCTTCAAAGGATCAACTTTCTACAGTCTTTCTGAAACTTGGAGTTGTTGACTGAATTTCATTTTTCTGTATTTGAGTATACGGTATATTTCTTACATTCAGGACATCATATATACACATATATATGCACAGATATATAAATTATAGGAATAAAGAGGAGAGAGAGAGGAACTTAAATCTAAAATGTTAGTGGCTCCAGCAAGATAAAACCTGTGAAAGTGACCGCAATAATTGATCCTCAAACGTAGACTCCACCATTTGCTATTGCATACTTGTTTAAGAGGAATATCCTTACTAGTCTATATAAGTTAAGCAGTCTGAAATAGCTGATGTTTTAGCTGTTGCTGAGCGATGTTTACAGAGTCAAGGCCTTTTCTGCTTCTCACCCCATCCCACCAGTGAGCAGCTTGGGGTGCACAAGGACTTGGGAGGGGACAGAGCTGGGACAGCCCCCAAGTGACCAGAGGGGTATCCCACACCATATGTCATGCTTGGCATATAAAGCTGGGGGAGGAAGGAAGGAAGGGAGGATGCTGGGAGTGATGGCGTTTGTCCTCCCGAGTCACAGCTATGCACGATGGGGCCCTGCTCTCCTGGAGATGGCCGAGCATCTGCTTGCCTATGGGAAGCGGTGAATGAATTTCTTGGCTTGCTTTGCCAGTATGTGCAGCTTCTGCTTTCCCTATTAAACTCTTTATCTCAGCCCACAAGTTTTCTCACTTTTACTGTTTGGATTCTCTCCCCTACCCTGCTGTGAGAGAGTGAGTGAGCAGCTGTATAGGGCTTAGTTGCCAGCTGGGATTAAACCAGGACACCCGGCTCTTCTGCCAGGCATCCCTGCAGGTCCAGCTGCCTACACCAGGCAAAGAGAAATTTCACAGTCATAAGGAGTGAGGAGCACCCAGAGTGCCTTCTGAGCAGGAAGGGACCTGCTGCCCCATCCATGTGGTGAACACAGGGCACAAAATGTTTCTGTATCATAACAGAAAAAAAAAATGCCCTTCAGCTAAAATCTAGGAAAGTGGATTTCATAAAGGTTTTACATAGAAGAGAAGGTTGCATTGGTGTGCTGGTACAAAACAGCATTTTCCTTAGCAGTTTGAGGTGTCCATCATTTCAATTATTAGTATTTTGCAATAAAACTGTCTTAGTTATCTGAATATTTATCCAAAACATTTTATCATAAAAATCTGACATGACCTGGATTTCTTCTTTTCCTCTGCTGGCAGTGTTTTGGATTACTAAACTTTCAATTGATATATCTTAATTAAAAGTCTAAAATCTAATGGGGTGCATTCAAATCTCCATGTCATTTAATGTAGCACACCCATAGTGCTTTTTCCTATGGTACAAAATATTTTACCCTAAAATAAAATAATCAACCTATATATCCATCATTTCATATTCCACTAATAATGCATCAAATATGGGGCATATATAACTCTGATTACAGGCAAATAACCTTTGATTTCAGTTACCAGTTCTTTGCAAAACCTCTGTTTGACAAGGGAGGCACATAGTTTAACAGCTCACTTTAATGGGACCTAAACAGAGACATTTTGAGCTGTTTCCGTAAGTAGCATTCAGAAATACTTGGGGTCTGAGCTATGCTCCTACGCTGGCCATTTAAAGCCCAAGCTGTTTGCTTGGATAGTTCCAAGTCCCTCAGTAACTTGTCAATGTAGTTCAATGCAGTACTGCAAACCTTAGATGCTTTTTCATCTTAGAAAAATGAATGTGCATTGAGGCACCCTGAAGAGAAACATAGAGAAGATCTGACCGAGGGACAGAAGGCTTTAGTTTCCCTGTATCTCATTCGTTTACCCATTACGTGATAGTTAAGAAGCTGAACACCTGAACCCAACAGATCTACTGAGCATATACTGTCAGTTTGAAAACAAAAATAAAATTAGAAAAAAAAAAAAAGAAAAAAAAATCCAGTGAAACAAGATTTGTCAGGAAAAATGTTAGTTCATCATCAGGGAAATATCTCAAGAAAATATGCTGCTTAACTGCTGGGTGTGAGCAGCCTTGCCATGAAAATGGTATTGGTGGTGGGAACTGCAGAGCTGACATGTGCCATTCTACCCCACAAGCTGCCCTATGCCCCTGCACTATGTGTGATGCCCTTGGTACCCTGAGCTGATCAGGACCCTTAAAATCCAGGAGCTGGATCTTCTAAACTAATTTTATTTTTAAAAAAACCTGTAAAATATTGTTTTAAAACAACTCCTTTCTGCAGGAAATGTTTGAATTCTCTATCCTTACTAATCACAGTTCTCTTTTTCCCTTTTAGTCACAAGGTATTCCTGGGTTGGAGCTGAAAGCATCCCGCATCCAGTCACCTCTGTGCAGGGTATGGTGTCCTTCCCACAGCATCCCAACAGCCTTCTTGGCTCCCATCCCGCACTCCCTGCTGGCACTGGAGACTGCACCCACCCTCTTGGCTCTTTCCCACTCACCAGGATCAGCTGAACTCCTCTGCAGCAGCATTCAGGTTGGATGGGAAGGAAGGAGGTGCCTCATATCAAACTAGATGATGCAAAACTATGAGGACATCAGAGAAAACTCCTGTTGCTTTGACAGATGGAAAAGTAACTCTCACAGTACTTATTCAAGTCAGAGAGTGCTAGTTCACTTCTAAGGAGAACAGAGGTACAAATAAATTGTTGTATTAATATATTGTTTGCAATATTTTCTTTTTTTCTTGATGGTTAACTAAGGTTGGAGGGGAATAAATAATATAACATAAATCGCTACAAGAATGATACGTCTGCAGTGATCTATTCAAACTGCCAAGCAGCATTATACACCTCTCCTCATATTTAACTAATTCTTACTTTTTAGTAAAGCCTGAATGCTCCAAATTAAATTTATAGGGGTTTTGTATAAAGGGAGATGGAGGGTTGGTTCTTGATTATGCTCTTCTTGCTGAAACAGAATATTTCATGTAAGCTGTGGCTGACAGTTTTGAGCAGATGGCAATTCCAGGGATCAAACTGGGATTACAAGGAAAACATTGTGAAAACATTATCTCCCTGTTGAAATATTGTGCATTCACATAGAAATTGTAAAATTACTGTTCCACATACAGGAATAAATTCATCTTGGGTGAAGTTTTAAAACGGTTTTAAAGTTTTAAAGGAAGTGTGAGTTTCTCCAAAAGTCCTGAGATAAAATTGTTCATAGTACTGATGCTAGGAAGGATGGCTTGTAATAGGAGTTATTGAGCCTGCAAAAGAAGGAATGCTAAAGGGAGGTGGGAAAAGAGCAGAGATGCTTAAAACATCTGTAAGAATGGAACATTCTTATGCTCCAGTTCATTAGTAACCACCTGTGAGTGATGCCACTCCAAGAAGGAGCAGCAAAAACAACCCATCTCTGACAGCCTTTCTAAATGTCGTGCAACCTGTCTCAGCTCATTTCTCCAGGCCTTTTGAAGAATTAAACTAAATGCATATTTTTATTTAATTAAAGTGTACCTTCAATGCAGAGGTGGGGTTTGACTGTTCAGTGCACTGAGCCCTGAAAACTGATAGGCAAAATTCATTTGAATACAGTGAATGCATATTTTAGTGGAGTTAATTAAAGGATTTCTGCAAAGTCAAATAGATTGTGCATCCCTTCTTTTTAGTTTACTTAAAATATTAAAGAAAAAAAAAGAAAATAAAAAGATTGTATTTCATGCATCTGTATGTTTTGTTTTTCTCTTGTTTGTCCCATATAGCATGTCTAACTCTGCTCTCTCAGCTCATTCCCAACAGGCTAAATTTAATTTGGAAGTTAACGCAGTGCTTAAAACAAAAGGAGTCTTGAAAGTAATTAAACCTGTATAGATTGGTATTTGAGAAGTCTAATTTATTTCTAGTTTTATGTAGAGAATGTAAGTATATTGAAGAGTTTGTGTCCCTGAAATTAAAATTAATTTTAAAAACTTATCAAATCTAACACCTTTCTTTGAGTATTGTCCCACAACTTTATCAAAATCTTATTGCTGTTTCTATTTCTCACCACCATTGTTTGGTATAATAGACAAGAAAGGCAGAGTAATAGGAAAAAAAGCATCTAGGAGCCAAATAATTCAATATTTATTTGCAGTCATTTCTGTCTTTGGCAAATGTATCACACTTCTTAGCATACAAATCCTACTGATATATAAATGAGCATGCTTTCAGCATGAGCATGATACAGGGAAATGTCATCTATACCCAACATCTACGTAATTTGTAACTTGGACTGTGTAATTGTTTTAATAATCAGTAAACATTGTTAAATAATAATATTAGAAACATCTGCTGTTTTATTTTTACAATTCTCTGAACTTATTAAACAACAATAATATCAACTTTGAAATTCTCATTCTTTTTTTTTTTCTTTTTAATAAGAAGCAGAGGGCAAGCGTGTAAAAAGGGTACTCCTTACCACCAAAAGGAATTTCATCCAAGTCCCAGCAAGATCAATAGTGCATGCAAGTCACATTTTCGTGAACATTTGTTAGAAATACGTGAAATGAACTGCTGGTGGTTTCCTTTTTCTGCTGGACAGATGTGTTTACAAACTACTAGGAAAAGGAATTTAGTTGGCAGCAAATTTAACACAAAAGTGAATAACAAATGAATAGCAAATGCAGAGCACTTTGAAGGCACTACAGGAGTGAACGCAGAAAGTCGCATTTCTGAGTTTCTTTAGCTTTTTAATATGTATCAAAACTGATTCTGAATTATTCGTTAATTTACTTTCTATGTACATTTTCCATTAATATTTTAAAGAGGTATCCAGTTACTATCTAGACAGTGTGTATGCAGACTGATACAAAGAGAGATGCAGAAAAGGGATTTGAATAAGGATGTTAATTCTTCTAAAGACTTTATTAGCATTTTGCATTTTCTCCTCATCATGAATGATAAAATTATATTAGAGTAAATAAAAAATAGATGAAAAAGAAGAAAACCATAAGCGCATTTAAAAATTATTTCAAAACACTGAAAGAAATGGAGATAGGTGCTGGATGTACTGCAAAAGACAGACAAAAATATGACATTGTCTCATGGCTCATAGTCCAGACTGAGTATACTGGTAGGATATTTAAAGCTACAAAGCCAGTACGAATGAAAGAATCCTTAGTCATATACATTGCTCATCATGCCCCATCCTAACACTGCTGCATCACACCATGAGAACTGAGAGGAAACCAACCACATAAAAATCCCAGTAAAGTAAAAGACAGCATCTCTTCAGGCTTCTGTATTAAAACAAGACGTTTTTATGTCACACTTTCTTTGGTTTATTGGTAGTTGCCATAAAACACTCTTCAGTAATGAACTGAAATAGAAAATTAAATATATGATCTCCCTATCACATCTTTCCGTATTAAAGAAACTCTTCAAGTCATAAACAGATAGTATTGTCATCTTTCATTGAGGCCAATAGAACATAAATTCATTATATTTATGATCCTGAAAATGAGTCCTTGCCGTTCCTTGCTGTGATCCTATTTATTTCCAGAATAAATATGTTTTGCCACTGAGCAAAGCAAGGATTATATCTAATAAGCCTGTTTTTCTGTTCTGTATTCAGAGGTTCAGACACTACTTACTTCTTATACAGTGGAGGAAAAAAAGCCTGTACAGTTCACAACTGCCCCTAAAATCATATTTTTGTGCCATGAGGATATTGTTGTTTCTTGTGGTAAGTATTAAATTTCTAAGTGGTCTATAATTTTCTTTCTTTTTGTTGAATAGTAGGCTAGACATTTCAATATATTTCATTTAAAAACATTTTAAAATTGAAGTTCTGTAATACAGCAAGTATTCTGCTTTATAAGGCAATAAAAGCTTTAAGAAAGACATTTCAAACTTCCACAATAAAAGCAACTAAACCCTAATCCCAGTATTGCCACAGAGAACTGAGGTTTTGTGTAATAGCTTAGGATGATGATTTCAGCCATAATTGGAAAAGTCTTCCTGAGTTTCTTAACTATTGTAAACTACTTCGGGAAATCATTCCTTTTTGAGTGGGTGAGGAAAATGTTTAGAAAGGAGTGTAGTGCAGAGTCCACAAAATATTGTCTGTTCGCATAATAGAAGATGGTCAATGAACCAAAAGATTTAGCCACTAAAATACTCTCCATGATCACAAGAAATATCCTTAAGATGCCTGTCTCAGGCAGGTGCCTGGCAGGACTTCTGCTCATACACATGCACAAAGCAGTGGTCCCATTGTCATGCTCTGCGATGCTCAGCCTTGTCTCTAACACAATCTTTCTTAGAAGATTCAGTTTAATAATCTGTTTGCCTATTTGCTGTGGCTGACCCAGTCCAGGAGGTGAGCTTGGGCTGTTCTCAATGTTTGCTACCCTGGGTTCCTTACAAAATGTTGCTGTCACATCCCGTTTCATTTGAAGCAGTATCTCTGTAGCTTGTACTGTGTGTATCATACTACTCCTTAATTAGTAGCTTTTTGAATAGGTCACCCGTGCAGGAAGTGAGGAACTTTTATTTAGTTCTTTCTTAGTGCAGAAAACATCCAAATCCATATTTCACATTCAATGAATGTGTCACATGGCTAAGCAAGAGGGCAGTTAGGATTCAAGTATTCTCTGGACTCTTTGTTGAAGCCCTTCCAGAGGAAAAATGCAATTCTTATGGCCATGAAGCTGAAGCACAGTAAATACATTTTAAAAGGGACAGAAGTGCAATTATACATTTTTTGTTTAATGCATATTCAATCTCACTCTGAAAATTTAAGTCCAAAATGGGTCAATCCACTAAAGGTCTAAATGTAAAAACTTTAGATTCTGTGCTTCAGCCCAAAATTTATGTCCTAAACCACTGTGGGTCTAATTCTGTAAGAGCCTATGGCCTATAGTCGAAAATTACAGTAGTAGCAAAACAGCCCAGATGCTGAGGAAGACTATCAGCTAAGTTTTATCTGCCAAATTTTGCTGTGTAGGATCAATATGGTACGTCCTCATAGCATGTCACCGAATTGTAGAATGGATTGTATTTAAGGGGACTTAAAAGATCCTTTAGTTCCAAGCCCCCTGCCATGGGCAGGGACACCTTCCACTAGAACAGGTTGCTCAATGCCCCATCCAGGCCTGGCCTTGAGCACTACCAGACGTGGGGCATCCACAACTTCTCTGGGCAACCTGTTCTGGTGCTTCAACACCTCACAGTTATGAATGTCTTCCCAACATTTAATTCAACGTATCTTATTTCATCTTACAGCCATCAATCTTCTTGAGTAGACCTGAACCAGTTCCTTCTTATTCTCTAAGAAGAAGTCAGCTCGTAGGCTACAGAATGTGCTACAAATAATCCACTTGGAAATGGTATTTATACCATTAGCAAATTTTCATAACAGCCTTGCCTCCTCTCTGTCAGGAGAAATGCTTGCAGCAGAGCTTAATCTCCACGTATATTAAATAGAAAATCTGCTCTGTAACTCCAGTGGGAAGGTACCAGGAATGTACATATTGACCTTTTTGACTTTTACCTTGTACAACAGTGTTCCTCCCATCTTATTTAGTATAAAGTAGAAGTATTAACATGGATGTATGAAGCAAGATATTGAATTCTTCAGAAAATCTCAGATATTTTAGTGAACTTTTATAAAGGTCCTACTGCATTCTAACCCAGTGAGAGCAGGTAATTTATCCTGGAGAGACTGACATTTCTGAGACTGAAAGAACTCAAAATTTAAGGCACTTTAAAACAAAATCAACAACAGAACAAAACAAAACCAACAAAAAACATGAAAGAATGAGATCATAGTGTAGTGATTGAGGTCAAAAGGATTTCAAAGTTAGTTTTAAGTAACTTCTTTCTAATCCCTAAGGAAGCACAGAGAATTCTTTCTTCTAGAAAATGTATCTGCACTGGGGAATTTTACTGCATTTACTGGTCTTCAGTTTCAGCATCTCCCTGGCTTTATGCATTTAGTACACTGTAAAACTTGCCCTGATGAAATCCTACTGTGGGTAATCCACTGACATCAAGTTACAGAAAGGCATTCTGCTTAAGCACTTCGAAAGACTTCCATGTTTAAAAACGTGGATATTATAAAAATTAAAACATTAGAAATATTGAAGTGCTTTAAGTTGGAGGTAATGTGTGTTTTTATCTAGATACGACTATAGACTAAATTTATGTTCAAAATATATCTTCTTTCTTAACACATTTCATAAAATCAAACTCAGTCAATAAAACTGTACTGCACTTTTATGGAGCTTATGGAGATAAAAAAAGGTATGGACACAAACAAAAGGCCTTAAGGTTTAATCTGCATTTTGGAGAAAGATTCCCTAGGACAAAAGAAGAAAGTGGTAATTGCTTCAGATCCTCTGGTCTTCTGATGGACTTTCTTACCTGGGGCAGTACGTCCCACTCAAGAAGGTTCTCAGGGACCTGAAAGCTCGCCTCCGAGAACCTCCATGTGGGTTGAGCAGACGCATTATTGACTGCAGATACCCTGTGAACCAGTGAAAAAGATTTTGTTTATGTCGCTCCTCTTGACTGATAGCTTTTCTCCTTTGTAGTATTTCATTATGTCTTTCTTGCCATTTTGTTTTTCTCCTCCACTCTCTTCAGTTTAAAAGCGTTCAGTCTTCCTCACTACGGTAAGGAGGAGAGGGAAAACAAAAGTATGGGTACTAGGAACTCAGATTTACCGTGCGATGGCAGCTCCATTCCTCACACATAAATGAACCCTGCGAGATGTATTCCTGCTTTTCTGTTTTCACTGACAGCAGTATAAATTGTGTCTAAAGGTTTGGCAGTTCTTGCATGGATCATTTGGATGGAAATGTTGTTCTATACATGCACTTCGCTGCCTGTATGCTTAATATGGACATGACTTTTGCCACACTGGAATGCATACATGGGTTTACAAAAAGATAAGACTGTTCAAAGGGTAAGCCCACGCATGTGAAAACATGCAAAGAGATTTAACAGCTAAACAGATAGCTAGATTAAAGAGTGGTGTCTTTTCACCATGTTCCTTCCTCTGCTAATGTAATCTCTGCCTCATTTCCACTCAAACGTGGATGAAGCAGTAGATCACTCCCCTGCAAATGGGCTATGTCAAAACATCATAAAGTAAAAGGAGCACAGGAATATTTACTCCCCTTCTTATTCCACCACAACCCATTAGTGCATCACACCTGGCAGTAATGTAAACATTATAGCCTCACTGTATTTAAACAGACATTTAAAGTATAAATAGAAGAGAGAAAATATGTGAAGAGAAGTTTAGAAAAGTGACATCTATCTCGTTTAGAGGCTGACTATTAAAAAACAGGTGTTTTCTCATTTGGTTTTTTGTTTGTTTTTTCTTTCGACATATGTTGAAAAATCCCCAAATATATTAGGTTGATAAGAAAATACTTTGGTTTTCTGAGCACTGGACTGAAAGCTAATACTGCAGTGAAAGGCTCTTTTTCCTTCCATGACCCTATGCAAGTTATTTGACCTGTCTGCTCGCTCTAACAGGCAATCTGTAAAGTCAGCAGGAACAATAACAGCTCCCTACCTCAGTATGATATTTGCAATACTCAATATTTGTAGATTACTTTGAACTAGAGGTCAGTCAAGCATGAATGCAACTCCCTATCAGGGGCAGAAGATAGTAGCCTTCCACTGCTGTAATGTCTGGTGGAACCTTTGTCCTGTTCCCACTCATGTTTATAACAGATTGATTATTTTCTCTTTCCATCTGATTGATCATTTTCTCTTTTCATCTGATAGCTCCTGATTTCTTTGATTAAGAAACATGGACATTTCTTAAAATGTTTTTGCATATCACCTACAAGGGAATGATGCATTCAGCTACTTCAAACAAGTTTTGCCAGTTCCATAAGGATTTAAGGAGATTTTTTCTTTCCAGTTTGAAACAGAGAGGAAGAAGCCATCATTTTTGTGAACAGGTAGTTCTAGCCCAATTTTAATCTTATAGTAGAAACCATTTTTTTTCCAGTTTTCTGTCTACATTTGCTGGGGTTTTTTTTAATAATTAGAAATTCAAAAAAGCTTCTGTTTATAATGCCAAAATCTGGGAATTTTTTTTTGGAAGACAAAAATGGGATATTTTCCATTTTGAAGTAAGAGTGCTCTCTGCAATTGAATTGATTATTTCCTGGATTTCAACACTGACGTGACGTAGATTGATGGAACAGAAGTATCTGACGTGTGTTTTATTCGCTGAATGAAAACCACGGGACCAAAGATTTCTCCCATATTTTCACTGCTTTTGGATTTCCTGACGCAAATTTTCTAAGTACTGACATGAAATCTTTCAACTATAGAACAAGTTGTGAGACTGAGGCATACCTTTGGAGGGCAGTTGTCAGAAAACAAGTGACTATAAGTCCTCTGCAGGCCGCTCAAGTGCCTGCAGCTACAATAGTAAAAACCCAAAATACTTTTTCAGAACATATGGAGAGAAAAGCAGCACTAACATGATATTTCTCATATGACCCCATAAGAAATGCATGCAAGTATTTTCAGCCAAAATCGTAAGAGACCAGACAGTTTTGTGATGCTGGGTAAAGGGACAGTTGGTGACAGTGGGCAGCTTCAAGATTTCATAGTCGCTGCCACTAAAAACATTTTCAGTTGCATTACTACAGTTGTTCATGACAGTTACCTAAACACGCCAGCAGATTGCACAGATACCTGTTCATCCTGGTTGCAAATCAGGTGGTGGTGTTTTTCCATCCAAAGTTTGCAGGAGCTCAGTCTCAATGATCACAAAGTCACAGGATGAATAATGCTGGAAGGGGCCACAGTGGGTCACTTGGTCCAACCTCCCTGCTCAAGCAGGGTCATCCTAGAGCACATGGCACAGGATTGCATCCAGATAGTTCTTGAATATCTCCAGTGATAGCACTGGATAAGGACATTCTGTTCTAAATCATAGAACATGCACAAAAGATGACAAGCCATGGTGTCGTTGGTTGTATTCAAATTTTCAGTTATACAAGATTTAATGGCTGGAGCTACTTCCAAATTACTGCAGAGAGTATAATGAATGTTACATTTGCCCACATCAGTACCTCAGAATCAACATTTAAATTGCCAAAATTACTTAGTCTACCTCATGGGAAAAACATTGTAGCATTAAACTAAATTCTGAACTACTTTGAAATGCAGAATAAAAAACCTGGAAGAAAAGGCACTAAGAATGTGTTTCGAATATGTGTTTCAAATGTTCTTTTCCAGACAATACACAAAAATGATTAAAAAAAGTTAATAGCTAAAGTTCTGTGGTTTATTCTTTATTATGTTGGCTGAATAATGTATGAGACAAAGACCTAGCTCTACCAAATATTAGAAACCTAAGTCCATTCCTAACTCTATCTCACTTTGAAGCCAGTGTGATGCTAAGTACAAAGTGTCTTCATGGATTTGGGCTTCAAACTTTATGCTGCTTTTAAGTCATGAGCTGAATTTTTCGAGAGATGCAAAGAATAATAAAGGTTCCTACAGGTACACTGGCCAGAAAATGAAGATTAAAGAAAACAGTAAGAAAGAAATTATGACAATCAACATGGAGGAAGCTAAGGAACTCAATAATTTTTTTGCTTGTTTTCAACAGTAATCTCTCTTCTTACATGTTTCAAGACCCTGAACCTTAAGGCGGCAGCAGGGGCAATGAAGTCCCTCCTATTTTAGGACGAGACCAAGTTCGAAACCACCTGACAAACCTAAGCATATATCACACCATGGTACCTGATGAATGGCATCCCAGAGTCCTGAGAGAATAGGTTGATGTTGCCAAGCTACTCCTAGGGATATTTGAAAAGTCATGGCAGTCAGGCAAAGTCCTCAGTGAGTGGGAAAAGGGAAACAGCAAGCCCATTTTTTAAAAGGGTGAAAAGGATGACCCTGGGAACTACCCACTAGTCAGTCATACCTGAGTGCCTGGTAAGATCATGGAACAGATCCTCCTGGACGTGTGAACAAGCATGTGTGATGGGGAACAGACATCAGATGAATAAGTCTCTCCAGAGATGCCATGGATTTTAATGAATCCTTACATGGATTACATGAATCCTTACATGAATCCTTTCTCATGGAGGCAGTGGTAGTTACCTCTCCGTCCAGCATGGCACAGTTATAAGAGAGGGGAATGAAAGAAATGTTTGCAAAATCTTCTGAAACCACTTATTTTTGGTAAAACTAGCTCTCAATCTATTTGATGGACTTATGTACCCAAGAGAGAAAATATTCCTGATCCTAAGAGCTACCAATCAAATTCATTATGTATCCAAGAGTCACAACACACCCTTGGAAGAAGTATGCAGACAGATCAGCCAGCTGGGGACTTCAATCACAGATGAAAGATGTTTATAACTCCCTCGGGAGTTAAGATTTCAGGTCCAAGTGTCTTGGTGGATCTGGGCATATGCCAATGTCACAGGCAGAGATTAGCCAGAGAAAATACACTCTTAAAAGCCTTCATAGCTTGGAGACGCTAATGACTTGTGTTTGTCACCCTAGGGAGTCACTGGAAGAGCAGATGACTGAACTTGGATTCTGTCAGTGGCAGGCAGGTGTCCAAACCAACAGATCAGTTTTGTTGTCTTGAGTGTTTTTGTTCAACGTTCTGATGTTTAGAAGACTTTAGGTTTTAATGCACTGTCCAGGACATCCATGGAAATGTTGGATACCTTGTGTTGATTTGAGTTGGGTGAAAGTTGGAAACACAGGACTTTCAGTTTCATCAACCTAAACCAGACAGGGGTATGTAATGCACTGTGCAAAAATATATTGCGGTTTTAGCTTGAAAACAAAAATACAACCATTTTAGACAGAAAAAAATGGTGTAGATAGAAGAAACAGTTTTAAATAGAATAAGCTAGTAAAACCTTGCCTGTTTTCCATTGCTATACTGCATAGTGCACAAACTGGGTAAGGAATTGTCTGTTACTGCTGAGAGCTGTAATTAGCACTTCAAAAATTCTATTAAGAAGCCATTATATTTTTAAAAATATATTTTTAGACTATAATCTGAAAATACTGCTGTAGTGAAGGCCACTAAAAATCACTAACCCACGAAGATTCAGATTAGCTATATTCTCTCTTCACACCTACTACCTGTTATATCCTACTTTGACCTGGACTGTAGGGCAGGTGAAGTGAGATCTGTGGGTCTGTACTGTGCATAGGGCCAGGAAGCCATGATTATAACATCTGGATTCCACCTCTGGACAAAGAGCAATTGCTTGTGAAATCTGTTTGCACTGTAATTGAATATTGCATACAATGGATTGTGCTGTACTTGAATTGTCTGGTTTCAGGTCCCCCTATCCTCAAGCATCTACTCTTCAGTAGCCTAGCCCTACCAATTCACAATTCAGCACAGAATGACTGCATTTTGTCTTGATTTCTTCCTTCACATATTGAGCTGCCATCTTCCCTAACGCACAGCAACATCAGTGATGGCGAAATTTCTCAATGCAGTCCTTTGTTTAGCCACAGGCCTTGGTCATCTGTTGGGCTGTCAAGTCATCGCAACATTTCAGCTACAGTTTTCTGCTGCTTTCCTCTTACAAAATTAAATACTTGTCCATCTGGATCGTATATTTGGCTTGTCTTATTAAAATTGTCTTCTGCCTTTCTGAAGAACTTTAAGAACAGCCTTTTTTTTCATGGAGGATTTCATCACAGTTTGGAGCTGATTACTATCAGATATATACAGCTGTATAACATACTACACATCTTGGCCTCATTTTTAAAAGCAAAATATGTAGCTAAATATAAATTTGTAAATGCATATGTATAAATATTTTGCTTTTGATGCTAAACCTTGAGGCATTTTAATCTCTGGTCAAAACACATACGTAAGTACATTTTTTTAAATACAGTAGTGCATAGAATTCACATTACCTGGTGAGAATTTCAACCACCAATTGCAACTGATCCAGCTTTTTTCTGTTCTGAACAAGTAATAGGCACAGAATTCATGTATTGACTTCATACTGGACAAAATCAAGATGTTTAAGATGAATTTAAAATGGAAACACTGAGCCCATTTGCTAGGGCAAATAGTACTGAGAGAGAATTTATTAGATTCACTTGGTAGTGGACCTAATTCCAAGGGACTTTCATGTTATATTGTTCTTTCTAAGTGGATATTCCACAACAATCGAGGTTATACTCTCGAAACTGGACTGCATAACTGAGGTTACTTCCTTCTATTACTCCTATTACTTTCTGATTACATTGCTCTATTTCCTCTTTTTCCTTCAGTTTGTCGAATCTTGAAGCACAATCTATAATGACTATGCTGCTTTCCCTAATTAATAAGACATTGCACTGAACTGAGGTTCGTCAGCTTTATTGCCCCAAAGCTGATAATTGTTTTACATCAGTTCAGTGTAAGTGGCATAAGCAGGCTGATGGCTTTGTGCAATCTCATCTCAGGTTTCCTTTTCTGTCATTAAGGAAGTGCAGAAAGAAACTGTGTGTATATACTGAACACTTCATCAGCTAGGATCTGCTTCTTGTTGTATTGTTTCCAGCAATACAATTTTTAATTTAGACTGAATAGGGAAGTAAACAAAGTCAGTTTACTGTGTTTGTAAGACTACTATTAATATCCAAGCTAATATTTACAGTACTGACACAATCCACGTAATAAAGTTTCTACTAACATTATAAACATTAAAAGGGACTGAATGTAAATATTTAAATGACAGAGATCCTCATCGAGCCTCAGATAGGATATATGAAGGTGACAGATGCAGATAGTATTTCAGTATTTCTGATAGCCAGCTTCTGATAGAGGCAAGGCATGACCTAAGTCTGATGGAGAAGTCGTAGAGCCCATTTTTCCATCATGTGGTAACTCAGTTATTATGAGCCAGTTGAAAGGCATGCAGCGTTTTCAGACTTTCAGCTTGTATATCTGAAACTCTTTTAGACACAAACATCTTACAAATCTTTCTAACACATTCTTATTTTTTCAGCACCTCTCATTTGTATTTTCGTTTTTCACAGCAAGACATTCTCAGCTGGAGTGACCAATTCTCTTGTTGTAGTTTTAACAATACTTTTAGAAAAAAAATATTTTTCCAATGGCTTATGACCTTTACTAAACAGAATGAGTCACACTAACAGATGTGGTATTGCCTGTAACCAGATGTAAGCAAACTGGTGTCTTGTGACTTCCTGTGCAACGCAATTGACTGGCATATGGCTGTCACCCTATTTGTTGCTCTATTTAAGTAATGCAATCACTATGGCCACTCCAAACACACGTCTGGAAGTTCAATGCAGTGGGCAAAGCTGACAAGTAAAGCATTTCAGAGTGTCTAAGACAGTTACAAACCACATTTTATGAAGTACGTGCGAGGCTTTGAGCAACCTGATCTAGTGGAAGTTGTCCCTGTGCATGGCAGGGGAGCTGGAACTAGGTGAACTTTAAGGCCCCTTCCAACTCAAACCATTCTACCATTTACTCATGTGGGGATCCATGAAATGTACTAATAGGAAATAAAGTAAATTGGCTCCTGTCATGGATACAAAAATGTCATAAAAGTCTGTATTTCTGAGCTATTTATAAAAAATGATAAGTATATACAAATTAATTCACTCATTGCCAAAGAGGAAGAGACAGTGTAGAAGTGGCCAAGCATGCTCCTTTTCTTCCCCCTCACCTTCACTCTCTCTTGGGCTCTCAGCCCTTCTTCTCTCTCTCTCTTTTCTTCCCTTCTTCCC
This sequence comes from Cnemophilus loriae, assembly GCA_013397755.1. Lineage (NCBI taxonomy): Eukaryota > Metazoa > Chordata > Aves > Passeriformes > Corvidae > Cnemophilus > Cnemophilus loriae. The sequence goes on from VZTF01004030.1 coordinate 4,874,811, forward strand.
TGATATAAGGTTTGGACTTTTTCTTCTCATTTTAGAAATATCTGGTATTATACATATAACGTGAGGTTCTCTGTGTACTTATGAAAGACAGAAACTTAACACGCAACTAATTTTGTGTAATTCACATTTCATTCAATGGAGTTTCTGATAAAATGAAAGAGATTATTCAGTTATTTCAGTAAACTATTCTACCTAAAACTCCAGTGTCATTTCAGTGACAATGACTACTACGATGCACTATAACAGAACCTACTATTTTTCCAGCAACTGAAGAGTGACTGCTGGCAAAATCTGCAGTTTTAGTACATTTTTACTAAATAATTACTTAATGTTAATACATGTTTTTTACCTTTGTAAATACTCCAATAAAATCTACAGGTTTTGATAAAAGCAAATATAATGACTAATAATATTGGAAACAGTTAATTAACCTCCTTCTTGGTCCTAAGACAAAGTACAACTGAAGCTTTTCTGAAAGTCTGTTTTCACATCATATTTCATACAGATTAATACAAACATATATTTTGACATGTAAGTTTCTTATGTGAAACTGAGCAAATTTGGAAAGAAGACAAATAGACTATGCTGATTGCTCCTTTTAATCCCTGAATAAAAATACAGAATCTGTCTGAGTGTCAATATATTATACTCAGGGAAATTGTACAAGCTGATTAGACATAAGAGGAAAAGAAATTCATAACAGCTCATATTTTTTAGCACTGGATATAGACTTTTAGGAAAAAAACAACTATTTGTCAAGCACTGACAGCTACAGAATTGAAGAATGAGTCCTAGTTGCTTTAATCTCTTTAGTTTTGAAATAAAAAATACAATTTCCATTTCCGCTGAGGGCATCCTATCATGTCTTTCTGGGTTGGTGAAACTGCAAAAATACAGTGGACATGGGTTTTACTCACCGTATTTGAGAATCCTGTGCTAGGAAAGGAGTGGCTCGATGCCATCCTGCTTTCCCAGGGCAGTTGCTGAACGCGCTAATGTTCTTGGTGCTGAATCAGTAACTCAAACACTGGAACAGCCATTGTATTACTGGAACAATTTTGGTGTTCTAATATATGCCAGAAATCATGCTCAAGAAGAAATGAAGGATTTTGACTTTTTTTTTAATGATATCTTCTGCTTTGGCAATAACAGATGAGGTGATTCACAACGATTTGCACTGAAGGAGTTCTGTCAAAATATTAGAATTCTTTAAAATACATACTAATGCTTTAAATACACTGGATAACATATTTCACACTGTCATCCCATTGAAGTCACCTGCATTCATAGTTATCAGAATTTTCCCTAAGTAAAAATAAATATGTATCTGAGAAGCAAGGGTGTAACGCACTGTTTGCAATGTGATGTTAACTATTACAGTTTAATTAAATGAAGTGATAATTAAATCCTATATTAAAAAAATCTGTCTTTTCATGAAAGTCACATACTCATCGAGAAGACGGCACAGTGCAAACAATAATCTTGAACTAAATACAGGTTTTATCTTCATATATATTCTACATAATTTTAGTAATAATTATCTTGCATCTTGCTTTGAAATCTAGTGCAGTATCTCCATTCCAGAGAGTAGAAATGAAATCATTAGGAGAGGAAAAAATTGAAAAAAAAGAACAAATTAGCCAGGGTGTATTCAACTGGATGTATTTAGACACTCTTTTTGATTAAAATCTTCTAATTGTGAACCTTCCAAATTGTTTCACCTTTTACAGTGCTGAGTACCTGATGTGTTTTGTCACTGAGTACGACCTGTGCTCTAGGTTTTCTCATCTTCAGTTTATAATTAATCTCATTAAAGCACAACTTGCCTTCGAGAAATAAAACACTTGAATAGTATTTTAATACTTTCTTAACTCCTCTCTGCTCTCCCTTCCTCACAGCACCAGCATATGAAGATACGCTCATACCTCTCTTTATCCTGTTATTAACTTTTTTAATGTTTATATAGTGAATCTATGAATCTCAGCTCTGTACTCACTAGATGTCATATGTAAAATCCTTCGACTGTAACACTGCTAATCCTTCACACTTTCTCCAATCTGTAGAAGATATTTTCACTAAAATATATTTGCTTTTTTTTTTCCCTTAACTTTCATTCTCTTTGCTTGTTTTGCTGCTTTTGATGCCGTAATACTATCTTATAGTTTTGTCTAGCACGGCGTAGTTTGCTGTGTTTTTCTGCTTCTCTCTGTATATATTATCACCAGCTGACACATGACTTACAGAGCCCTGCTGGTTCCATCCCAACCTCTCTCTTAACTTGTGTCACTTCCGCAACAAGAAAGTAAACTTTTCACAGGTACTCTTCCTAATCCTCTAGTGGCAGTTTTAAAAACTGAATTCTTAAAAATGGGTAAAAAATATTTAAATACCTAATACCCATTCCTTTGAGCAGGGATTTTTTTGAATTTAGCATTTATTGGCTTTCAAATTTGAAAGGATGCTTTTGATATTTATATGAAAAAGTATATAAAAGATGCTGCAATATTTATTTCCACATGCATGCAGCCTAGGTACTCCTCTGGCTTACACAGTTGCATCATGGAGGTTTTCCTTCATCATGTTATACTGTCTCTTCCTTGCTTTTTCCTTAAGAGTGGAATCTAGGAATTAGGGGTCTAAATATCCTTGAAGCATGGGTCCAGGTAGTTCTCGGCCATCACACTTGATTTGTAAATCCCTACCCCCGGTGATATATAAGAACAACTGACCATCAATCTGACCATCAGGAAAAGAGAGAGGGAGACAAGGGAGACATCTTTGAAAGACTCCTAGTCTCTGTCTGAGTAGTCAAAAGCATGACTACGCTCTCAGGACAACAGAAAAGGTTCAATGAGTTCATTAGTGCCATTAAATGTTCTGAAATTGTCCCAATGTACACTTGGAATTCTTGAACGTGCTGTTACTGGTGCAGCTGCCTGTTTAAATACTCACAGAAGATAAACACTATAAACTGCCAATTTGGAAATGGTAAGAATAAACGGGAGCAGGTCTCAAGAAGCTATTAGAATTTTTGAAAAGAAAATGAATGGTTTGGTTTGCTGAGTCTGACAAAATTATGGCTGTAAAGGGCTGTATTGTCCTCTTTAAAGTAAATCAGAACCTAGAGATACCATAGTGAGGGAATAATAGCTTAAAACATAAGAGAATGTTGACCAAGAGGAAATTATCATCCCTAGATCATGAATAAATTTAATTTGGGTGTTACAGAAACATCCCCAACTATGAAAGCAGTTAAGGTATTGGAGAAAAAATAGAGGCAAGAAACTTTACAGGTTTCAAGGTAGAAACAGTTCACCTGGTGAATGATATGATGGGAACACTTGGGCTATCAGATGACTGAATGCAGTGAAAATCCCCTTTTCAAAAACTATCCATTTTGAAGTTTCCTCAAACAAAATGTCATGGTGATTTGAAGTTTTTATTTTGAGAAAGTTAGGTTTTCTAGCTGAGAACCACTATTCAATACCCACAAAATTCCACCCATGTCCACAATAAAACAGTGCACTGTAATATCTAGTTATCTGCTATAACAACAGCCCATGAATACAACAAATTTCATGCTTCAAGCACTGTACAGAAGCACCAGAAAACAATTCAAACTGCACTGGTAAGTTCACAAAGTCTGTCAAGACCATTCTTTCTCGGTTCCATGTTTTTAAAGATAATCATGTGGTGCTGTAAATCTTCAACTGGAACTTACACTATTTTTGTGTTCATATCTAATTTCTATTTACTGAGATAGAGACTCCAACTCCAAAGAGACAGATAAATAGAATTCTATAGTAATGCTAGACAACTTCTGCAGGGAGAAATGTCCACGTTGCTTGACTGTTGAGAAGTTCGGAAGCTTCCTCTGTCTCCTCAGGTCACTAAGCAATCTGGACAAAACCAGTACTAGCATGACTGAGTGACGATGCTTGGTGGGTTTCAGCAGGCTGGGCAAAGATGAGCTGCAGAATCAAAAGCCCCAGTCATCCTTTTCCAATGTCAATTTAGAAGACTTTTCTAAATTTCTTTATCTAAAAATAAATTTAAATAAAACTTTATTTAAATTTATTCTAAGTATTTTGTTCTAAATATCTTGTTACTGTCCAGCTTCTATGTTATCAAAATGATAGAAAAGCTTGAAAATGTCACTCTCTGAACCACAACTCAATCCCTTGTCTGAGAATCAGCAAGGCTCATGGTTTCCGAAAGAATGTGAAATTGCACAGAACATAAATTTGTGATACTACTTGAAGTACATGAGCTATTTTCCCCAGACTACACAATTATGTATTCTAATATATGTGATAAGATGATGTAATTGATAGGTGCTAGTACAAGGAAACTTTGTTCTTTACCAAAATGCTGACCACCGTCACTATTCCACCTTCAGAGAACTGTGTAATCTTGCTTTCAGTCTAATGCAGATGGGGCCAAGGAGTCTTCTGAGAATTAGTTCAAATGAACTGAACAACATTGTGGTACTTTGAAAATAAAGTGCAGAAGACAAAGTAAGATTTATATTTCAAAGAGAAAGCATATGCAATTCTTACACTGTTCCATATTGCATTATGAATCGATCACAGTCCGCTACTTTTATATGGTAATTCTAATTTTTGAAACATTTATTAGTAAAGTGAATTTCATAAGGAGGCAGTTTTCCTCTTCAGTGATGTTTAGATTTTCCATTAAAGGCAATTAGTTCACTGCAAATAGGTAAACAAGTACCCTCCAGTGACTACCTGACAAACTGAAACTACTCTAAGATATTGCATTAGAAAAAAAACTTCTTGTATGGAAGGTACATTTGCAGCCAGAATTGAAGTGGGGTTGGATTAGAGGTATTAAAAAAAGAGAGCTTCAAGGATCCCTTGATGAGTACCCATGCTCCTCCCACACTGAGCAATGCATACCTGCATCTTTTAAATAAGCATCTCTTTACATGAAGTGAGCCATCAGATGACACAACTGGTGGCTTCACCCACCACCAGAACTTACTGATATAAGCATCAGATAAGGATTCAAACAGTCATATCTTTGTGTTCTTTATATATCTGTTGCTTCAGAGAGAAATCATCTGCAAACGTCTTGAATGGTAAGCGTAATATAGTTTTCGCTCAAATTCTGTCACTCAGATTTTTGTTGGGCCTATTTTTCTTTTACTTTTAGGGAGTTTTTTTGTTAAAAATACAAGGTAGATTTTTTTGAACTCGTATTGAAATGTAAATTTGGCATAATTTCAGCTAACTGGAAAACTGTATATACATATTTTTGTTGTTTTTCATAAAATCTATATTTTACAAGCAGGAAAATGCAAGTAATATACAAATAATATTACATCATTTCGTGTTCAGTATGACTTTACATTTCTTTTTATTGGAAAAAGTTTTTTGCTATCTGTTTTTTCTTTTCGGCCACCAGACACTGTTTATTTTCCTCAGTATATCCATATGAAAAAAAACATTCTAAGTATTGTACCAACCTTGCTGGTAGATAGTAACTCTGTTTCAAAGTGGTGATTGTAAAAAATGAAATATTTAATTAAATATGCATAGACTAAAATAGACTATTTTTGATGAGTGCCTGATCATAATTTCATATCTACTAAATGTGAAATAGAACATATGTTTCAAACAAATATCAATATCTACTCCATCCAGTAAGCCTACATAACTTAATCTTAGTAAGACGCAGTGTCTGACTGACTTTGACACAGGTACCATCCTTCAGTTAGGACAGGAATGTGCAGGACTTGCGGAAATCAAGTCAATAGTCAACAAGTCTTAAAGAGGAGCTAAAATACGCAGTACTGTACTTGTAGTAATTTCGTTATTTTTGCCTTTTTCTTCTTTCCTGAATCATATTTGTTTGAACTGGCTAATTTAAAACAAAACTATATATTTTCAGATTTTTTTAGATTCAAATGATGTGAGCATCCTTTTTATTTCATTATATATGTAACAATTTTCAAGATGTTTTCTTTCATTATAAAATAATATATATAGCTTATTTGCACTGTACAACATACCTTTTAATAGTTAGTTTTCAAGAAGTCTTTTTTTCATAACCTGATAGAAATATACTTCAATATACCAAAAGTTATCCTTCATAATTTCAGTGCAATTGCACAGGCAATTCCTTGAGAAGAAATAAAAGTGATACAGAAAACTTGCAAAATACATTATCGATATTTGAAAGAAGTGAAGACCTGACATATAATCCAACAAAGAAAATAGAAATTGCATTCTATTTTGAAGGAAAACAAAAATACATTTTGTTGCAGATATAGCAGTCTGTGATGATCCATAGAAAGCACTTACTGAAGATTTCCAGCGTTGCCTGTTTTTGACATATAGATTCAATTCATTATTCCCAGTTACTTACACAAGAGGTTCAGATTAACCATTGGGAAGGTAGGATCCATATCTCTCTTTAGATATCAGAAATTATGGAAGTGCTTTCAGAAAATGTGTGTCCCTGAGTTAGAGAGTTAAGTGAATCCTCTCTGTTTAAAAAAGAGAAACTATAGCCAGCAGAAGCTAGGAGGAAGACAGACTTTGGCTGGATAATATCTACAGAAAGAAAGTAATGTCAGGGGAAGAGAAGAAAGAGGATTAAGCAGACTTGAAATATAAAGAGAGAAGCAAAGGGAGAACAGAGAAGAGAGGAGATAGTAGGAAGTGTACACATATGGTCATAAAAATGGGTTTGAAATGCCAGCACGAAGCCATTGGAGATCATGTGTGCGGTTGCTTCACTAATGCTACTTTTCCATGTTTGAGGCTGTCACCCTTCATTTTCTATATTTGCAAACTGGTGGCAGGGGAAACACCCACGACGTTATCCAACACTGGTTCCCAACAACTATGAGCATGAAAAGGTTTGAGCACTCCAGTTTAGTGGCGAGATGTACACTGCACTCTGAGGAAACATATGACGAAATGGGGGAATTCCATGACAGGGAGCTTAAAATTTACTGCATGTTTTCATTAGAAATAATGTATTCATGGAAATATTCAACAGAATGATAATCCAGTTTATATAATTGTGGTAAGAAGTTATTCCTACTTATTTTGTCTTTCTCTTACTGCAAATAGTAAAGACAAGTACACCCCTATAGAGACCTATGAATTACTAGAACACATTCCAGCAGGTTTTCCTTCATACAGTCATTTTTAAGAACTTCCACCTTTAAAGACATTTATCAATAACATCGAAATATCAATAACCATCAAAGACTATATCTTTGAAAAAACAGACATCATCAAAGGCTCTTTTCAGAGAAGAAGAGAGAGAGTAGAAGTTGTGTGAATAAGATGTGTTTGTAGAGGACAGATTTGGCTGGATAGGACGTCCATAGGAGAAGAGGATTTCTGAAAAGACAGATTAATGAATGAAAAGCACCATTGCAGTGAGGGTGCTGTGTTCCCTGACAGGTAGCAAATATTCTGAGGAAAACTCTGTGGATGCATGTTAGGACAGCAGTGGTGATGTAAATCACACAGCTGCTGAGGAAAGACCAAGTAGAACTAAGAAATAATGTTTCTGAATGTATTACTGGTCATCAAGAAAGGGCTTGAATTAGACAGAAGGTGGGATTTGGGCTTCTGAAATCTAAGACTGTCTTGCCCCAAACAAACCCTGGTCTAACTCTTACATATATAAGTATCCTGAGGCACTTGTATCTTCAATCCAATCTGGTTGAAGCTGTCTCTGCTCATAGCAGAAGGATTGGACTAGATGTCTTTAAAGGTCCCTTCCAACACAAACTAATATTTAGTTCTAGATATTTTATTATCAAGATTCTCCGTTTTTTTTTCAGATATGGTACAACTGAAGGTATATCTTCACAATCTCCAAAACTGAAATAAGTTCATTCAAAATAAGCAGTGCAAAGCATGTATCCCATGCCTTAGTCTCACTGGACTGAGGGATCAGAAAATTTCTGAAGCCTGATAATTCAGCTTTTCCTAAATTTCATGGTTAGGGGAAGCCCAGGATGGAGCTTCACAGATGGTTTCTGGGTCTGGTCAGTGGTAAGTGAATGTGAAACAGCAAAACCAGTGCTGAAGGCAGGAACAAGAAGGTGAGTTTTCCAGTGTGGTGGAGAATCAAACATCAGCACTTTGACCCAGTCTCTGGCTGTACATTGGCACAGCTCCATTAAGAGGAGGAGAGAACATCACTATTAGAAAGCAAGCTGCCATGACTGTTTTTATTATGAAGTAGAGAGAATGTTTTAATCTCTTTAGCTTGAGGGAGGCATATGATTCCTGCCATGTAAGAGGACCTTTACTTGTTTAAAAGATAGTTTGCAAAAGATGGCTCAGCTCCCACTTCACAGGAGGCTTACTGTCTGAAATGGGTACCTAAGTCACCCCTCCCCTGTACACACTCCACACTGAAGCATTCAACCCTCCCAGGGACAAGGGGTAACATTCGCTTTTGCTACCCTAAGTCTAAACTTCTTCTAGATCCAGCATAATGTTTCTGTCTAGGAGCTAATTTGAAGCCAATAGTTGCTTCGATTAATTGCTGGGCTGCACTGGCTACCTTATGAAGTATCCTTACCAAGAATGTTCTCATGGAGTGACATCTGCTTATTACAAGAGATATTAACCATAAAATCAATTTATTCTTCCTTTCAAATCATAGATTTACTCTGCAGGCCTCTACTTAAATTTCTTCTTGTCCAAAATACTAAGAGTAGGACTTAAAATCTGTAAGATATTATTTCATATCATATTTTATCATTAGAGAAAAAGAAGACTCTGCAGTGTAATAAAATGAATTATTGTTTTCTATATCTTCTTTTTTTTTAAATTAGGCATGTAACAAACCTGTCAATAGCTTAAATCTTTCTGCTGAGCATAGCAGCATGCTCCTTACTACAGCAAAATCTCAGGAGCAAAGAATGCAATGAAAAATCCATTAGACATAAGTGTAAAGTGTTAGTCAAGTTGACTACCTCACTTGTTTGAAAATGACAGTAGCATTTTATTCTCCATGGTAAGTACGTTTCCGAAAATTTTTAGGAGACAATGCATTCTTGCCTGTTTAGGCAGTAACTCAGATTAATTTCTGAATGGCTGTAATCAATATCTAAAGTAGCATCATGACTTCATTTGGCTTACTGAATTAAGCTGATTCACAAAATCCTAATGATTATTTTACGCATCATAATTTATATAATACTGGTGCCAAATAAATCACTTCCAAAGCAAAAAAACAGAGTACACACTTTTCATTACTGCCACTTGCTTGAATTTATAGTTCCTGGTTCTGAAAAATTAACAAAATTGCAGTACTGTGTTACTCAGGCTCCAGTATTCTAATGGCGCATATTTACTGTATATACAATTTAATTATTAAACAATCATATTTTTAATGAAATGTTGTGGTATGATTACCCTCAGTGAATTTCACTTGTACTAATGGATCCACTTCTTCCATTAGCAAGATCATGTTTGAAATAAAATTGTATAAATGTATTTTAATCCACTCTAGGGAAAAACAGCTGTACAAAAGGTTACTCTTTGACTACTTCTGTGAATTAGTTCCTTATGTCAAATCATTATGCAGAAATAAAAGCTGTGGTCAGCCCACTTAAAATTCCATTTGAATCCCACTGGGAATGGAAAACCTTTGTACTATTTTTCATGCTCTGGACATTCTTCTGAACATTTACTAGAAGACTAAAATGTAGCAGTAATTTTAAAAGGGAGCAGTATTATCATATTCAAGAAAATTAGTAAAGCTATGGTTGGTTGAGGTTCATGACTTCTATTGTTTCACAGCATTTCTCTGGCTGCAATTTAGAGGGTTTTAAGAAGAAATGGATGATAGTTTTACTAATGCTTACTGATATTTCAGTAAGCATTTCCAGATAAAGATTCCTACGGACAATGGCATTTATTTTCTTTATACAATACCCAGATGTTGAGTTTAATTTCTCATAAAGAGAACGATGGGCAACAGAAAAGTCAAGGCCAGACAGGGAATTCAAAGGGATCTCACCACAAGAAGGTGAACATTCTCACCAACTGGGGCTGCTCCTAATCAAGGCACCACGAAAATGATGGGAAATACAGAGATCTCCTCCAGTGTCTCAATCCCAGGTCACATAATTAGAATCTGTGCAGGCACTAATGGTTAGCTTTCTTGCGTATAGCCTTCTTGCTATAGTACAAATGTCCCTGTTCCTTTTGGTCACAATTAACGATGATGTAACAACAAAAACATACCTTAATGCACTGCTGTTGAACATTTGCAATACCTGTGGCTACAGCAGTGTGTGAGGGGAAGAAACTTTTTGTCCCATTTTTTAATACTGCCTGATAATTGACCCTGATGAATGAGGGCTTATACCGCAAGCACTTAAACCTACCCATTTAGTCTTAGAACTATTTAGCTTTATGGTCTTAAGACTACTCAGTTAACGATTTGCAATTTCAGCAACTTACGACAAACAATTCTGGAGTTACAGTCTCAAAATAACGAACACAGCATTTTTAGAGAGAAGTTTGGTGTTACACGTACCAGTGAAACTCTCTGAAGGAATCAGCAAGCAGAAAGGGTACAAACAACACCACAGATAAGTGGATTTGGGAAAGTTCTTCAAAAAGGTCGCTCATTATAGTCTTTTAAAGAAACTAAACTGTCATAGGGCAGGTAAGAAGGCTTTCCCAAATTTGGTTAAGCATTCAAAAATACTGAGTAGGAATACAACTTTGTAAAGCAAGGAGGTTCCTTGGGACCCCTTAAAGTCAGTGATCATACAATGGTGCAAAAACCTTCTGGTGATTTGGAAGGCACTACTGAATTTTCAGAATGACCAAAAATACAGATGACTGTGGGAGATCCCGAAAGATTGGTGATACAGTAATGAAATGTCAGATGAAATTCAATGCTGATAAATTCTAGGTGAGTACTCAGAAGAAACATAACCCTAACTAGCTTCATATGAACATGTACCGGAATGCTATTTATTGATACTATCACCAGTTAGAAAAGCGATTGTGGTGGAGAAAATTTCTATGGAAACTTAGCTCAGTGGCATTCAAAAAACCCCAAATGTATCTGTGAACATTTCTGACAGGAATGAAGAAAAAAACTGAACAAACAATGAATACTATTGCTTGGATATACCTTGACCATGTAAGTCTTGCCATTCCACTTCTAAAGTAACATGGAAAAGATTCAGAGTAGCAGGATGTGGCTATTCAGAGATAAAAAGTGGCATCTGTAAGAAGGAAAACCGCATGTGCAAGGCCCCATCAGCGAGCAAAGTGCTGGAAGAACTTTGTGAAATAATGAGCACTAACAGGGATGAAAAAAATGGGGAAGAACATCCCATTTTTCAAAATAAAAACACTAGGGAGCACTAAGTGAAGCCAGTGGTAAAAGAAATCATTTTTTCCCAAATATATAATGAAATTATGGCACTTAATGCCACAGGATGTTGTGGCACAGACAGTATAAAAAGGATTTTAAAAGGGAATGAGCGAAATAATGGAGAATTGCTTGTTGACAGCTATTAAATAGGCTAGATGGGGTGCGACACTTGGTTTTGGCAGTCCTTAAGCTGCCGCTTGCCATAAACCATGAAAACACAGGCGAAAAATCACCTCCTGTGAGTCCTACTGCTTTTCCTAAGCCTCTGCCCCGTCCACTACCTGGCCTTTGGCAGGGCAGCTCATCCCACGTTAAGTAAACTGTTAGTTCCCTCAGTTACACGTTTCCGTAAAGATTGACTCAGTTACAGGCGCTTTAGGATCAACCCTTTGAAACACCTCATGCTACTTCTTTCGGTACTCTTCCTACTGCTTTCCTACGCCTCCCCAAACTGTCTGGTCAAACAAATTCTGCAAGAAAATTTTACGGCTACGAATAGAAGCTAATAGTAGAAAACTCGAGCCCCCTTTTCAGAGGCGGGAGGGCAGTGTAGGGGTAGGTAGCACCAGTTCTGGCGGTGGCCCCTGACGGGCACGGGCGCCCCTCTCCCGCGGGGTGCGCCCGGACCTGCCCGCCCGCGTGGGAGCCGCCGCCCGGCGGGATGCCCGCCCCGGCGGGATCGCCCCCGCCTGCTTTCCCTGCTTTCCCCGCCTCCCTCGCCGCCGCCGGGCCCCGGCTGTCACTCGCCGTGTCGCCTCGCAGGTCGCCGGAGCGGACGCGGCGGGCGCTGCTCGGAGCCGGGCGGGCGGGCGGCATGAAGCGCTCCCTGCTGCGGCTGTGCCGGTCCCGGGAGAAGGCGGCCGTGTCCAGCTCCTACCAGGGCGTCGCCTGCGAAGCGGATGCCGCCTCCGTCGCCTCGCAGGATGTCTTCAAGGTGCGTGCGGAGGGGCGGCGGGATCGGGGCTGGGAGAGAGGGGTGGAGGTGGAGGGCGAGGTGGGCGAGGGTGCGGAGGGTCTCTGGAGGCAGCTGTGCGGGCTCGGCAGTGGTTGTGTCCCAGGGACCCGTTCCTGCGGTGGACTCTGTCCGCTCGCTCAGTGGACCCGGGAGGGGGGATCTGTGCGGGATGAGAGACAGGCTGAGAATTGCCCTGGCCGTAGGGTGTGAAGGCACAGGACGCTGATGTTGTGTGGCCCAGGGTGAGCGGCAAAGTAGGGGAGCAGGCAAAGGAGGATGTGGGTGGCAGGCTGCTGACACAGAACTCACATTCCCCCGGGCACAGAAAGAGACCCCCTCTTAGAGGGAAGTCCAGAGGTCACGATGGAAGTGAATAGATCATCTAGCAAAAATGACACAAAATAAAATTTTAGAAGCACTGGAACTGTTACGAAGGGAAAGGAAACCAGCAGTGCAACCTACAAAAGTGAGATTGCAGCCAGGAAGGACATAATATCTTCCCATTTTTAAAAGAGAATAGGATGAGAAGTCATATATTTGTATTGCTGCTAGGGAGACCTAGACTAAACTTTAGCGATGCCTTTTTTAAGGGTAAGAATAATTAAGCAAAAGAAGAGTTTCCTTACAGGATGGAAGACTTTGATAACTTTGGAGATTTTTAACAGCAGGCTAAACAAATTTGACAACGTTTGTAGATGGGTTTAAATACCTCTTGAGGTCATTTCCATTCACATATGCTTTCTGTGTGCTAGCTGTAGACCTGAGCAACACCTCTTCAGCATAATGTGGCTTGTCACCCTGGTGGGTGATCTGTCACTACAGAGCTGTTCAGGCACAGGGAAAAGGAGCTGCTGTTGTTTTAAATAGCTTGCTTTGCTGTTTTTAACTAACCCAAGTGCTGAGAACACCTAACTGACTTCTTTCTTCCTTATTTTGATAGTGAAACACTGATAAATCTTACTTTTGGCTGATAAATCTTACTTTTGTCGATAGAAATTATCATTATGCCACATTTTGTCTTACATTGAGAAATAAATCCAGTGTTAAAAGTGGAAAAATGTGGTCTAAATCAATAAAAATTATAAAGGTAGAATATTAGAAGGAATAGAAGATACTAGGCTCTCTAATAAGGTTTTCTTAGATAGCTTTTTGGTGTGCTTAAAATATCTGGATACTTGTGTGTGTAATTGAGCTGTTATTTTTGTGCCAGTTGATTCATCTTAAATATCCTTTCCACAATTATATCACATGTTTTCAATTAGCTTTTTCTGATTGCACTTTTGAAGCAGACACTAGCCTCATATTTGGCCTCAGTCTTATAAATGTTTAAGTGCATTTGTAACATTATTGACATGGGTAACCTCACTGAGATCAGTGGGACTATTAAGCTGAATGAAGCTAAACACGTGCTCAAGCACATGAATGGGCTGCCCTGTAATGTATATTTGCTTAAAGACAGCAAAAATTGTTGACTCAGGGGATCCTGGAGAGCAAAGTTTTCCCTTTCTTTTGCAGGTGTGAATGGAGCAGTGATTTTAGGGAATTCCGTTTTTTGATTCATTTCTTGCTTACACACCTTTTGGAGGTTTGCATTACTTTAGATAAGCATTTTTCTCCTTTTTTTCCACACAATGTAGTTGAACTGTTTTTCTTTTTTATTCTCTCTTAATTTTTAATATCTGTCTCTTAAATTCCTGCCCATTCTACTGCAATCATGTTATTCTATCATTTTTCTTCACATAGAAATATTCGGTTTGAATCACTGTCACAAAAATATTTGGGCAATATCAAAAAATAAGAATCAGCAGTTTCCATAGTTGGCTTTGGCTGTAAAGCATAGTACCTGGAATGTATCAAGCTGTCAGTGGGCTCACTGGGAAGATAGTGGGTTGTTTCAGGCTGAGATAATAGCCTGATGTTCTAAGCATGCTGCTGAAATTAAAAAATATGTTTGTTTCTCTGACATAAAGAACATCACAGAAGCCTGAGGGCTGAACTTGAAAGCCAAGGACGCAGTATCAGTCTCTGTAAAAAGATCTAAAAAAAGGAATTTATCAAGATTATTAACTTTCCTTTCTGTTGAATTCATTTGACGTGGCCACTACAAGAAAGAGTATAAAAACATAAGTGATGAATTTTCTTGTTTGAGATTTTCCATGGTGAAGGAAGGATCTTGATCTCACTACAGAAGAGTGAGAAGATGATGTGAGAAGAGTGAGAAGATGTGTTCAAGATGATTTTTGGTTTTGTTCATTTTGGACTGTTTCTCATCTAGATCTTATATTGCAGTCAGTTAAACCAATCAGATTCTCCCCGTTGGCTCAATCTGATCAGGATTTGTGAATTTCTGTATGAAATCAAACAATTATTAAGTGGTAGCATGCCCATAAAAACACATTATAGTATTGCTAACTTCCTGCCTTTTAGGAGAATGAGAAAATGAGAATGTTTTTACCCAAAACAGGTTATTTCAGATGGAAGTGCCTGTAGGCTACGGAGCTTCATTAAGAAGAATCGTTCTGGGCTTACGAAAGTGGATGAATTAAATGCCACCCCACTGCATCATGCTGCGGAAGGAGGACAAATAGAATTAATGCAGTTGATCATAGACGATTCTTCATATGAAGGTAACAAGCATTTTATTTATTTTTATTTCAGAATAAAAAAGTTCAATAACCAAGGTGTCCGTTACCCAGCTGAAATAGGGCTGATATGCGTGATCTCCATTTATAAATTCAAATATAATTCAAACTGCCTGCCACAGTTTGCACTGTCTCAGATGTGTTTTGGGTTGCCCTTGTTACATAGGACTGTTTTCTCTCTAATGCAGTGAATCGATGTGTCTTACTTTGTTTGACACTCAACTAGAGAGTCTTCAGGCATGAAAAAGAAAACTGCAATGATGTACAGAAGACTTGACTTTCTGTCTTTCTTATTTATGTTATGTGTCTGTTATACAATAAGGATTGTGAACTACATCAGACTCCACTGATAGACTGTAGGCTACTGAGAAAACCTACAATGGCCCTGAAAAGCTTGGTTTTTTCACCTATTGATGGGAAATCTAATTTTAGATTATTCTGGTTGAAATACATTTTTTTTATTTTCCATCTGTCATTTTTGTCCTAATTTTTTAGTATATTTGTTGAAGTTTATCTTCGGTTTTCAGGCTTAAAATGTATGTGTAGAACAAACCATTTTTATAACTGGTGTGAATTGACTTACTTTTGCGTTCTGAAGTGAAACAGAGTAGATACGATCTTTGATTTTCTTACAGTTTGCAAGCACTTATTTGTTACCTCCTATTTCAGTTCTTCGCACTCATTTATTCTGTGCAGCCTCTAAAGAAATAGCTGTGAAGTCAAATAAAGTAGGAAAAAGAGGAGTCAAGGAGAGAGGCAAATCAAGTAACTCTTGGGTGAGGAAAAAAAGATGTATAATAATGGGCAAGAAATAGACAGGTGTTTCACCACTCCCATTCCTCTCACCAGTACTGTATATTCAGCACAATATTTAATCAATTTAACACAATGCACTGCGTCTCATGAAATATTTTCCTTTCCTTTTTCAAAGAAATGCAGTAGCACAGACCTAAACCTGACACTGAAGACATCTTTTTTTCAGTGCAATCAGAAGATTTGATGGTTTTGCTTTGCTTTTTGTTTTGTTCTGTTTTCTCTCCTTTGACCTAGTATTAAATGTGATGGATTCTTCTGGAAATACCCCACTGCACTGGGCCACGAAGAAAAACCAGGTCGAAAGCGTTCGTTTGCTTCTCAGCAGAGGAGCCAATCCAAACATTCTCAACTCCAATATGATGGCACCTTTGCATATGGCTGTTCAGTCCCTGCACAATGAAATTGTGAAGGTAAGTCTAAAGTCCGCGGAAATATACACACTTGATAAGTAGCTCAGCAGCAGCCACATGCAGAGCACCAAGGCCTTGTTGATATATGCCATATCTCCTCATGTTTTCTTTAGCGAGCAGGATGTGTAACATGATGCCTGTAGATATGTTTGTGTCTTCTTAGCACTGCCGGTAAAAAGTAACTTACCGATTTATAGAAATACTGACGTTTGTGCTATGATAGTAGTTGTTGTGTTTCGCAGACAAGGCTCTTCAATTTTCTAAACACAAGGAACTTTCTTTAAAAGGGTTCTTTTTAACACAGAAATTTCATGTAGGCATGTGTTATTTCGAATTATAATGTTCTGTTTGGTTTTTTTTTACAATTGTATAGGATGTCACAGAAGTATTAATATTCTTGAAACTAGTGTATTTTTAAAATCAAAGGCAGATTAAAACTAGTCAGAAAGGACAGTTCTTAAAACCAACATTCTAATAATCAATTGAATAGTAGCAGAACGAAATCTGCAATTAAAAAAACCACAAAAGTATATTGTGAAGAAATTACGATGGTGTCCATGTTGAACCTTGTAAAATAGCGATACCTTTGAGATTTTAAGCCGCATAATTTTTTAACCATTTGTCTAAGTGCAATGAGAATGTTTTCACTTCATATGCAGCATAGGGATAGAATTTTAGAATTTTTAAAGTTCTTTAATTTTTTAGATGAATACAACCTTAAAGTTGCAACACTTCCTTTTCTCTTTAAATTTGTCTCTTTATCTACTTCATCCACACAAAAGAAAGAAACACATGTTATCTGTATTCAAGACTTAGAGTTCTTTAGAAATGTTTCGGTGTCCTCAAATCTTTTACAAGATCTGTATTTATTATGAATTAAGAGCAATGAAATCTGAAATCAATGACATTTTTAAAATGGACTTTTTATCAGCTTCTGTGCTTTGGTTCTTGACTAAATCTGTGCTCTCATTTTTTCCCCACTCCGTTGTTTATTCGAACTAATTTTCCCTTGGTTTTTATTGCCAAATTGCCTGAGAGTGATTAAAATGTACCAGTTCCTCTAGTACGGAAAAAATAAATAACTGAAATTACTGAAAGACAATTAAATAAATATGTAGCTAAGGGAATAAATAAGCAATGCAGTATGGTCATTATCATTTCCAGATCCTTTGCTTCTCAAAAAGTGCTGGAAGCCGTCATAGAGATAATTGGTGATACTAATAGTTCAGTGTCAGCTGTTAACATAGAGACTGGAGCAGGATTTCAGGACTGCAACGTCCCAGTTTTCATCAAGCCCCATCTCCCCTCATTTTACTGTTGAATTGAGTAGACTCCTAATTGAGCATATTCTGCAACATTCCCACTTGCCAGGGAATTTTCTGCTGAAAAGTTCAGTTGAAAATCCTTATCTGCAATGTGCTACAGAAAATACTTTCTCCCATTATTGAGAAATTGTTAAATCAGACTATAAAATACTTTGCAGCTATGTGAGAGTTACCTGTTTGGTAAGAATTGTGCTTCGTACTTGTTCACATCTGCATTTTTCACCAGCAAATTTTTGCATTCTCCTGCATTTTGTCCCTTTACTGCCTATGCACTGTGGGCTTTTGGCATGCAAAACAAGTAAGTTGCAAGGGTGCTACAGGTTGTAAACAAAAAAAATAATGGAATAGGCTTTTGTTGTTGTGTTTAGCTTATGACTGACTGAATGTTTTCTTAAACATTTAGATTTTAGTCCAACATAGCAGTACAGATGTTAATTTGGAAGGTGAAGCAGGGAACACACCTATAATGGTAGCATGTCACAAGGACAATCCTGAAGCACTGACACTCCTGGTAGGTATAATTATCCATTATCTTTTGAGGTGATTCTCTCTACCTTGCTGCAGTGTTATTCTGTTCCTGGTTTCTTCCTTTGTTCAGTGCAGGAAGGTTAGT
The DNA here is from genome assembly GCA_013397755.1 of Cnemophilus loriae. Taxonomy (NCBI): domain Eukaryota; kingdom Metazoa; phylum Chordata; class Aves; order Passeriformes; family Corvidae; genus Cnemophilus; species Cnemophilus loriae. The sequence continues at coordinate 4,892,972 of VZTF01004030.1, forward strand.
GGACATAGGGTTCAAGTGGCTTTGCATGGGTTACCAAGAAACTTTAATCTTTTAAGAGGGTATATTATATGTATATCTATCTGAGTGGCAAACTTAAGGAAAAAACCTGATTTTGAAGGTAACAAGAAGACAGAATGAAGCACATGCATTGTACGGCTATAACGTGCAAAAGATACTTGTATATAAACCTCCTAACGTATATGCAACGTAAAAGAAAGGGAGAGACCTACCCTGGAGACTGTATCTGTAATAGTGTGTTCATTTGTGAGATTTTTCTGTATGTCGTTAAGCTGTACTGAGACGTTATTTTTCAGATTGAAAATGGAGGGAAAATATGTAAACCAAACAAAACGGGATGTATGCCTATCCATGCAGCGGCATTTTCAGGTGCAAAAGCATGTCTGGAAATTCTTTTGAAAAAAGGTAAATAAAATGTTCCCAAGCAGTGAGTACCAATTTGCTGCTTTCATTCTCAAATAACTGTAAAAACAAGCAATTATAACTTTTGAAACTTCTTGTAAGTGTTTGAACTTACAAGAAGTTATTGCAGTTATTCCTGTGGGCAGTTTATGCTGACAACTTTTGTATGATTGCAGCAGCAAACTAGCTGCTTTCCTAAATGTATGTTCATCTATTGTTTAATGCTAGATGTGACAGGTTCATATTTTGAGAGGGGAGAATATTATTCCATACTTAAATTTCTTGTTTTGAAAGCCTTTATATCTTCTGTTATCTCATTCTCACTTTAAAAAAATCCATTTATTTTCATCTCTCAGGTGAAGAATTGGGTCACTCTGCTAAAACCCACATCAATTTTACCAATAATGGAAAGTGCAGTCCACTTCATTTGGCAGTTCAAAGTGGGGACCTCGAAATGATTAAAATGTGCATTGAATTTGGAGCCCAAATTGATCTAAAACAGGTAAAACTCAGAGTGGAGCGAAATGTAATTTTGATAAAACCTAGGTATCTCTAAACCTCTGAGTAGTATGAAAATTGTCTCTTCCAACACGAAGCCAAAGGAGCAGCAAATGAAAGCAAATCTCTCGTTCAAATCAGGCAAAATGTGACGTGTCTTTACACAAGTTACATAGGGTCATCCCGTCCCAGAAGTGAGGTCTTCAGTCTGACTCTATCTGATAATTCTTGTTTATCCTCAGCCTTGCCTTGGCCTTTACAGTATCTGTAAGCAAACACAAATTCATGGTACAACTGCTGCTACACCATGGGGTAGCACTGCTGGTGTAAGGGTATGTGCCCAGATGCATTCATGAATAAACATTTTAAAAAATACCTATCACTAATGAAAATTTTTGCAAGGATGAAATCAACCCATGAGAGCAAAACTAAATATTGTTTTGCCTTCTTTTAATGGTTTGATTCGTTGAACACACAGCTTTTGAATGGGGTGATTTATGCTGCTGATTTTGTGATGGGTAAAACTGTTCTGAGAATGCTTATGGCATTGTGGAAAAGCCCATTCCAATGCATTCACCAAAATGGTCCTGCTCCAAAAATGAGAAAGTAAAAACCCTCAGGCATATATCAAAGCTGGTTAGTCCCATCTAGCTAAACAAAATCCTGTTTTGGCAAATATTGTTCTAGTCATCTGTAAATTCCTTAATTATTTTATGACTGTCTAGTTTAAAATAGTTTTATAGCATATTGGACTACATTATTTTTTACCTGCATAAAAGTTGATTTAAGAATTACTTCTAAGGAAGACTCCATTTAAGGAAGTAAATGACATTTTAAAATAATGCATTTTCTATATTTTATAGGCCCATTTGTTTGCTTATTAAGTTGTACTGGCCTAGATATGGTTTTCTGTAGCTTTCATTTGCTTCATCTCTTGTATTAGAGGGTGCTGCATCTGTCTGTTTTTTAATTAAACTACAAAAGATTGTAAGAGTATAATTATCTCAGCTCTTAGGGACTTGGTATAGAGTGATAAGAAGCATCGTAGTAATCCTTTAAAATGATCTCTTTAGTCTTCTCTGGTTTGGCAATCTCCTTAGAATTCTACTGCTTCAGTTCAAGACTAAACCTTCATTACTTGCATAGAAATTTAGGCATTTAGGTATTATGAATCCTGGGCTAGTTCACTAGTGTGTTTAATAAATCGGAAGTTACATTTCTGAGGTTTAAATATTTATATTTTGTCTTGCTTTCCCATTTATAGAATGAAAAATGCACGGCACTTCATTTTGCTGCCACTCAAGGAGCAACAGAGATTGTAAAGCTAATGATATCATCCTATGCTGGTGAGGAATCCATTATTGATGCTGTAGATGGGAATAAGGAAACGTTGCTTCACAGGTAGGAAGCTGCTGTGCCAGATTTCACTATAAATTGTGAGCTGTGATATTCTTAGTTATTCCTTGTGTTTGGAACACGCTTCCACTTAATTTGAGACTTCTCCATGGTATGGGAGATGGTTTTAGTGCAGCATGAAAGAGTAAAAAATTTGGTCAGAATGTTAAAAATCTTACTCCTGATACCAAAATCAAAACAGTTCCAGTTACCTTGGAACCGTGTCAAGGAATGGTCACCAAAAGTTTGCACTGAAAATTTACTCCAGTAAAGTAGTAGGGGAACAAGTTTATGGAATTGTTAACATCTTCTGACACGTGGAGGAAATGCCCTTATCTAACAGGTTGATGTTCTCCAGGAAATGAGTGAAAAATAATATAAACTGTTTAGAATAATATTTTTTTTTTATTTTCAAAAAAGACTTATCTTATACCTGATCAGGTAAACGGAAATGTTGGTACACTTCCCTGTGACTTCAAAATCACCGATGGTGTTTGTGTGTGTAATGACCCTCAAGACTTCTAGTCTTTCACACTCCATTTAAAACCAGAGTACTAGACTGTGGAGAAGTTTCCTCAGTCTTTTGCAGCAGAAAGATACTTGGTTAAACATGCTGGCACTCAGCTCTATGGCATATAATATATTTCCCCCTTTCTACATTTTTTGCAAGAAAGATACGTTTCACTGCATTTAACTATAATTATTTGACAGTGTTATTCTACAAGAAGTTTTACAGTATGAAATAAGTGCTAGAAGCAGTGGAGATGGTTGTTCTTCGGACACAGTATAAAGTGGAATGATTCAAAGATAATTGAAGACATTAAGAGTTCGTTGTTAAGTTAAGACAATGTTTGGGTACACTTGGAAATGTTACCATGGAAGAACATGACTGAAGACAAAGTGATGACAGAATGCCAAAGCAAATTGTGCAGACACATGTACTACTTAACAGATAACTGACTGCCTTATCCGCAAAAATTATTGTACTTGAAAAAAGCTTGGTAAAAAGGACAACACCATTTTAGTCCCTGTGTCTGTGAAACAGTAAAAATTATATTATCAAGAATCATCAGGAAGGTAGAAAGTCACCCAAATATCTCAGAATATCAAAAAAAACTGAGTAGGAACCTTAACTTGTTGAGAAACAAAGCAGCAGTGAAGCATAGGTAGGACTTGATGCTTTTGCATTCCTACTGTCATGTTTCCATCTAAATATTTCATAAAACGACTTTGCTTTCTCTTCTGTCACCTTGGAATTTATTTGAGTGTTTGTGAAACATTCAGTATCAATGTGTGGGTGGAAGGGTCTACTATAGATAATGGAGGCATCTCTAAATATTTGGAACCATTACTTGATTTTTAAAATATGTCTTTTGAGTAATCAGTTCTAACTATAGTACACCCAATGTTATTATTACCTCTTATAATGCTAAGGCAACTGTTATCATTTGAGATACAGCACAACCTTGGGACTGTCCTTCTGTGTTGCTTCTTGAGTCAAAATATTTCACAGAGGTCTGGCTTGTGAAAACATTTTGTCTGTGTGTATTTACTCTGCTATACTTTCGTGCTTTGGCCATTTTTTTTACTGTAATATATAATTCAATGCCTCACTGTCGAATAGAACCTTAGAGGTTTCCAAGTGTACAGACAGCTTTAAAATATTTTTGGTAAATGACAACAACTTTTTTATCCGTATATTTAAGTAAAGCTGCCGACTATGCTCCAAATGCCCAGTTTATACCAATTAGTTTGTTCATATTTTTTCAAGTAGACTTGCTTGCCACAGTCAGAATACACATTTAGCCATTGCCATTTCGACATCGCACTGATGTTATTGCACAAAATACAACCAAATTATTTTTGAATAATGAAATGAATTTGAGGCTCCAGGCATGGTTGGAACAAACTGCATATGAAATTTGTGGAATTCCGTATTGACCTTGTGTGGCACACTGAATGATCTGACATATGAGATTACTGGTTCTCTTAAAAATTGGTGGTAAAATGCCTGTTTACCTACCAATGAGGTCTTTGTTTCCTGTGGTGAGTTTCAAATGTAGTAACTCAACTGAACTTAGTTTGAAAAGAGAACTCCCCAAGAAAAATATAAACAATTTATTAAAATTAATTATGTAATAAGATTATCGGTCTCTTTATTTTAAAATTGATTTATTTGAAAATATTAGAAAACAGAGAAAATGGAGAAGAATGCTATCTTTTGGCTTGAAACTTCTTCGTCCTTTCTAATATTACTGTATTTTTGCATTTTTCTCCACAGAACCGCATTGTTTGATCATTATGAGCTGGCGGAGTATTTGATTTCAATGGTAAATATTTAATCAAGTGACCTGTTTAGAGAGATTATTGCTATCTATTGCTACAGGTCTGCATAGAGAAATTCATAAAGTAGAATGTGTTCTCAGGTTTAGGATATTTAGATAGGTAGACATATACATTTCATAATGTGTAATTGAGAGTTACAGTACAACAGTAGTTGTGGATCCATAATATCATCCTACAGTTACAGAGGATGATATCTTACGTTTTTATTTCCATTTTACTTACTCAGAAAAGTTTTATAAACATCTTTTACCAAATATGGTGAAGTAGTCTGGTCATCCTACATTTTTTTCAGATTAAAAAAATGCTAAACATGCATTGAATTTCATCTGATTTTTTTCAAGAAATAAATGCTTTCTTTAAAGAATGTACGTATGATTACTATGGGATCACATAGCCATATATCAAAGTTTGTGCGTGATCTAGAGATATTTTTCGTTCTTTGTGATTCAGTTTTATTTCTTCACTGAATAATTATGAAGGACAAAGAGAATAAATGTAATCAGGGATGCTACTGGCTATGCTCCCGATGTCCATTTGTGTCAATTAAACTAAGGCTCATACAATTATTTTGTGCCCCACTCTGCTGAGAACATTTTCAGAAATTATCAGATTTCTTTTTTGTTTTATGTGTGTTTAGGGTTTTTACTTCATTTCATGGCAATTATACTAAAAGAAATTCTCTTCTACATACCGTTTTGCTTTTCTCAGAAAGTCTGTTATGGGGATTGCATTTAGTTAGAACTAGACATTGTGGTTACTTCTGATTCAAATGTGAAATGGTGAGGTTTTACTACTTAAACTTGTCTGACAAAACAACCTGTCAACAAAACGTATTACCTGAGAAATACAGGTACACGCTTTCGCATGTGGAGGCTTCTGTGTACAAAATATTGTGTCATAAATATCTTTAACACTGCATTTGCTAAGAACAAACTTTCATTCCTTGAGCGCCATTTGACTGCTTTGGCCTCTTCCATAGAAGATTTGCTGAGGGTTTCTTTGGCTTTCCATATAAAATATGTCAGTTTTGTTGCTTTAGGACTGTTTTAGTTTGCCCTGTCTGGGAATGGATCAAAATTTGTCAGTTGGAGTTAGTGGAATGTTACATGTACAACCTATGCTGCCTCCTCCCTCGGACTCCTGGCAAGATCACGGAGTTCTGCCTGTGCTGTGGGGTACATGAGGGTGAAAAATAAAAGATGCAGCAATGTTACTGCTTGAAAGGACTAAGAAATTCCAGATCAGAAAGGCTTTCCGGTTTTAATAAATAGCAACATCTATTTATTTTATGCATTAAGTATTCACATTTTATTCAAAATAAATAAGCAGTAGTTTTACACATTTTCTTCCCCTTTTTTGGAATTTTTCCCCTTTTGCTTTTTTCATCTTCTCTAAAAGGAAAATGAAAGATTAAATTGGTATAAATAAATAATAATTGATATTTACAAAATTGGCATGTTTGTTTTTATATTAATATCTGTTTAATCCATTTATGTTAATGCATTCGGGGCAAGACAAATGGAAAAGTAAATAGAGTTCGGAAACTATTTTAACAAACTCTTTATTCAGCTGTATCGTAAATTAGGTAAATATATGTGGCAATATATAAGTTACTTCTTAGTGTGATAAGTAATTATGAATACTGCCAAATTCATTTTATTGAAAGCTGAACAATTACTGCTAGGTGGCAGGAAGGTGATTAAATATTACATAAGGAACTGGCAATTGCTGCCCTGTATTCATTGAAATAAAGGAGACATTTGGATAAAAAAAGTCTGTTTCTTGATGAAAAAAATTTTTTCTGAGAGGTTGTCTGACCTTGTAGAAAGGTAAATAGGGAAAGGGTCTTGCATATATTACTCCCAAATATTTAATGAACATATATTGGAAGCTTCCTGTTCTCTGTGGTAAAGTAATCATTGCACATTCATTAAGTGCTTCTTATTACTACGTTACAGGTGTTACCGTCCTAGAAAGTAAATATTGTTTGAGATTGTGATTAATTCTCTCAGATTAAGATTGAACCTAGAGATGATTCAAGTTAATGGAAATTGATTTTTTTTTTCCAATCATCTTTGGCTATTATCTGAAATAAAATAGATTTTTTTTGTGTACTTTGTTCAGCTCATCAAGTTTGACTTGCAATTCAGTATCTAGAAAAAATGATATCTAAACCATCATAAAATATACATACATCCCATTGGTTCAATTGATTGTATCCTCCTGCTCACTTGGTGGGATTTTTTAGATAGGTATTTTTATGCTTATAGTAGTACTTTGCTGATATGTCCATAGTGGTACTGTGGCTATAGCAACCGTACTGTCCTGGCAATATGTGTCAGTGCAAAAGTAGACAAAACAGAATAAAATATGCTCACTATTGATGCAGCTACTTTGGCATCAAAATGGATTTGGTTCATGTCGCTTATGTAGAAGAATAGAAAATTAATATAGATCGAGCTATGCAGATTGAACTATACTAATTTCTGGATGCATTACTTCTTGAATCGTGTTCATACAGTGTAGAGGTTCAGAAAGATCTTCCTTTTGTAATTGTTTGATAGGTGAGACCACATCATTCAAAGGGCTACAATTTTTTGCATTTTTTCCTAGCATCAATCCTGGTATTTTCAAGTTAGAATTTTGTATTTAGAATTTAAATATTTAGAATTTAAAGGTTCTCTAACAAAAGATCATATACTGTAAGTTAAATATACCTAGAAGTAGGCCACTATAATTTTGGCATCTGAATTTTTATATATAGATGACTGGACTGTGGGTGATGGTTAGAAAACCTAATAGTTTTATAGAGAGATGTAACGTGTTTATTTATATATTTGTGTAATGTGAAATTACTTATCTGGAGCATATGGAGTTACTAAGAATGCCTGTATTTCTGCTATGCTCATATAGGGCAGCACCATTTTAAAGTTTCATTTATTCATTATTCACCATAAACTTGGAATTCTTTTTTTCAGGGGGCTAATATTGACAGTGTGGACATAGAAGGTCGATCCCCACTTCTGCTGGCCACTTCCTGTGCATCATGGAAAATTGTGAATTTACTGCTTTCGAAAGGTAAAAAGGAATATACACATAACATATGTATACTTCCTTCGAGCAAGGTTCATTCATGTTAAAACTCTGCGTCCAACTTCCCTCTCAATTTGAATTCACTACTTCAGCATCCAGCCCAGGAGCAGCTGAGCTAAACAGCTTCACGCTGCTGGTATCCTCTGAGATAAAGGAAGAATTGGTGTGATGATTTCACCCCTTTTACTGCAGCGTGAACAGGCTGTAGGAGAGTGTTCGATATGCCATGTGTCACGCTCCTCAAGGTGGAGGTGGCACTGGCTCTTCATCCCTGCACTCCTTAGCAGCTCACAAAGTAAGCGGAACTGCGGAATAAATACACCACTTAGACAGAGTTGTGTTTTGTACCAGCAACCAGTTTTTAAATGTTAAAGCCCACAGTTCCAGCCTTACCCGTGGTTTTATAAAATCACAGTCACCTTGAAAATGTTTGAGCTGTATCTCTTTCATTTGCTGCATTTTGATGCAAGTTAATGATTACTACTGTATTTCCTCTTGTTAATAGTACAACTGATTTTGTTAAAAAGCCTTATAGTACATTTTGAAACTGCAACAAGGTTATAACTTTAAAGATTAGAAGACATGACTATCTGCATCTTTAAATTTCTTCTTGATTTTTGGGTGATCAGTATCTTGGAATATAAGGGCCCCATATAAAATTTAGTGCTGCAATGAAATACAAAATGCATACACACAACAAAATGATGAAAGCTGAGTGTCAGTAGGGGTGATTTTTTTGGGAAGCAAAATTATACGTTACAAGGCTGACGTGAAAGAATATTTCATACATTTATGAAAATTATTTTATAAAATTTTATAGATTAATAAACATATTTGTTCAACATTTGTTCCTTTGTCTTAAACATCATTATGTAGTGCCAAGAACTGGCAGTTTTGAAGTTGCTGGTATTTTTTTCCATATTTATTTAGGAGCAAATGTATCATTAAAAGATCATCTTGGTCGGAATTTCTTGCATTTGACCGTATTGCAGCCTGGAGGATTACAGCATCTGAATGAGAAATATCTGCAGGTACAGTAAGCATCAGTTTATGTCTTTCTGCTACTCTTACTAGGAAAATGTAAAGAAAAAAGCAACTGCCATTTTATTTTGATATGTTTGTAAAAATTTGTGATACTTGTTAAGTAGCCCAGTGTCACAAAAAATGGTTTGAAGAGGTACATATCACATATCTCTCATGAAAACATTTCAAAGCCAATAATACAGTTTTCTTATTGCCAGGCAAAGGAATAACATAATCCCATAAATTATTTTGCTGTTGGGGGATTGAATAGCTCAAGAGGTAGGCAATAAAATATAGAACTTTTCACTTCTATTTTCCCAGCTTGCGTGCAAGTAAAGCTAGAAGACATGCTCATAATCACTCAAGATCTAGAACTTAAATAGTTTGCAGCATATTCTGTAGGAGCTTTCTGTGGACTGGACCATAGTGAAGTCTTGGATTTGGTTTTTAAAAAGATTTCAAACATAAATTTGTATTTGGATATGTTGAAATGAAGCACTCATATTATGAATGACAGAGCCCAAGCTTGCTTGAAAAAATTAAATTTGCTGGCCTCCAGAGATTCAGAAATAGCCTTTTAAATGTGAATCAAATATAACTCATGTTACAACATGTGCTGAAATCTGTGAACACCTTTGATTGTAATTCAGAATGGATTTAACCTCCCTTTTCAGCAAATGCAATGAATCAATTTTAAAACAGTGATGATAACTCTCAGTTCTCTGCATTGACTTTCTGATTATTGATCATATTAATAATTCAGACAAATAAGTGGATTTGACTATGAGAGGAGTTTTTTAGTTGCTTTAAGAAAGGTTATGGGATAGTGTTAGACAAGGAAAATGGGGAAATGAAGATGAAAAAGAGAAACGGGGGAAATAAATTTACACTGTAAACCAGTGAACTGCTGGGTTTTGACAGTCAGAGGTTTTGCTACTGAATATAGACTATAAGACTGCCTTTATGCTTGGTACAAGCCTTCTGCTGCCAGCAGTGAGCATTATGTTGGAATGGCAGCAAAGAAGAATTTCCTGTATTGTGCTGTGGATGGCTTGCAGTAAGGATGCAGAATGGCAGACTCCTATGTTCTTTGAAGAGCAGTTGTTTGAAAAAATGGTGACCCACAAATCAGCAGATAAAAAAATGCTCTTTGTTCCTAAATTTACTTTTATTTAAGCTTATTTCTTGTTTTTAGATACTGCTTTAAAGTATTAACGCTATTGTTGCAAGCTGTTAGAAACTATGGGGCAGAAGAGCTAGATGTAATTCTGTGCTTCTGTTTTTGGGTATTTCTTGGGGGATAACAGATGGAACATATTAAAAATCTCGTCGTGGATGAAGATAATGAAGGATGCACTCCATTGCATTATGCATGCAGACAAGGTGTGGCCCTCTCTGTAAATAATTTACTCAGCCTCAACATTTCCATCTACTCTAAGAGCAGGGATAAGAAGTCTCCATTACACTTTGCTGCCAGGTTAGTAGCACAGTCAAGGCAATGGAATCCATGCCATGGTTTTCATTCCTATATTTTTGACATTTATTTCTGTGTGTATCTTGCAAAGCTATGGGCGCATCAATACTTGTCAACGACTTATAAGAGATATGAAAGACACAAGACTTCTGAATGAAGGTGATAAGAAGGGAATGACTCCCCTTCATTTGGCAGCCCAGAATGGTCACGAGAAGGTAGTTCAGTTTCTTCTGAAGAGAGGGGCCCTTTTCCTTTGGTATGTATACAGATTTTCATTCATTAAGCCAAAAAAGAACTATCCCCGTATGTTTTGTGTTCATCTGCTGGGAAGTTAATGCAATATAAATATACGTACAGTATATTAAAATAATTATTATATTAATATATGCAAATAAAAACATACAGTATAAGAGCATGGTTATAAAATACTTGTAAAACAGAATCATGGCTAGCTGTAAAGCCAAGGCTTCTAATGCTGGGGAGACTGAGGTTTTTCTAAATCCAGCTGAGAGAAGAATATTGAACATTTTCATGGAAAAGACTTGGTTTGGAATTATTACAATCATTTCAGCTTCACTTACAGGCTCTGGAGTAGGGTTCCTTAGGACTGGTGGTTCGCAGGCATTCTGCCTTACACTGTAAGTCCTGCTTTCAGGTCAAAGATCCTCAGGTCTCAGAAACAAAGATGAAAAGAGAAAAACTTAAGTATTATTATTGAGTTGAACCTTTTACTTCTGAATGGTGCATTGATCATCATATAATAGTTGACAGAAGGTATGGACATCTCTGCGGTAGTCATGCCAAAGAAAAGAGGTCTGAGTCAAAGGAGCAGCCATTTACATTTACTTTAAATTTATAAAAAGCTTTTTATTTATAATTTCTAATTTTATACCATCGCATGTAAGTGATTATAAAGGCTGGACAGCCCTGCACCATGCTGCCTTCGGAGGATACACTCGCACAATGCAGATCATTTTGGATACTAATGTGAAGTGTACTGACAGAGTGGATGAAGAAGGGGTATGTGTTGACATTATTTGTTTCTTGTCTGCTATTACTTCTAGACTAAATGTCAGGGCTAGGCTATTGGTAGTTTTCCACTGTGCATTACATGTGTAATATTTTATTTCCTGTGGCAGACTCAGTGCTGTTATATCTCACCTCTGTTAAAAGTTCATTTCTTGGATAAATATATGATTGCTGAAATTGTTATCCAATTCTTTTAAGTGGGAGACAAAAAAGATGCAAATAGCCTAATAGAACACATGAAACACTGAGTGTGTTAGACATGTCCCTCTTGCCCCCTATACAATGAAAGAATATTTTAGCAATGTAGTACAAACATGGGTAATGCAAATTTAAAGAGCTTACACAGATTTTTAAAAATCTGGTATCTACTATAGCTCATTAACATATTGTTTGAAATCCACTGCACAGTGATGTCCAACAGAAGCAGCACCTATCTTGCTCTGGAGTTTGGACAAATGCAGTGTGTATTAGGTCAAGGCAGAATCCCTTTCTTGGATTGAAGGCCTCCTGTCCCATCAGAAATATTGGGTGATCATTTTAAAGAACTGTTCAATTTCCCAACACAGAAGATGTTGCTAATTTCTCTGAGGACTGGTATTGAAAACATTTAGAATTACTAGATTAGAAACAAATCTTGACTATAAATTTATGTGAAGCCAATTCTTAGTCCTTAATTTCAATCAGAAAATTCTGGGTGGATTCAGAAGACTCTCAAAAGTCAGGTTCAGTGTAACTTCATTCCTAAACCACTGATTCCTTTACTTTTATGAAAATACCAAAGAAAGAAGAAGTGTTCCACTTACAAAATTGCACCCTCAGATTTTCTTGTAGATTTTTTTGTATGAGCACATCTGGATATAATTGGATGCTTCTCTTCTTGATTATCAAATGCAGGTGTTCTGTGTCTGTAGATACCATCATTTTTACCTATTTATGACTTGCAGTTTGTTAATTACAAAACTAAAAGATATTAATGAATTGGCTTTTCTTACCTACAGTGAGTTTCCTCTTCAGATTTTGCCCTACTGTAGCTGTAGACATAAAGAACGTCTGTAATCTCTATCAGAATCTCTGACAATATTCTGATGTTTTGTGTTGCTAGTAAAAGCATTCGAGACTTGCAGCTGAGAAAAGCATGTGGCTTTTCAACGTGGGAAAGCACTGAAATGTACTTTTTTTAAATTACTCACATACTGCTGTACTGCTTGTCTGCACAGAACACAGCTTTGCACTTGGCTGCACGAGAAGGACATGCAAAAGCAGTGAGGTTACTTCTTGACTATGGTGCGAAAATTCTGTTCAACAAAGCAGTGGCTTCTTTTTTCCATGAAGCAATACACAATAGGAGAAAAGATGTAGTGTCTACTGTCATTTTGCACAAAAGGTAAGGTATACAGAAAATGCTTCTTGGATTTATTTTCCAATGTGTTTTGTTTTGGTTTTCTTAAATGAGATTAAGTTCTGAAAATCTGTGTTTTAATAAGTAAAACTGAGTACTTAGTTTAAAATTCCAGAGGTTATGTTCTTTTCTAATGAGCACAAATAGAAAATGGCATAATTGTAATGGACATAAGATATGTGGCAAGTTGTTTTTCATATTACATTGAGTATTTGGATTCTGTGTATAAAAAACACGTAGAAGCCATCAGAAATAATTCTGACCTTTCACATAATGCTTAAATGCCTGTAGAATTTTAATCAAAATGTGAATACGACTGAAATCATTCAAGACATTTAATTTAAAATTGTGATTTTAAATGTTGCAAGTATTTTAAAATGTGGCGTTTCAACTACAGTTTAGAATATTTTAGGATACAGTATAGTGAAACCCCACTTTAGGAATAAAGCATTACACCATTGCCTAACGATTACATCTTTTGGTGAGAGTTACAGGAATACTGACAGGATTTTACTGTATTTATTATTACTTGCCTAATTTTGTAACCCAAGATTCCAGAATTTGTTCCAGTTTTATATTTTTTAGGAGGTCTTAACATAGCTGAAACATTTCTGTTTAATTGATAACAGAATTTAACATGAATCATTCTTACAGAAGTGTCCAGAATATTACTCAGTTACTCCCCAAACAGCTTAGTTTCCATTTAATAGTGCATAAAAGTGTTCTATGTTATGATTTTCAGTATCTTAAATAAAACTCAAATAGTCTAAAAGTAGTTAATTTAAAACAGAATAAATTAATTAATTTTCCATTATCTGAAATAATTTTTTGCAGATGGGAAGAAACTGTTGTGACTTTCTCTCACTATTCCAGTGCCAATAAGTGTCCTTTGCTGGAAATGGTTGAGTATCTTCCTGATTCATTTAAAGTAAGTTTTCTGCACATATTAAAGAAATTACTTCACAAAATAACCTTAGTTGTGCTGCATTGATTTTTCTGCTTGCTGTCCTCACTAATATGTATTATTATAAAATAGAAATAATATAAGTTCACAAAATTATGTAATAGCATTTTAGTGATAGTCTCAGTTTGTCCAGTTTAAGTTCTTCAGTATTAGAAAAGTTCGTAGCTTCCTGAGATCAATGGAGTTATAAGAGTATAAAAGTAATATAAAAAGACATATAAATGTAATGAAAATCATAAATGAATTGGGTTTGAAACCATCTGAGATATTTTCACTCTCTTAGCTAACTGCTAAATGGCACAACAGAAATGTTTTTTAATTAAAATAGCAAGTGACTTAGTACATCTGTATTCATAAACTATTCACACTTCATACTTGTAAACTAGCATGTAGCCTTGTAGACAGAATAGTTTATATTTATCTCCTACATGTAAACTCTGGAATTTTATGTCTTCAAAACATGCATCATAAAATCTGACTGAATTATCACTTCTGTTAGTTGGTTGTTGTATTTGACGGTCATTTTTTTCTGGTCTGAACACATTCTTTCTGTTGAACATTGTTTATACCACCTTAATTCACTTTTCTGTTCATCTGCAAAGCTGGTGTTGGACAACTGCATAATCGAGTCTCCAGAGGAAAAGACAAGTCGAGACTTCTATGTAAGTAGGTGAAAAAGTCTGGGAAAGTACCCAATACGTATATTTTAATGTATATGTCAAGTTCATATATGTAAGGTACAGCTGTAGATGAATCTCAGATCTTAACACACAACATAGGTGACAGATCTTATTTTGTCCTTTGGACTGTAAATGGTTTGAAGTTCAGTTCCTGCAATCTTCATGCTTATACATTTTAATAAGTGTGACATTAAACTTCTACAATCTATAAACTGTATCTTTGCTGTGTTAATTTTTGCACTCAAGCTGCTTATCAGAGGTTATGGGTATTTCAAAATAGCTGTGAAAGAAGACACATAATATCTATTTATGCATATCAAAAGTATTCTTATAATAAGTAGTGCAATTGTTATCAATAATTTAGAGCTCAACATGTTTCTTTTTTTTGTAAATGCTTTTCCAAACAATGCTAGGGAGGCATGAATGTTCACCAGTTATATTACCTTTGAAACCATATTGAAAACCACCTTATCAGTAATTGTATTGGATTGTATCCACATCATTAATAGAAAACTTGAAAATTTTTTGCTACTGTGCATGTTCTTTATATTGTGTTGTCAAAGCAATATAGTTTTTAAAGAGAAGCTTTTCTTCAAAAGAAAGTTGGCATTAAACAAATTACAGTTATGAAAATGACCTTTCTTAATAGTAACATTTTAGCAAGAAATGTGTACTTTTTATTTTACAATTCAGAATGGCTGTTTGTTTAAACATCTTGCAGTCACATATGTGTATCTTGATGGCCTGTGTTCAGCTAACAATGAATATACATCTTGATTCTGACTATCTTGACACAATATGCTTTTTTTTCTCTAAAGGATAGCCTTTTTTGTATTAAGAACATAATCTAAGACTGAGATAATCATTTGCGTTATATTTAAATTCTGATGTATGTGTGTTATTTAGATTGAATATAACTTCAGATATCTTCAGTGTCCCTTGACGCTTAACAAGAAATTAAAAGATGGTGAAGATATTTTCTATGAACCACTTGCCACTTTAAATGTAAGTTCTAGTTTTATTCTGACATCATTGCCTGCTGTCTTGGTTTAAATAAAATCAAGAGGTTTGAATTTTTCATCATAATATTTCTTCTCCAAAGCCCATAACTCTGTATATTAAAAGCATATTGAAATTAAGTATGGGCCAAAGTTCTGAGTAATAAATAAAATTTCTTTTAGGTTTAGATAGAACTGTGAATGTTCAAGATACTGTGGTGTATGCGCAGGTAGTACATCAAAGGAAACCATGCTCCAGTCATTTCAGTGACCATGCACTGGAATGTAAGGCACTGAAAGACCTGACAAGCTGATTGGTTTCATATGCTAATAGCAAAATACTTACTGTGCCTGAAACAACTTGGCTGGTTCTTCATATTGTCAATCTGTTCTCTTATTCTTAGTCGGAAAATGTTTCTATAACAAACTTCCTGGCTTAATGTGCTTACTTTTTGGGATTCCTGTTGGCAATTAGTTGTTATACTGTCTAATAATAAATACATAAATAAATATTTTCTCATTAACTGTAAAGGTGTGGTCTCACAGGTATAGTTGAAAATAGTTTGTATAATTTTTTGAAGCTTGAAACAGACTAACAGAGCCACAGCGGAGAATCTGAACGCCTTAGCAGGCAGAGAGGGCAAGACGATGGGTTTGGGGCAGAGTGCTTAATCAAAAGAATTTTGCAATGTGTTACACACATTTTACTTTTCATTAGGCTAATATTCAGGTAAAAAAGGTTGCCTAGCCAGTTTTGTAAGCACTTTGCTTACCTAGATGAACTAAGTTTGATCCTTCTGTATTTGTGTTTTGTAGGCCATGGTGCGCCACAATCGTATGGAGCTGCTCAGTCATCCTGTGTGTAAAGAATATTTGCTTATGAAATGGTTGGTCTATTTTAATGTACATAAAATATAATACTGCATGTCAAGATTAAAGACTATTGTGCCTGAAAGTTGTTTATTAAAATGTGCATATTTATAGAGTTGACTGAGCAAATGTCTTTTCCGTAAAGTGTAACTTAGTATTTATTAAAGACTTACTGATATTTACAACAAAGACAACTACTGTCTTTGTTTCCTCTTTATTGCAAAAATATATAATAAGATTGCCAAGTTAAAAATGAAAGGAACAGTATTTCAGAATGGCAAATACGCTTTTGTCCACATAAGTGATGAACACATTCATCACAATGGGACATTTCAAGAAATGTTTGTTTCCTCATCTTGAAGACATTGCTGGCTGTTAAATTTGAATGCATGCTCTTCTAAATTTGTGAAGTGTTGTAACTTTAACATTCTTACTTTCAAGGATGGCCTATGGGTTTCGAGCACATCTAATGAATTTAGGCATCTATTCTCTTGGTCTCATCCCACTGACTCTTCTGGTCACTCACATACAACCAGGAAGACCCTTGAATGAAACACAGCTCTATGAAGCAAGACCATTAGAATATGAGGTACTTTTATCAGTAGTCACAATATATTTAGGATTTTTATAGCAAACAGGTATGATTATTTAAATAATTTCTAGATTAATTTATGATCTAGCAACTCTAAGGAGTAGAATTGAAGTGTATATTTCTAATCATTCAGCAGCAACCTCTTTAGATAATTTTCAGTTCTCATTTCTTATTTTTATTTTTTTCTGAGAAATTTATATTTGGTACATGATTACTTCAGTTTTTCCCTGAAGTGAATAATATTTGTTTAATATTGAAGAAAAATGATTCACATGAGAGGAAAGGCATAGAACTGAAACAGGAACTCAAAAAGGATGTGCTAGTAGAAATATGAAATAAACTCAAGGGATAGAAAATGTTCATGAAGATATCCTGATATATGAAAAAATCATGAGAATCACACATACAGCCCAACCCAGTACATGGATTTCACAATAAATATTAGTGAAACAGAATTTAGATAGTAGTAAGTTTATATGATGCAAGCTAACAGAGTTACTTAATTTAGCAATATAATGTATATATAATAGGTAGAGCTGAAATGAACATTCCTTTAACAATTTCTAATTTCTTTTGTGCTCTCATTTTTGTTTCAGGACTCATACTTCACAAGGGTGTGTATGTGTTTAGTTTTAATTATGAGTTTACTGGGCATCTGCAAAGAAATATTCCAGCTGATTCAGCAGGTAAGTACATAGAGAAATAACATTAATCAGACAACATGCTTGCATGGCAGTTTGTATGATATTGAAATTAATGTGATTTTTTCCTGATTAGAAGAGAAATTCCAATTTATACTCTTTAATTTATATAAATAAAGATTAAAACTGAGAAGAAAATTTAAGTAGTGTATTGACTTTAGTGTTTTAATGATGGATGACTTATAAATATTAACCTTTCTCTCTTAAATCCTAGAAATTGAAATATTTGTTGGATTACTCAAATCTACTGGACTGGATCATTTATACTACAAGCATAACTTTTGTGTCTTCATTATTTATTAATACACCGGCTCATTTGCAGTGGGAATGTGGAGCAATTGCTGTATACTTGTCTTGGATGAACTTCTTGCTTTATCTTCAAAGGTAAAAATTTTTTACAGGCTTTACAATAAAATATTTTAATATTTTCAGATTCTTTACATATCCTAAACTGTGACTGAGCAAGTTTGAGAGTCCCATTTTGTATTTTTATTTTTTTCAAACTATACAAGTTTCCAGATTAGGACCATGGGAATTTTTTCTCTGATGAACTGTAAAGTCATTTTCAGTGTTTTTCATGTAGAGCATCACAGCATATGTTATAGAAAGTATAGAAATAACAATATTTATTTTAATGTTAATTAAACATAGCAATGCTTAATTTTATCTTTTTTAAATAATCTTTTGTTATACTGTATAGACTTTGACTTTAAAAAAACCCAGAAGTATATGTATTATGAGAGACATAAGGAAGTCAAGTTTTATGAGTAATACCTGGGAGAAGGTAAATTCTTTTTATCTTTTCACATATGAAATGGCACATCTCACTTCTCTGTACCATAGTGTCCTGTAAAAGAATTAGAAAGGATGATATTATTTCTTCAGTTGACATTATGCCTGTTTATTGCCATTAATTATCTTAAATCTTGTCACTGGTACAATAGTGTCCAAGAGTTATGAACTGCAGGAGAGCTGCGTGGAGGAAAAAAATAATGTGGGTGTAGTGCTTAAGACTAATAAATTAAACACGTTTGTGCCTGATCAGGACTGCATGTGATAACACTGCATAAATGTTCTTCTGATTCTTATTGTATATATGCACTAATCACCCCCATGAAGTCTTGCAGGCAGACAAACACAACATTTGCTGATTAATTTCAGGATTGTTTTACTGTAGTAAGGATGTTTAAGGACACGGTTTGTAAACAGAGTTAATGTCAAAGAGAGTACCTTAATGGTATTGCCTGTGCTGCAAACCTTGTCCTCCCTGTGTCTGATCTTAGATGACTAATGGATGGGCGTGTCCTGTCTGCTCTGGGCAAAATGAGGCTTGAACCTGAGCAGTAAAAAGTAAACAGATGATTGCACAACCTTTCTTCGGCTGCTGGATGAAATGCCTTCCCGGACTACTTTTTCAAGGGTATAGCAGTAGAAATCTACACATGATTTTTCTAACTCGTTCAGGCTGTGTTTTCCCAAAGCAACCCGTAGTTCCATTGACTTCAATTGAATTTTGGCTAATAAATGCCTAATAAGTAGGAGAAGGTGAAGTTTGCTTTATTTCCAGCTTGACCTTTTCAGACTTGCACATAATGTTTATGCTACTGTAGTAGCATAAAGAATCTCTTGGTCCCTGGATTTGAAAGAGGACAGAAATTCCCGAGTTCAGGTTTGAAAGAAAAAGTAATTTAATCTGCTTTATGATAATTCCTGTTCTGAGATTTAATTTTTGTGTTAGCCAAGAATAGGAGAGGCTTGCCAGATGACAGACTGTTGTTGGAAACACAGGTGTCATAAAATTAGGCTATTCTCCTTCTCTTCCTGAGCAACGTGTTTCTTTTTGTTTGTTTGTTTTTCATTCTTTGTATTACGCTAAAACTACATATGTGTAGTTTGTTTCACATCTTGTAAAAAGTGAAATCTTTTAAATCCGGCATGTGGCTGCTACATGGATTATGGTGCCAGTTGTCCTTTGTTCTGGTTGCTACTTTGCACTGAGAAGCAGAAAAAGAAATTGGATCATTTGCTAATGTTTTTATTCTGAATGCAACAGCAGTACAATATTGCACATCCTATGCCTATGGACAGAATAAATGTTATCCATGATAAAAACTATCTTGAAAATTGTTCTTGTGCATTAGAATATAAGATTATGCAGTTTAAGCTTGCTGGAAGTAGGATCATTTGCACTCTTTTGGATGTGAAAATAGAACAGGTTTGTTACCATCAAAGAATTTCTCAGAGACACAGTGTCTCTTTCCATAGATGAACATCAGCATTACTTACTGCCTTACATAAAAATCTGCAAGGGACTCTAACTTCACTATTTAATGGTTTAGGGGTAGACTTGTCAGTGCTAGATTAATGGTTGGAGTTGATTATCTTAAAAGTCTTTTCCAAACTAAGTGATTCTGTGACTGATTCGATATCTTTTTTGTTTACTTATTGCCTAGATTTGAGAACTATGGAATCTATGTTGTGATGTTCTGGGAAATTTTGAGGACTTTGATTCGGATTGCTGTGGTTTTCTTTTTCCTGATACTGGCCTTTGGGCTGAGTTTCTTTGTCCTTCTGGGTTCACAGGTTAGTTCAATAATATAGTTAAGTTTTTATAGTTATAAATTTTATCCTTGACTAAAGCATCTCAAGACTTTATTTACAAATTTCATGATTTGTTTTTTCTATATTTTGATATTACTTTTTGCAGCAAACATACAGCACACCTCTGCTTTCCATAATGAAGACATTTGCAATGATGCTGGGAGACATAAATTACCACGATGCATTCCTCGATCCTTTACTAAGCAATGAATTGCCGTATCCATTCCTGAGTTACACAGTTCTCATTATATTTACCTTGCTTATTCCAATCCTTCTGATGAACCTGCTAGTAAGTAAGCTGTTTATTAATATACAAAAGTGGTTAAACACAAGTATATAGAGAGTTCTAGAATACAGAATTATTTCAGTAAGTGAAAGCCATTCATTATTTAACAGTTATTTTTAGTAACATATTAAAGTGTCCCCATTCTCTGCATTTGTTTTCCATCCAGTTTACTGTTCTGAGTATTTTCCCACAGCTCACTCCTGCAGGAGCATTTTGTATCTCTTTAGGTAAAACTGTGATTGAATTTGAATTGGAACTGCAATGTATTATTCTGAGGTCTTGATAAAGAAAATTGGGGAACAATGATTTTTGCTCAATCCCTTGTATCATAACCTAACACTAACAACAATTTAAGTTAAAAAAAAAAAGCCCTAAAAGCCCAAACTCAAATCTTCATTGCACACAAAACAGCAATCAGAAATAGTGTTAGAACTAACTGACAAACCTGACCTGAACATAAAGAATCAGAAAACATGATGGTGAAAAAGGGGGAAAGTATGTAATGTGTCTTTAGCCATGTTACATTGAATATAATTTTTATGTAGGAAATCACATTTTCACATAAGCTGAGCAATAAAAGTCAAACAGCTCATGTTTTTTAAAGTTGTTTATTGTGGCCATGATCCGACTTAATCAAGAGATCAACAGGTTTCTTAACATTACAGCAATAATGAAGAATCAAAAAGAAGGGATGTTATTGTTGACAAAAGTAGTTTTTTAGTGTTGTCAGTAAAAATACTCTCTACCTTTGTTGATACATATTTTCCAAATATGCAAAAAATATTTCCAAATTCAAGTGAAAAAATAATTTAACTCTAGAATATTTTTTTATTTAAGTATGAATTGAAATCACAAACTATGAAAAAATAGATAATGAAATATTTCTTTTTTTTTCTAGATTGGTTTGGCTGTTGGGGATATTGCTGAAGTACAAAAATATGCTGCACTCAAAAGGATTGCAATGCAGGTGAGTAACATACTGTGGAAGCATCAAGTATTGGAAGTACATATGACTGCTAGAACACCATTTAGATAATTAGTTGATTTGTCATCGTATTCCTAACTATCTTAGGATATCTGTGAAGCAAATTGGTGAACATGGCATCTTATTCTGAATCTCATTTTCACTCATGTGAGTCGTTGCCCAGGAAGTGTACAAGCAAATGCATTTTTAAGGAATTTTTCAACTATCAGTTCAAGCAATTCTGAGTTTTTCCAGACCCAGAATCTCAAAATCAGTCACTGCAGTGCTTGCAATCTCTGAGTTTTCTTTCAGTAGAGAACTTACGCAGTGGAAAGAAGGTACACAAAACTCAAAAGGACACCAAATTCATTCTGCTATATTAAATTCTCATTAGTTAAAAGAGTGCACATCTGTGTAGAGTAAATAATTCTGCTAAGATACTCGATACTGGTATGACTATGTAGTTTTAGTGTCTAGGCTGTTCTATTCAAATCTTATACCACTGTTTGCAGTGTGGAGTAGTACTAGTGAATTGAATATAATGGCGTGATGGTTATTTTCACATATAATGTGTATTTATCTTAAGACAACATCCCTAATTCTAAATGCAAAACTACGTTTAGGTTAATCTTCACACCAACTTAGAGAAGAAGCTGCCGTTCTGGTTCTTAAGCCGCGTGGACCAGGAATCAATCACTGTCTATCCCAACAGGCCGAGATACTGTGGATTTATGGTAAGATGGTGGATAGTAGACAGAAGAATTCTTGCCAAAAAGGGATATGATTGACTTTGTACACACATTGCTAAGGACATTGTGTTAATAAGATTCAATCATTAACTGACATCAAGGGAATTGTGATAAGACCTTGACTAAGGCCAGTGAAAATTATAGATCAGTTTCAGTGCAGCTGTATTCAGATAAAATTATTGTTTGAATACTCAGTGAACTGTAACTTTATGAAATGAGACAAGCTACAAAAGGTGTTCAGATAAAAAGTAGAATTACTCCCTTTGGGCTTTTCTTCTCTTATTTCTTTACTTTGCATTTCAGCTGTTGTTGATAGACTGAATTTTCTTATAAAACAAATTTTTCAAAACAAGTGTTTTAATATAAAAAAAATAACATCATAACAGAAAGTCTTTTCAATGTTAACACTGTGTGAAGACTTACCATTCACATATTCAATCTATTGTCTGACCATAGGATCTATTAAAGTTTGGTTCCATGTTTTGTTTAGAGCGTGTTCCAATATTGCTTTGGGTATGAGGATTCTACCACGTACGCACAGAGCCCTGATACGACATTAGAACTGGAAGTTCTGAAGCAGAAATACAGGTACTTTTTGTGATATTTTACTGATGTAAAAATAAGTAGAGCCAATATTACGAACATACTCCTAGTTTAAAAAGCATTCTAAATCTCCTTACTGTACCTAAAAAGTAAAATTCTGTGTCCCCAGCCCAAACCAACATAGCTTGTTGCTCATTGAAGTAATCTGAAGTAATGGGAAGATGCATTTCCATTTTAGAGATTTGCATATGGAGGTTTTCAAGGGTTATTTGGAACTCCCAAGCGATGTAATTCCAGTTGGTTTGCAAGTATACACAATCTGTTACTGACTTTCCGCTGGTCTGAGGGTAAATCAGGTTCAGATTGTTTCCCCAAAAATGAATTGGTGTCTTGATTCTCCCTTGAACAAATCATGTTTCCCAAAGCCTTGGAAGGAACTCATTGTACTTTCTTGACTTACTCATCATGCCAACATATGCATGAGAATGGTTTCAAAAAAGCTTTCTAAGAATGTACAGCTAGAAAAACATATTCTTTCTCACTCAGTCTCACTTTCACCTGCACTTTTTTCAATCAATTTTTTTCTTTCCCTTTTTTTAAAAAATCTACCAAATTTTTGTCTTCCTGCACAGATTCAGATTGAGTTGTTTTTTTTTTTCCATGAAAGACTCAGCAAGAGTTGAAGGAGGGTGAGACTACACCCTACAGATATAGGCAAATCATGGACTTTAGCAAGTCTTTGTTCAAATGCATACTACATCAATATATTATAAACCAGCACAAAACACACTCTTTCTTGGTTGGGATTTTTTTCCTACAGAGAAGGAAGAAAACGATAATTTTTAAAAGTTATTTGCAATAAAATAACTTGTGACCATATCATTATGGAAAGTCATTTTTACTACTCTGAAAATACTGACTGGAAGCTCTTACTAAGTTGCCAGTATGTTTTTTTTATCAGAGTTCAAAACAGAGTTCAGTTACTACTGGAGCTAGTGTCAGTCAGTGCTGGGTGTACATATTTTTGAGTTTTGGTTTGGGGTGGGGTTTCCTTTTGCTTTGTATTTTCATTCTTGTGATTTTCACATATTTTAAGATGTATTATCATTTTTTGTTTAAAAAAAATAAACCAAAACGAAAGCCCCAATTACGTCTAAAGACCCCAAATGTTCTTCACAAAGAACCTTTTTAGTCACACTAGACTTCATGTTGTAATTTTGTGAGTCTAGACATTCAGAAAAGCAGATTTTCAAAATGCCTGTTTGGTGGTTTTATAGAGGCAATTTCTAGATGCATTTCCCATTTCTTTCATTGTTTCTTTAAAGATAACAGATACTGTGTTCTGTATGTGTGATGCTAACTTAGGTTAACTACTTCATTGCATCAATTGCACGTTGGATAGCACTTTGAAAAAGATCAGGAAGTGCCTCATTAATATTTCTCATATGCTGTAAAAGTAGTTGTGAATTTCACTAAATGTTTTTTTGTCGTTTAATTGCCATTTCAAGTCTGGCCTCCTTCTTGCCAGACAAGAAAATAAGTCACTAGGAAAAACTTTTGATATAACAGTCAACAATTTAATTTTGAGAGTGAAGTTGCTTCTACCTTAACTATATACTAAATTACTTTTCACAAGGACCACGGATTTGTTTTTTAATCCTATTTCCTGTAACATGGAGAAGTACTTCAGCTTGAAGAATTAAATGTATTCTAGATAATAGTCTTTGTTAGGAGAAGGATTTAGTTAAGAACTGTCAGAAGGATGAAGTTAAGTACTGTCAATTTTTGCATCTTTAATTTTAATGACTTAAATGTCCTTTGAAATCACATGACAAAGCCTGATGCATATTTGTTTGTTTGTTTGCTTTTTAGGCTCAAAGATATATCAACCTTGTTGGAAAAGCAACATGACCTCATTAAACTGATTATCCAAAAAATGGAGATAGTGTCGGAGGCTGAGGATGAAGACAGCAATGATTTATTTCAGCACAAATTTAGGAAAAGGCAGTTAGAGCACAAGAATAGTAAATGGGATACGGTGTTAAAAGCTGTTAAAACAAATGTGCCTAACCCAAGCACAAAAGAACAATAGCTTCTTCTAGTCTTGGCTATGTTATCTTGTTGTATTATCATTTTGTTCTACTTTAGGGTCACTTCTCTTATTGTCTTTGCATAATGTTAATGTGATACATCATGTACTCAAGTATTAAAAAAACCGCCAGATCCAAAACCAGGATGCAGGTGCTCAAAACAGTATCTAAGGAGACTGGAGATGTCTGCATCCAAAACTGTGATCCTAAAAGTGATCCTGGCTAATCAGGAAAGTGCCTAACTCAGCAGAGGCCAACATTGCTGTCCTGGCAGTTCCCCAGGCTTCTGTCTACATCTGTTCCTGGATTTGGCCCTAGTACACTTAGGTCTGTATGTAATTACATTATTTTCTGTTACGAATATTTTTAGAATTTCTAAATTTTTAGAAATTAGATTCTAGTCATTTAGTATTCAGATGTTTGGAGAGAGCCAATGGGCCTTATGTAGCTTAAAGAAAATGTATGAAACTAATCTGACGGAGTGTGTTGGAAGTTTTGCTGAGTAGGGACTGCAGGATCAGGCCTGAAAGGTGGGAAATAAAGGATCGTAAAGTTGTAATGTAAGGGAAGAACTGCTTTTTTTCCTAGATAAGTGGAAGCAATTCACAGAGGGATCATTTGTACTAGCATGCATATAGCAATGATAGAATGACATGTTTAATATTAGTCATTTACACCTTGCTGTCCTTACACTGCTAATGTGATTTTGGCCTTCTTGATAACCTAAAACTGATCTTGCTACTTTAATCTGCACTTTGGTTTTATTATTCATTTACTGAATATTCAGTGCATTATGTAATATATGGTAATATATTAAATTTAGAAATAAACGTGAATTAAAATGTGTTTAAGTACCTGAATATATTTGTTTCAAAACCAGTGCTAATAAACTAATTGTAACTATAAATGGTGGTAAGGTTCTGTGGTCTGCTTTTGAATTCGGACATTTTCTTTAAGAACTTAGAATACATTAATTCTTCTCATAAAAACCAATTATGATTCCTGTTTATTTAAAAGGTAGTCACCAGAAGGTAATTCACACTGTACAGAACTTGTCCAGTCTTCAGAAAACACTGGAAGATGGCACTGTAAATTAGTGTGACTTGTGCCTTAAAATTGCCACAGATGTTCAGTAGGCAAAATTCTTTCTCACCCAACTGCTCTATCCCAGCTTCGAGACTTTAAATCCTTGCCAGGTAAAATAGAGAAAGGAGGAGGCTGCTGGAGGAGCAGCTCTGCTCCAGGGCCAAGCCTGGTGTGACACAGTGAAACAGGGAGAGAACATGTAAGCAGAGTCAGAGCAGAAAAAGTAAAAGTATAACTATAATGTCTGAAATTGTTGTGGCCCCTAAAGTCAGATCTATTCCTGTGAACAAACTGTTTGGGTTTTCTGCACTGCTGTGCATCTGCAGCTCCCTCTGTCAGTAGAAAGAATGCCCAGGTTCTCAGGATAGGGCCAAACTTGAAAAATGTAACAGCAAAAGTAGTTTTAAATTTCCTGACAGTCTGTGCCATTAACACTAGATGGCAGTGAGTGATAGCATTTTTGGGTAAGTAAATTGGATCTAAATGCATTGTTTTGAGTGAAGAGGAACTGCATCACATGTACGTGTTTTTTTAACACTTCCATGGACAGTGATTTCATTTTCCTGGACGGCCTGTTGAACTGCTTGACCACCCTTTCAGTGAAGGAATTTTTCCTAATATCCAATGTAAACCTCTGCTGGTTCAACTAGAGCCAATTTGTCTTGTCCAGTTGCTTGCTACGTGAGAGAGGAGACCAACCTTCACCTGTCTAGATACGTTACGTGCTAGGTACAGCCAAATATATGTTAACCAAAAGTGTCATAATGTGAATTTTTAAATTCACACTAAGGAATTAACATAGGTAAATTCAATTCAATTCCAATTCAATTGAAATGTACCCTCTGGGTGTTAATATAGTATCTGCAGACTGTGATGTATATCTGCATCCCATACTCACCCACTTCCCTTTAGTCTGTATAGAAGTAACCCCTTTTCAACTGGGGCACTGACTGTTCTGTAGGCATACACAGTCACCATTTGTCTCTTTCAGGATTGTATATCAAATATTGCTGATAGTGAGGGTAAATATTCCATTTCATTTCCCGCTGCTCAGCAGTGCTGTCACCGTCTTCTCCTCAAGATGAATGGCAGTATGGATCAGGCAATGGCACCATCTCCTCCCACCAAAACCAGATCATTCCCACGAGTTCCTGTTGGGAAGACTGATTCGTGCCTCATCTGTGTGACACACAGGAGGGTCACCATTTGGGACAAGAAATTACATTTCTGCATGAGTTGGTAGTCTGAAACAAGATAGCAATCCTTGCCTGCTTTTCTAGCACGAGACTCTTGCCAATAAGGACTGGCTAGCAAAATACTTTGCGCATGTAAATTAAAATTAGCTAGACATTCTTAGCATAATAAAATAATAATAAAATTAATAATAAAAAATTAAATAAATAAATAATAATAATAAAAAAATAATAATAAAATTAGCAGAAAATCTGAAGTGCTCAAATTTGAAGTGGATTAGAGTGAGACTTTTAAGCAGATAGGAAATAACTTTCTTCAAGCTGTCTAGTGTGCATGTTGGTGTTCTCCACGATATGCTGCTGGAACAAAGACAAAGCCACCCTATAAGTAAGTCTCCATCATTTTTTGACTCACATTTTTTCTTCAAAGAATTAGCCTTGCATTCTCCTTGTTCTGTTGTATAAAACCATTTTGTTTTCTGTAACATACTGAAAATGTGGCTTTGTGAAACATTGCACAACAAAATGCTATATGAAAAATTGTGTTATAGAGGATTGGTAGAGGAGAACACCCCCGCCCTCAGCCCCCAAAAGGGGGGATTTCCTTTCCCCATTTCCCAGCTGGGAATGATTTCAAACTCTTGAGGGCTAGACTTATAAGAAAGAAGAAGAATCTATATGAACAAAGTGGTGGTCCTTCTCACTGGTTAGGGGTTTTTTTGCAAGATGAAATGCCCATAAGCAGAGGGTGTAGCAAGAGAAAGAAAAGATGAGAAAATATCCTTAATCTGTAGAGGAGGATCCAAGAGAAGAAATCAGAGGCAGATTTTCCATTAGGTTAATGCTGTTTTACCCTGCCCTGTAGGTGTAAGGAGTCACTTAGGCTACAACATGATGTAAGCTGTCTTCACATTGATTGTTTGACAAGGGGTCTCACTGTGGGCAGGAATTAGGCCCATGTAATGAACAGAGAAAGTATAGGAGTGTAGCAAACCTAACCTTGGAGTTACAATCAGCAGCGGAGTTTTTTGAGCTTTCTCTTTTAAATGATTGGGAAGATACAAAGAATGACACAGGAGCTGAGAAAATCTGATACCGAGAGTAAGCGCGTTGCTCAAAGGCAGCATTTTCTGAGCAGTAAAAAGATACTGGGTGGTGCCAAGGTGTAGGTACATACTGACACAGGAACTGCAAGGGAGATTCGCGTGAGCCAGGGCACGGGTTGGTCCATGCACAGGCCACTCAGGCATACCTGAACCTCTTCGGTAAAGATGTATCCATCCTTATAGAAATGCACTGAGACAATGTCGCAGTAATCACAAGAGAAGGTGCTTC
Organism: Cnemophilus loriae; assembly: GCA_013397755.1. Lineage (NCBI taxonomy): Eukaryota > Metazoa > Chordata > Aves > Passeriformes > Corvidae > Cnemophilus > Cnemophilus loriae. The sequence goes on from VZTF01004030.1 coordinate 4,921,301, forward strand.
AGATGCTTCAGTGCATCAGTGTTGTAGAGATTAACTCTATCCCAGAACACTCAGGCAGGGAAAAATGTCAGCAATGGTAAGATTTGGTTTAAGAAGTCAAGATGGAAAATAATGCAAGTGATGGGAAGTGATGCATTTTTTGTTGTTTCATAACTGGGAATCAAATTTAAAAAGCAGAGCAAAATTTAAAGCTATTAATTTCAGAAAGTTTTAGTAGTGTTGTTAGTATTCATTTATCCAGAGAGGTGACTGCAAGTCTAAAAATTGACCAGAAGCAGGGAACTGAGGATTGCAAAAAACAGAATGTTCAAACAGGCCAGTAACTTGGAGAAAAAAATGGAGAGGAACTGGGACTAACATTGACATTAGTGTGATCACATTTAAAAGGACAGAAAGCCCCAAGGTACAACTGGCCCATCTGAGTACAACAGTGCTGCTCACAGCAATACCAAATTCAGCTGCATTCAGTCACATGAGATCAAGGATAGGGAGAGTTAAGATAATTTAAACTTTTAAAAGCAGAAAGTGTGCTTCTCGACTCTTTCCTGATAATCCCTGGAGCTGGCAATGTCCATGGGAATGATTCAGCAAGGCAGCATGAAAGTGATGCTGTGAGAGATAGCCATAATGTACCTCAGAGTCATTTCTCATCGCCTAAATTGACTCACTTCCTATGGATTAAGATTTTAACTTTTCTTGGCATATCTGCCTAGTCCGTGAGATAATTACAATTGCATTAAATGGCTGAAAGCAATCCTGGTTAAAGGCTGCCACTGGCAATGTGACTCCCACCCCAGGTAGAGCAGTCCATGGGCAGAGGCGGATCTCTCCCCTGAGCTGTGTGGAACAGGCTGGAGTCTGGCACTCCAAACGCCATCTGAGAGAGATGTCTCCTCTTGTTGGATTTCAGTCGTGGTGGTGTCAACCAAAGGAAAGGCGACAGCTTGAATTTCAGATGGCTCCAGTGAGTCTGTAGGGTGCTCTGAATGTTCTTACCTCATTTAGTTTTGAGGAGATGTAGGATTAGTGTTTCAAATCTGTATCTGGTCTAAGTTTGGACCCTGACTATTTCTCCCTTAAGAAAGCTGGCTGATAGCCTTGTAAAATGTTTTGTGGACAAGTTTCAAACACAAAGGAAAAGTAAGGCAGTCTACATCGCTTCAGCCTTTAACCTCGACCCAAAACATTTTGATAATTAATGGAGCTGGACTGATTTCATTTCATTAATTTTATTCCCTTGATAGTTAAAGTAAGTCCTTCTCCTTGAATATGTAAAAAAAAACCCCAACCCTCTGTTATTTCATGTTTCTTCATAAATTTATAAAACTAGCCAAAGGATTTCTCTATTCTCTTCATTCCTTCATCTGACTCAAATGATATTTTGCTTTGAAAAGTTCTCTGATATTTTGTAACATAAGCAAATAGGTACTGTGGATAAAAAAAATACATGCTACAATTATGTTAGATAAAGCAGAGACAGACGACCACAATCAGAAGCATGCACATTTACCCTCCCATCCACCAGACAAGTGGGGTCTTGTGGAAGGACTGAGGGACAAAAGTGAGGCTGCTACAACCACAAAAAAACATTTGGAGAAGTTAAATTACGTGTTTCCCGCATAAACTTCTTACAGTAAGGTAAGGCAGAAATATGAATTTCTAAACACTGTGAAAGGAGCTTAGAAAGTGAAGGTGACTGCTGAAATCCACTTCTGCTGCCTCCAAGACACAACATCAGCTGTGGCCTGAAGCTGGGAAGCCTCCCGTGACCTGGGAGATTATCCTAATCGTTGCTTCACAGCAGCTGAGGTGGATCTATGATGTCTTCTTTGCCTGAGATCAGTTGTGTGACGAATGTCGTCACACAGAGGGGTCAGACACAGGTGGCACAGAGGATGCTGCCCCTGAGTCTCCCTTCCTGGCCATGGCACAGCTGAGGCACACCCTGAGGTGCGCAACCTCACTTTCTCCAGAAAGCATGAGCAAATGAATGTGCACTGTTAAAATAGCTGTTTTCTTAACTGTGAAATCTATAGAGATGAACAGAGAGGCTAAGAAAAATCAGTGTGGAGTAGTGAGTGTCAGATGAGGAGGAGGAGGAGGTGCAAATATAAAGCATGTCTGACCCAACCAGGGAGCTGCAAGCAATTATGGCAGATCTTAAAGGAGAGGAGAAAACGTGGGAGGTGCTCTATTGACACTGGCTCAGAGGCCACCTGTGACCTCTGGGTTTGCGACAGCAAAGTTATCAGTACTATAAAAGCTTCTTAAATTTCACTGGTGAAAGAATAGGCAAGGGGTGCTGGGGGAATTAAGGATGGAGCCAAGAGTCCACAGCAAGGGCTGTGAGTCACAAGGGAGTTTTGTTTGTTTTCCAGAAGAGATAAAAGCATCGTCCACTTATCTGAATAAACACAACAATGCACCAATTATTCCTGAGGAACTCATAAAACATGTATTAATGACTCCAGAGTGAAACAATGGAATCCTAGTTCCAGCATGCGTATTTTCTGATGTAAAAGTCTGCTTTTTAATGTCTAAAATCCTAACTTACAAAATAGGCTTTAAATAAAGACTGAATAATTGGTAAAGAGCTTACTGTTGAATTTTGAAACAAAGCAATAATACATATCCAGGCCTGTGGACTTTTTCCTCCTAGACTTTAAGAAAAGCCAAAACTTCTAGTAAGAGAGGCTGAAGAAAATAAAAATTAACATCACAGAATCACAGAATGGCTGGTGTAGGAATGTACCTCTGGAGATCATCCAGCTCATCTGCCTGCTAAAATAGGTTCCCCTAGAGCAGGTTGCACACAATCTCATCCAGACAGCTTTTGAATATCTCCAGAAAAGGAGACCCCACAACGTCTAGGCCTGTTCCAGTCCTCTGTCACCCTCAGAGGAGCCAAGGTTTTCCTCACACTGAGATAGAACTTCCTACATTTTAGTTTGGGCCTATTGCCACTTGTCCTGGCCCTTGGCACCACTGGAGAGTCTGGCCATTAAGATAAATATTTGTATGCATTGATAAAATCCCCTCTCAGTCTTCTTTCTCCAGACTAAACAGGAGCAGCTTCCTCAGCATGTCTTCATGAGAGAGATGTTCCAGCTCCCTAACCATCTTTGTAACTCTGTGCTAATCCTGCCCCAGTAGTTCCTTGTCTTGCTTGTACTGGGGAGCCCAGAGCTGGACACGGTACCCCAGGTACAGCCTGAATGCCACACCAATGTGATGGGACTTGAGCCCTCACCCAGCACAGACAACCTGCTCTGAGCCCTGTCCCATGCCTTCCAGGTCCATCTGTTTACCTGCACCCCAAGAAAGTGGAACATGTTGTTGCACCGCTGTTTTACTTGAATGGAACTGATAGACTTGGAGTAGTTTACTACAGACATTCCATTTTTTAGTTATAAGAGGTGGTTTTTGCAGTCAGTCTTCCCTACTTTGCTGCTACATTTACCCTTCACATTTCCTAGGAATTTAGGAAATGCTTGAAGGTCCTTCTGATTGCAGGTGGCAATCCTGGTCCTGGCCAGGGGACACACAAAAGTACTTGCACCTTAGTTAAGATATGTTATTCAGCCTGAAAAAACTTTAGAAATGCTAGAGAAGTTCACACAAACCTTCCAGCAAATTATGCCAGATTTGAGAGCATGTGTGGGATGTCTGAATATGTCCAAAGGAGAACAACAATTGACATTTTGCCGTGTCTACACAATCTCCCACCAAGACCATTCCGATATGAAGAAGCAGCAAACCTGTACTTCTATCAAAGCATGAGTAGATTATATGGTCCCTTGCTGCTAAAAATACACCCAGTTGCTGTTTACTGCCACTACCTCCATGCTAGCACAGCACTTGCCTCTCGGCTTCTATCAGCAAGATCAGGTCAGCCAGTGCAAGCAGAAGTCACAGGGATATGAAACACAAGCATTGCTGCCCCAGGCACCCCACAGACCTCCCACCTCCATTTGCGGGGTGCACTTAACAACCAGCAGCCAGGAAAACCAAACAACAGGTGCTGCAGTGTGAGTTATATATTCCAGGACAAAAATAACCTCCCAAAGCAGTGATGGCCCCTGTGACCACCCTAATCAAGAATCTTCTAATCTTCCATAGAAACTGAGCTTCTGCCATTTGTCTTTCTCCGATTCAGTGGCCTGTACTCTTCCTGCAATACAACCTCGGGATGTTTATAAGAATATGTGTTACTGTGGTAATGTTATAAATCTAAGAAGATTTTTCAAGATCACCTTCCATACCAGAACCAGCAAGGCAAGGCAAGGCAAGGCAGTGACTGGCAAGACATGTGTAGCAGCTGTCACGAGTACTGTAATGTGTGTGGTCTTTCCCAAATTGAAGCCATACAATGTTTTCTGAGAGGCTGTCAGAGGCTTTCCAGAGCCTTGTGAATGCCCTTTCTGTAACATCACATGTTGCCAGCATTTGCAGCACAGCTTGCAACCACGGAAGTGAAGGGGTGGTGTAGCTGCCTCAAACCCACCAGTGATTCTTCGTTCCCCCACTCATATTTTGCTGTTAGGCTAAATAATGACTGCACAGAAGTGACAGCATAATAATGACCATGGCAGCAAGTCCCACAGATCACTGAAAGCAAAGATCCCTTTTCGCTTCAGAGAGCTTGAAGTCATCTTCCAGATGGGACTCAATGTAGGCAGCAACCTGAGGGTGGTTCAAGCACAGTCAATAAAATGAGTCGGTTAAAGGAAAGCAAGTCCCAGAGAGGAAGGAGAGACAAATAGAAAACACTAGCCTGTTCTTCATGATTCCTAAATTAATTCTGTTGTCATTGCAGACTAAGATTTGCCTTAATTTCTTTGTCTGCTATTCTGACCCTGGACAAGGCTCCAGGTTGTCCAATGTTTACCTTGTCCCTGCACAGAGCAGTGACACCCATCACAGAGCCTTGCTCTGCTCACAGGGAGCTTCAGACACTAATGTTCACCCACAGAAGGTTAAAGCAGGCTCCACAGAATCCAATTTACCCTTTGTGCAGGTGCAGCAGGGCTGGGTAAGCAATCAACTGATTGTGGACTAAGCTGGACAGTGGGCCGTCAGGCCTCTTTCCACCCCTGCTGCGTCAGCCCACTGCATGCTTGAGAATCCTCGCTAACTGTAGAAACTGACCCTTAATAAATCGTCCTCTCTTTTGTAAATTTATCCTGATCACAGAATTGCCTACCGGGATTGTGCCTGGCTTGTCCAAAGGTAAGCTGTCTGTAGCCAGATCTCCCACCCACACCAGTTTTGCGTGACAATCTCTGGGAGCAGTTAGAACAAATTTAATTATTTCTCTGTTGCTGTGGCTGACAACCATGGCCATTTTTTATTTCCTAGCAGTGACAGAATTTGTGTTTGCTATTTTTTTCCTTTTTCCTGTTAAAAAAACTTTGGTATCTTTATATAAAGATTTCACTAAATGCAATAAAAGGCCCCCTTATTATAACCCACATGAGACAACACCACTTACCCTGGGATGCTCTTTTCCCCATCTCAATATTCAGTAGAAATGTAAATTGGATATCTGATAGACAAGACAGTAGGATTAGACTTTACTTCTTGCGCAAAATGAAGAATTAAATCTGGGTTTTGGTTAATCAAGATACATAGATTGTATGGTTGGCTATAACAAGTGACAATTTAGCAGCCTGAAAGATGTGTCTCTGCACAGCCTGAGGAAGGTGGTATTGCTCAGTTTGTACTCTCCTCCCCCAAAAAATGAGTGAAGACCCAAAGATAGGGCACAAGGCCAGCTCTCTGGAGTGCTGTCTTAAGCCTTTGCTGCTCCAACCAATGTTTTAGCATGATTGTATCAGGGAAAGCAGATAGAGAAAACTCTTTTGTTCTTCCTGCCAGCTCTCAGTTAACCTCTGAGCCCTTTGGATTAGCAATATAGTGAGGATGTGTTCCTTGTACATTTTTTGCTGACTTCCAAGTTGCTCTGTCATGCTTCTTTCTGGGAAAGTGAGCAGTGAGGACTGACTTTAGGAGAATCACAGTTTGATGGATGCGGGAGGTTTACATGTTTGGAAAGAAATGTCCTAATTCTCTTCTGATTACTTTTTGTATACATGCCCAGAGATGTGGCTATGGGCCCACTTAGAGCGAATGAATAAATACATTTGAGGCTTTGGGTGTTTTTAAGGCAAATTTAACCTACTTGAACATCCACTACAGAGTTGTAGCACCAAGAGGTTTGCTAGACACACTTTCTGTAGCAAAAGCAACATGGAAGAGCTGGAGTTTTCTCTCTTCATTACCAGCTCCAAGTCCTGTCCCTGACATTCATGTTAGATTCAGAGAAGAGTGTCAGCATTAGCAAACCAGCTTCCAGGACCCCATCAGTGGCTCTGCCTGGCATCCTTTCCTTGCTTTCCTCCTGGTCATCTCCACCTACCCTCTGTGCGATGCTCACTCACCACTGGCCATCAGCCCTGCTCTCCCCTCTCCCGTTGCGCTGGAGGACGCTGTCCTGAGGTGTGACAGCCTGCCCTCTTCTGTCTTCATCAGACAGCCCAGGGAGCAATTAAAATGCTGTTATAAATCATAGTTATTAGCCAAGTGACTAATCTTACAGCACTGAGAAGGAATCTCCAATCTCGTGAGTGCTGGGTGTCTCTTACAGAGAGGGCTGGGGTGTTGATGAGCCTTTATGGTATCCTTATCTTGCATTTCCAACAGAAAAATCCAACCTGTGTTTTAGTCATGCTGTTTATATGCCTAATCAAAGTGGGTCAGGAAACATGGAAGACAGCACTAGGGCTGCCTGAGAAACATAATATTTGTCAGAGAGCATTAACTCAGCCTCCCTCTTTCAGGGAATGATAGATGAAGTGTGCCTGAAACTCTGTTTAGATTATGTGAAGTAATGCACTGGTGGTTACATTCATCCTAAGCAAATCATTTTCACTCACTTGATCTGCCTTACAGAATTTTCCAATAACACTTTAAGCAGCCTTAAACAAAATGAAGTCCTCACGGGTCACTCACGTGGGAGTTCCTCCTGGAGCCCACTTGCACACAGACAGGTTCAGAGGGCTCTACACCTAAAATAGACATGGGTCCCAGGCTAAAGCCTGCATCAGCATTGGGACCAAAGTATGAGAGGTGACAGGGCTGGTGTCCATGTCCACTGCACAGCATTTAATCTGGTTCAAGCAACAGAAAGCCTGACATTAAAGAAACCACAGCAGCTTTTTATGAAAGGATAGGGTGGTCTTCATGAAGGCTCTGAAAACTTTCTGAATCCCTGTGGTCACCTATGCCAGGGCTGTCACCCTCTCTCTGCTGGGAGCTATTCCTCCCCTGAGTGGCATCATCCTCAGGTGATGTTCAGGCGGGGGCATTTCCTGGGCCCTTCTATTCAGGGACCATGCCTTCATGTGGCCCTAGCAGTCCTCCAGCTCCATGAGCTCTTGGGAAAGAGGAACAAGCCAACATGATGAGCCTTTTCTTCCCTAGCCATGCTCAGCTCAGTAATAGCACAGGAAGCCCGTGCAAGGTCACACACCAGCAAAACAGGCTCTGGAAAGACCAGAGCCAGCCTCAAGACCTGTTCCTGCTGCTCCACAGGAGTAAGTGAAAGGGTTGCTCTAAAACTCAGCACATCTCTTACTGAAGCCCAGGGAATCTTACTAGAGATAATTATGGCTTGCTCAATTTAATAATTATGCAGTGATATATTTCATTTGCACTCAGTGCCAGTTCTAAGATGAAGTGAATATACTTGCTTAAGTTTAATATTTTTTAGGGAGGAGTGCTATAATTTTCAGGGGAGGAATGCAATTAGATGAAGCCTAACAATGTTTCTTCTAGCCTGCATATTTTTAAAGTGTTTTGCCTTCATGTTTTCTTAAAAGGAGCCTTTGTCGATATCAGCTCCAGCTTTCATATGTGGTGTGGCCCCTTCAATTAAGAGTTCTGGGGATTAACCAAAAAGTCCCATTTAAGACTTTTTAGAAAATACTTTGAACGAGAGGGGGAAACCACTTAAGTCAGCTGCTTCTGTGCATGTCTTTTTGTGCTATGAAATATGACTTCAAAGAAAACCCTTCTGTTTCCATTTCAAGGTCTTTCTGTAAGGCAAGGAAGATAGGCAACCAGCACTGGAATGCTGCCACTGGGAGATTTATTGGAAGTCTTGAAGGGCTCAGTAGACTGGGAAGGTAATTTTTGTATCCTACTGCACTCAAGACTGATTTAATTTTGTGTCAGTTCTGGAACTGCAACCAGAATATGAGCTGTGAGTTTATAAATTGCTCCTCTGAGTGCCTGACCTTGCAGAGGAGGGGAATCTAGAAGGAGTTAGAAGATAAAGAGATCTTGCACAGCCAATCAAGCACATTTCACTGGGTTAGTTGCTTGTTCCTCTTGCTTGTTCCTCATTTCACCCTCAAGCACTTTGGCTTTGACAGGATGCCAATCTCCTTGACAGCATCCATGCTGCAAGGGTTCCACTGTCCGTCAGGGTACATCTGACATATGGATCAGATCTTTTTGAACAGAGGGCACTTCTACTGCAACAAACTATGCATATAGCAATCATTATTGAGAGTATTTTTTTTGTCTTGTTACGATAATATGTATAAATCTTGAACTGAAGTGGATTTTCAAAGAAAATATTTAAGGGCAGCAAATTTCTTTCAAATAGGAGGAAAAAGATATTAATTGGTTGATTAGATTTGGGAATATTGTCCAAAAAAGAATGCCAGAAGTTCCATCATATAAGTAATTTAAAAATATATTGGACAAAGACTTAGGGAATGCATTTCACAAAGCTGTGTTCTTTTAGCCAAAATTAAAGAGAAAATTACCTAATAGCACTGTAGGATTTTTCGTTGTCCGGTTCCAGATCAAAAATTTGTGACTGATGTTCTGAAAAGTGCAGTGTCTATGAAGTCCCATTGGAAGCTGTGTCATTTCTAAAGAAAATTTTATTTGAATAAATTGTGCTTTCTTGACATTAAATCATTGCTGTTCATAAGATATGAAGCACAGGGTGACTGCCTTTGAAAATAACTTCAATTACCTGAGATTAATATAAATTCTACACTATAGCTGCCACAAGTTTTGATTTCTCTACAACTGATCTTCTCTGAAAAAAGCAGAGCGGGGTTTAAACAACACCACACATATCAAAATAACATAGTTGTAATGCAGGGTATTACCACCATGACGTGGCACATCCTCCATGTGGTGGATGTATGACACAGGACAGAGATCATCAGCTGGCAGCCTCCGAGCTGTGGCTGGCTGACTGGTCACATGCTGCTGAATCCTAGTGTGGTTTCCATCTGATATTTTTGCCAAAAGAAAGCTAAATTGTGCTACAAACGTTGCCTGCGTATCAACTTTCCACATGAGCACTCATTGCTGCACCAGGAGTGCTGTGCAATCAGTAATGGAAAGCCAAGCAGTCCATAAACTATGTCGGGGAGATAGAAAAACCAAAATCCCCCTGCTACATATCAAATCAACAAAGCCTTTCTGTATTACATACAGTTCATTTATAAATGTCACATGTGATTAGCAGTGGTGGAGCCGTTAGGGAAATACATTTTCTGACTTTATATTTGCTGCCTTTTCCATTTCAGCGGTCACTTCGCAGTTTTATCTTTTGAGGAGTTATCTCAAGGCTAGGTGGGAGAGAGGCCATGTATTACCTTCTGATTCCCACATATCTTGTTCATTCACCACTGTGAACCAGAGGCACAGAACAACTGGCACAAAGTTTTCCAGGGAGAAGTGTCTCCAGCATAGAGCAAAACACCTGAAATTGGAAATTTCCTAGAGAAGTGACAGAAAATGCAGTATACTCCATATATTCTACATCTTTATGGGACCACCAGACACTGTACATCTCTGACCATAGAAATGTGCTAGTCTGCTGTCCTGTCCCTCATTCCATTCTCTTTTTTTTTTATTTTTATCATCGCTTATTATTCCATCACTTTTGGGATTTTTGTGTGCAGGGAGGGATGGGTTATTCTTTGTAACGGATCTATTGCAGCACTAGTGCAAGAATCTGTTGCTGTCCAGAGCACTGCGAAAGGTTCTCAGTGTGCAAATCCCATGTGAGACAGCCTATCTGATATCATCTTGGAATCCTCTGAATTAGTTTACTTTATTCCCACTGGCACTGGGGAGCCCAGGTCATGCAACATGCTGTAGAAAATGTCTGACACAGTGGTTGGTTGACTTCAGCTGTAACTAGCAGAGGAAATAACAAATGGAAATTACACTTTTTTTTTTGCCTCAGATGGGGCTAAGTGCCATGCTTCTCACAGTCATGTGACCATACCCTCTGCACTTAGTTGTGGTGACGTTTTCTATTTCATATTCAGAAGACTGAGGAAGACAGTAGAACTCAAAAGACCACTATTTATTCCCCTTTAAATTGGAAGCTGATCTTTCAAGTGCTCAGTAGGACTAATCGAAGCCCTAACTGAAAAACATACACAAAAAAGCAAATACTCCCAATAAGAAGCCATAAATAAAGTTTTAGGTATGTGCACACCTGTGTTTGCTAAACATACCTATTCTAGCTGAGAACTGCAAAGACAGAGGCCACTGAAAACTCTGTAGGGACTAAGTTAAAGGAGAAGGCACAAAGCCTAAAGCTTTATTGTTACAGTTGAATTATTGATGCCATATTTCTTGGCTGGAGACAGGCTCTCTTCCTGACCAAGCTAAACAGAATTGGTCACACCTCCAAGGAGGACTAAGATCCAATCTCATCTAGGATTCAGGCTTCTGTTTCCATGACAAGTACTGAATTCCAGGTGCTGACTTTGCAGGTGTCTTCTCATTTGAGAGGGTTATGTGGTCATGTTATAAACCAAGAAAATATAATTACAAAAGAAATATCGGAGAAAGAAACATGACACCACCTGATACACATATAGCATTTCCCCCCACACTCCACCCGCTTTTGCATCATCTATAAGAGATCAAGAGATGCAAAGCAGCTCTGAAAGTCCATGTCTGTCCGGGCAGAGGTTATCTCTATTAGGACACCTCAGGAGACATTTGTAAGGCACCTTTAGAGGACACCAGAGTGCCAAACTATAAGCACACATGGCTCTGGTGAGATGGAGCTCCATCTCTAGGGCTTCAAGCGTTGATTTTCCTCGCTGAGAAACACTACACCCCTCCAGAAAAAAAAACAAAACACTGCCGTATTCCTTTGAGAGAAAGGTGAGGGGCAGAGAGGAAAACCAGTCTCCCACTTAACGGGGTTTATCAAGGCATGAGGAAATCAACAACGGGATTTTAAAGCTGTCGCATTGCAACAGCAGCTTTAAGGATATTTTTGTGGATGCTCGGTGTTCAGATACTTCCTTTTGGTGAGATTATTAATGACACGTCCTAAATGAAAGTGTCAGGCATAAATTTAGCTTGGAAAAATGTTGTCTTTGCTGGGTGTGTAGAGCTCTAAACCACTGCAGAAAACTGTCTACAGTTGGCAGCCAAATGAAATCTGTGTCTGCACTGGCTGTCTGTGTATGACACTGATGTCTTCTTTCTGCCTGCCCATACTTAGGCTTATTCCACAAAAGTGAAATATTTTTCCACTGTCTACCTACAGTGTCTGCTGCTGGCACATTGTCAAAGTAGTAGCTGCTGCATACTCAGCTCTTCAAATATGTGTCTCTTTTGAAAAAGGCTGTTGCAATTGCAGTATTAGGTGGAGTCTTGACATGAAAGCTGAATTAACCCTTCCACTGTTATTTAGACCTGTCATACTCGAGAGAACATTCCGAGCTAACATGTTTCTGTATGCACCAAAATTAAAAAACATGATGTTTAAACTGAGATGTAACTTGATGGTGAGTAAGCGTCATCTCCCATCATGGTTTTTTGCCTGAATGGAAGCTCAGCAAACAGAAAACCTTCTTACAAGTGGCTCTGATGGGTATCATTAGACATTAGGTGGCACTGATTGTACTCACCTTGCATATGTGCACTTTATTTTCAGATGTGTTTTCAGGAGAAATATGCCTCTTGGGATATTGTGTGTTTATAATGGGTAGTGGCGTTGAGAGATTCTCTGTGCACTGGCAGCTCACTGAGACTCATGCAGAGATAAACATATTGAAATAAAGCTTCTTCTGTGGCCACAGATTGGAAGATCTTTTCCATTTTCATTCTTTACTTTTCACAGTAGGATTCATGTGTTGTGTCTCTTGCGTGAGCAGTTTGCAGCGTGGAGTTACACGTGCAAAGAAAAAGAAACCTGTCTTACAACTTTTTGTGGAAGAACCATACAACTCATCATTTTGTTATTACAGGTCTCCCAATTCACCAGCTAATTAATGTCTCTCTTTTGCTCCCCCCCAGTCTAATTTCTCAGGTGCAACCTAGGATGTTTGACAAAAAATATGTTCTGGCAAAAAAAATTTTAAAAAAAGACCCATGCTATTAAGTCCTTGAAAAAATCTTTCTTTTGGCTCTGCGGTATTACTATTTCAGTTTTCACATATGTTTTTTTTTTCCCCAAAATGAGCAAAAATGTTACACGATATTCTGGTTGGTTTTCTCTCTTGGCAGTTACAAGGAACTTTCACAAGTGGTTCTGATAAGTACTAAGTATTTTTGTTAAAATGAATCATGTCAACTATCTAAAGCACAAAAAAGCAAACTTAAATAAATATTTTGGGCAAAGAAAGAGAAATATTTTGAAACTCGTCCTTGTATTTTCCTGGGATCTGACCTTTTACGATTTGTCTGTGAGCAAGCTGAAAATCTTTTAGTTGTTCCTAGGTGAATCCTATTTTGCTTTACCACTCTTCCCGGCTGTTTATTCAAAACTATAAGTGATCCTTGGATATTTTGTTAAACTGTTATTCAGTCAGAGGATGAAAAGTCTGAGGAATGCCATGGGATTATTATAACGGTATAATTAGCTGCAGACAGCTCTCTTCTCAACAGCTTTGAAAAGCTCTTCTATCCATCTCACTTACCCAAGTAATTAATTAAACACAGCTGCAGACTAGAACAACTGTTGCAAACAAAAAAGAAGTGTTTTCCATTTGCTTTTCCTCCTCACTTCTAGGCAGTAGTAGAAGAGGAAGTCATGGAGGAGCAGTTATGACAATTAGGGACCGTCTGCTTTGCTCCGTGGCCTGAAATCCTGTTAAGGAGGAGAGAGGGACAAAAGCATCTGTGGAGCACAGCTGTTGCTGTGGCCAATTCACGCCTGAAGCAGGGGCAAATCTTTTAAAATCATGTGACTCTGTCCTGGAAATGACCCAAGGAGGAAAAGCCCTGAGGATCCTTGCCAAAACTCCTGTGCCATGACTTTTTTACACGGTGCTAGAAATAAAGCACATAAGTGAGAAAAATGGAATAACTGAAGTAGTCTGAGTTTGGAAGGGAACTTGCAGAAAGCTGGAGCAGGCGATTTTAATACTTTCAAATGTTCCTGGAAGCCAGTGGTGCTAAAAAAAATTAATACTGGAAATGGTGCTGTCTTCTCAACTGCTATATGTGGCAAGCTTGAAGGTGCAGGGGTCTTACAAGGAATGCTTTTGGGATAACTGAAATAATCCGTGGGAGAAAGTGACAGTGGAAAGATGTATTTTCTGTCCAAGAAGTGACCTATCAGGCCAAACGACTGAACACTGTATGTCAGAGTTATACAATACAGGTATAATGAAATGTGAACGGTCAAGCTGAGCTAACAGGCAAGCTGAGCAATACTGAGCAGCCCTATTATTCTTTCCTTTTAACGGCAGCTGCCAGCCAAACATAGCAAAGACCGCAAAGAGAACTTGACTGTACCACCAACAGTAGCCACTGTTACCTGGTTCCTGGAACATGAAGAAGCTATGGATGTAAAGACTTGAGGAGTGAATGATATTGCATCTTTGTGGTTTTTTCATGCATCAGGTGCTTTCCTAACAGAAAATATAGGGAAGCACAAGAAGCAAGAGCTAGTTTTTCCAATGGTGTCTGGGGATGCCCATGCGCTGTCACAGCCTTCGCTGTTCCACAATTACAAAGGGCCTACTACAGCACAAAGTATTTTATGACCTGTTTGATTGCTTTTCCACAAAATGCCAACACTGTCAAGGAGTAAGGAAGCCCTATATCCAGGGTTTAGCTTTTTATTTTTATTTGCAGTGTATTCAATGGCAGTGATTCTAGTTTAAAATGAAAAAGGGATTTGTCCTGGAAGAGGAAACCATTTATCCTGACAAGGCACAGATTTTGCAATGTGTGGAATTTCATCATCCATGTACCATCCAGCTTTCATCACATTCTCCATGATGATGGAAGTCCTGCCTGCTTGCCCTGAATGAGTCAGGGACCATAATGAGGTTTCCAGAGGCATGGCTAGAGCCTACAGCTCTTTCCAAACACTTCTGAACATATTTTAAGGGCATTCTAGACAGAAATATACTTGTCATGAGCTCCTGTGCAGACTTGAGGATGAGAGATGCAATTTAAAACATCAGTATTTGAAAGTAGATGTGTAGACTCTAAATAAGTACTTGAGAAGCTCTTGCAAATTTTTATTTGTGAATCATAGAATGGGCTGTGTTGGAAGAGACCTCAATGATCATCAGTTCCAACCCTCCTGCCGTGGACATGGGCACCTTTCATTAAACCAGGTTGCTCAAAGTCCCACACAGCCTCGGCCACTTCCAGGAGTGGAAGACCCACATCTTCTCTGTTTCCTGCGTGAGGTGGTATGCATCGAAGACTTGCCTCTTTTCTCCTAACTGACGAACAGGGCTTTGAGAAACCACAGTGTTTTTCGCTGGTGAACTAAAGATACTGTAAATGAGATATTTGAGAGGTAATGCTGGAAACAAAGTGTAGGACTGGCTGCCCACGTATTGCATATTACTAGTGGTACTGAGTATCATTATCTTACAGGAGAGGCTCAGAAAACACAAAATTAACTAATAAAGAAGTTTAAATTTAAAAACAGGTCAAAACCCAAGTGACAGCCCTTAGCATGGTTCTTCAGGGGAGGAGGCATTCTTCAAGTAATATATTCTCAATAGGTAGCTGGTATTCAAATTACACAGTTCTGGATTTCACACGGGCAGCAGGAAGGAAGAATGTTCACTGCAGGAAACCATCACCCTTCCCAAGGTCCTTCAGTGGTGTAGCTAGCTGGACTCCAAAGCGCTGCTCTTTCCAGCCCTTGAGCTCTGGCAAAAAAATGGGGGTAGAGTAGTTTCCATACTCATCAGAGCAGACATCCTGCATTTTTTTCAGCCCTTTCTTTAGTCAGTGTTGATGGTTTATGCTA
This sequence comes from Cnemophilus loriae, assembly GCA_013397755.1. NCBI lineage: Eukaryota > Metazoa > Chordata > Aves > Passeriformes > Corvidae > Cnemophilus > Cnemophilus loriae. The sequence continues at coordinate 4,936,587 of VZTF01004030.1, forward strand.
TTCCTCCTTGCTCTAAGTTAAAAAGCAGGCTATATCTAATCTTCAGTGATTTCCAGTGTTACAATGTCATTTATGGGCTCTCTACACATTTAATGTGCACAGTGACTTCCTTACAGGATGTGGTAATAGAGACTCAGCTATCTTCTTACAGTATTTCTCTTCAGGCTAGTTAATAAAGTCGTGCCCTGGAGGCTTAGGATAGGAACGCTGCTTCTCTTTGTCCAGCATCCCTCATGTTCCTCCCTCATTGGTATTTATCTGCACCATGTTTTGAATGAAGGGCCCTATTCCATTTATTTCCTCAAAGTCTGTAAGTTTGATTAGTAGCCAGTATTTATTTTCCAGTGTCCCACCCATGCTGCTTGGTTGGCAGTGCCTCTGACAGGAACTCTTATTGCACTTTTGCAATGCACCAGCAGGTTGCTGATGGCAGTCCTCATTACAATTCTCACCATATGGCAGGGAAAACTTCGTTCCCACTGCAGGCTGGGCTACCTTGGTCTCCTGCCCCCATGTTTTGTCCTGAGTCAGGCTGAATATGATGACAGGCAATTGTCGGTAGTCACAATGCACAGACATGGCACAACTCTTCAGGAAAACTGCTCTGTCATCTCTTCCTGCTTCAGTCTCTGCTGCCAGGCAGAGAGCAAACGGAAGGTAAACAATCTGTGTGTCACACATGTACAGGTAGAGTGGTGATAAATGTGTCACTGCCAGTGCTCTTCCAGTTCCTTCCACAGAAATCAAGTAATCTGATCTGAAACTCTCTAAAGAGAGGAGCCCCAGAGACTTGAAATCCAAGTATTCACTTGGCAAATGGATATGCCAGCATCAGTGCAAGGTCCTGTTGGTGCTGATGTTATTCTGTTTTCCTGAGTAGACCTTCTGAGATCTCTGATTCTGCAGCAGTGACAGTGGGCACACGCTGTCCTTGAGCCGCCTGCTGAGGCTGGCAGAGAGAACAGAGGTTACAGCAGGTTTTCTAAGCTGAAGGGTGTCTCAGATCATCCACCTTGCCCACACAGGCTGCAAAATGTGAGTTGCAAATGGCTCTCACTATAGTTTGGTCCTAAAGTCAAAGAATGGAAAGGGCTTAAACCTGGAATAGACACTGCAGGATGACTGCTTTCATAATAAGTACATTCAGAAAACAGTAGTGAATTCTAAAACATTACCCATGAATCAGCTGCAGGAGAATCAGCTCAAGTATGCCTCTAGACAACTTTATCTGGCTTAATTCAAATATCTTGAAAAACTAAATAAAGCCAAGTATAAATGTATCTCAGTTTCTAGCTCTGTACTTACTTTTTCTGCCACTTTTTACTTGCAATGAAGGGGAAGAGATAAAATCTTGGGGTGGATCCTCACTGCCTTAGTCACCACATTCTGAATGAATCCATTTTCTACTGCTTAACTGCAAGTATTTATTAGATTTTAACCTTTGCTCTCTACCAGACTATGGAGAGGCATATTAAAAATAGGTAGCACATGCTGTTTTTAGAAAGTTTTGATACAGATTTGTCAGCCTGGGTTGCATTCTTTTAAACATCCCCCTAACAGGTTTTTCCTGTATTAATATACTTAGGATTTTATTTGCTCTTCAAGAGCGTCTTGAGATCTCAAGAGTTTGCATTAACTATTATATAAACATTGTTTGACAGACAGACCATGGCACAAAACTTTTTAAGTTAAAAAGAAAGAAAAAGGATAGGTAAGAAATGAAAAAAGAGGTTGTACTATCCCAAAATGTAAAAATGTGAAACAGAAACACAGGGAGGTCAGCCACCTGTCCAAAACCACCCAGGAAGTGTGGCAGAATCAGAAATCAAATCCAGGTCTTCCCCATTCAGATCCAGGAACATGTGAGCAGGCTGACTACCATAGCATATACCATAGAATATAAGATTTTATTCAGGACAACCTCTGCCAATGCTGAACATTGCATTGTCCCAGCTGACACTTTCTGGGAGGTGCACTCGCATGAAAGTGAATTTTGAGTCCTTTCTGCACGTATTCTAAATTAATTAATTAAGCAGGCTGTATTTCAGTTGTGAGCTTGCTGCTGTTCACGAAACAGCTTAGGCTGTCCTCTCATAGTTTATGATGTCAACAGGCCCCTTGATTGAAATACAGACTTGAAATCCACCTCTTTCTTCCAGACTCCAGTATATATTATTCTTGTAGTTTTTAAAGACAGCTGTGTGAATTAATGAACTGATCTGAGAATCGAGGTTGGCCAAGAGCACCATTTAAAAGTCATGTAGATGACCTCATAAAAACTGCAAAGAATGCTTACAGCTTGCTTGTAAAACAAGTCTATTCCTTAATAACTCAAAATGCCCACATAATTCAGTACACATTTTAACCCGAGTGAGTGCTTCATAAGAGAAGATGAAAATTTCCCATGAAAAAGACATTTAACCGGTACAGGCAACTATAAACTTTAATTGATATTTCACAGTATGTACAAGTTTGCTCTCCAGGGAGTGTAGAATATCATTTTTGCACCTGCACTCTAACTGCAGTCTTATAGTATTTCAGCCATTAAGCATTTTTCATTAAAGCACTTCATATAGAATTAGTATAATCTGATTTTAACAAAAGCATTCTATATATAGTTTTTTCACACCATATTAATGTAGAACTGTTAGAACTGGAGAAGCAGTATTGTGCAGGCAAACCTCAGGTTTCTATACAAGACCATTAGTTAGGGTGGTCTCTGTACTTGGAGCGCGGTATTTGTAAAACATATTTATGGTAATGTATTTGACTGTATTTGAGAAGAAAGTTATTTCTAATAAATTAAGGGGGTTTTCCACTTTTTTTTTTTTTTNGATTTCCCCTAAGAAATTGTGGAATCTAGTGGAATAGCAGTTTATGGTATAGCACAATGGTATCACATCCTTTACAACTTCCATCCTTGGCAGTCATAAAATCTAACAGTAGAAAGGGTGTTTGAGTATTGGGCAGCAGAGGGAATATTTTTGGATGACTGTAACTTAGCAAATCTGCAGAAATATTTGTCTTACGGCTTGCATTTTATAGCTGTTATCTATCTGGCAATCAGAGGTGAACAGCTGTGCAGTTTTAAGATGTATGATTTTAAAACAATGAACTGGAGGCCTTGCTAAATGGTTCAAATTAGATGTGGGTAGTAGCTAACATCACAGGACTTTTCACCTTGTGTTGGAGACAGAAACTGAAGTTGAAAGTGCTCTAAAAACTCAGTGAAGGCAACACCTCCTTAGTCATTTTTAAGAGACTCTGGAGAATATCTGCAGGTTTGCATGAGAATACTTTCTGGGATTTTGTGAATCTTTTATGTGCTGTTTCCCTCAGATAGTTCTCACCCCAAAAACACATTGCCCTGCAGAAGAGCTAAACTTCATAGGCATTACTCGTCATAGAGTTGACAACGATTTTAATGTTTGAGCAAATGTCTGAGCTGAAAAATGGAGAAAATAAGGTACAGGGATATACATCTTGGTTTCACAAATGCCAGTAAATTACAGAGTTTCCATCACACATGATGTACGATTTGCACAGGGCTGCAGGGAATCGTGGTTTGCCTACGCCTGCGATGAAAATATGAGACACGGTTTTTGTTTAATGGAGGTACAGGGAAATATAGTTGTTTTGTATAAAAATAACTCTCTCCATACCCCAGAGACTTACAGAGGAGGTGTATGAAACTGTGACTGATTGACTCGTGATAACCAGCTTCAGACCACACACAGGAATCGCTTTAGTCAAGGCTTTTTTTGCCTGTAAGACAAATATAAAATATGATTTAGAATTCACAACAGTCAAGCAAACAGTAGGCAAACACTGCAACAAAAAGTTTTGGGAGGACGGTGTAGCACAATTTCCCACATGAACCTTTCTGCCATTACTTTCTTCGAAGAACACCACTTAATGGGGAACTGGAGACATCTATGCTTACAAAACCAATTATACACAGATAATATAGGTATTCTTCCTTCCCTTGTCCTGAAGAAAAAAGTTTTAACTTTCACAAGCACAAAGACAATGAGCGAGATCGAATTTTGGTCTGGATTTAGCATCAGAAAAACTGCTTAAAATTTAAAACTTTCAGGTGATCTCCCAAAACGCTTTGAGACAAAGATCTGTACCACACATTAAAAAGTACAGAAACAGCCCATAGGGTTGCACAACCGAGCACTGGTTGTGATCTTCTCAATATTTTGTCCCTGGCCTTGTCCAGTGCATGTGAACACTGAACAGCCTCCTCCTTCCCTGGGTCTCCTCCTCGTGTTTGAGCCAAGGTTTTATGGTATTTGTCCTTATTCTCACAAGATATTTATCCTTCAGGGAAATTTATACTGGGTGACTTTTCACATTAAATTTTTAATAACGACTGTCTTTTTTAGCTGAGTTTTTAACCGGTGTGTTAGAAACAATGATCTTGATAAGAACATTAGAGGTCTCTTCAACATGAGAGACAGGTAGAGCTTAGGAGACGACTTGTCTTAGCAACCACAGGGCAAGGCTATGCTTCAAAGCAATCCCAGTACTGTACACCACCAGCACAATTCCACACAGATCACTTGACTGATCAGGACTTGCAGGGTTTCTCTCCTTGTGTTCAGCAGACTAACGGAAATGTATCATACTTGTGAGATTTTTTCTCTTATCTTGGACAATTATTTCCCTCTGTGGGACAAGGTGAGGTTACATATCCAAAGCTATTCTGAGTCTCGCCCAAACAAGACGTCTGGGTATGAAAGGTGATGCACGTGCAGGTAATGGCTGGTGGGGGAGAACACAATCTTGGGCAAACATGATTTTGTGGAGCCTGCTGAGGGCCCAAGCCAGTGCAGGTCATGGGCTGCAGCCAGAGCATGGTGTGAGGGCAGCAGCTCACCTGCCTGAGACCCACTTCTCAGTCTGAGCTGAAGTGGTGACATGATTGATTGCAGTTCAGAAGAGGGGATTGCTAGGTGCCTAAGACTGGTTGTTGAGTGACACTTATCCCATAATTTATTTGAAGATAACATATCTCTCAGAGCAGGGTGAGGGAAAAAGACAGGAACAGAACCAAGATGGGGCAAGAAGCACTTCTGACATTGGTTCAGTGAAAGTGGAGGTTTTTGTTTTCATGCAATAAATCTTACACAAAAGAGCAGTTAATTTTTTTTCTGGTTGAGAGTCTGAAGCAGTGATTAAAGAGGCTGGATGGAACTTAGGAAGCAGCAGAGCAGGAGGCCCCCAGTTCTCTTCTCCTTTTGGTGGAGAAAGTCCCACCCTTCAGATGTGTGATCAGACCTTCTCACTCTGGAGTTAGTGGGTGAGGGTTTAAGAGGTTTCTAGTACCTGGAAGCCCAGGAAAACAATCCTTTTATAAATATCACTTGTAAGGAGAGGAAATTACTTTCACTGCTCACAGAATTTTTACCAACAAAAAACACAAATGCTGTCTAGCAGACAAACCAAGTCATGTGAATTCAACTAGCAGTACAGCCTGTGGAAGCCTTTGGGAGATATTAATTATGGGGAATTTTGTTTTGTTTTGTCTTCTCTTTCAACCCAACAACTACAGATAAAACTAGTTCCCTAGAATATACCAGAGAAAATAAAATGCGCAAGAAGAATTCTGAAGCTCACCACTTTTTATTATCTCTACTTCTGGGAATAGCTCAAAGAGTATGTTTTGTGGACAAACTCCAGTTTGTCCAGCAGGACAAAACAACACTATAGCCATGGCAGCAAAAAGGGATAGAGGATATTTGGCTGTATTGCATGATCTTCAGCAAATCTGTCTGCTGCCTCTGTGACCACACTGACCTCAGTCTCCTTTGCCTAGGCAGATGATAATAGATGGAAATTACGGATTTCCAAGGCTGGATGATCTCTCATAGCAGGTAGAGCATGGAGAGGCTCTGACTTCTGCTGGCACATCTTGGCACTATTGCCATGTGAAAGCTCATTATATGTCATTAAAATTTTATAGAAAGGCTGCTGTAGAAAATCTTAAGTCATAGAAGTTGAAGGATGACGACTAGACATCCTTGACTTCAATGGAGTCAGGATTTTACATTTAAAATTTAATTTTTGATTGGGTAAAATATTTTAAAAGAAACTGACTTTCTAACATGGTTTAAATCTTAAATCATGCTCCAAAACAGACATTAGTGTATGCAAGTCTGACTGTCTCTTGTTGCCGGCATTTATGTCATGGACCACTTTATTATGCTTTTCATGCTTTTACGAAGACAGAGACAAGGATGGTATTCTCTTACTGTCTTCACAGGCTGTCTTGAACTTCAGTTGCTGATATTCTTTGGGGCAGCAATAGTATATGGCTAATGTAAGGTGATCTGTTAATAGTAAAAGGAAAACAAAAAGTTAGGGAGAAAATAAAGTGTTCGTAACAAACTTTTTCTTTTTACTTGGGTCACCTTTTTAATTGCATTTCTCATGCATCTAGAACAACTTTATTATTATGCTTGAAACTAATTTGATTATGTACTTATTCCTGTATTTCAAATGTTAATTTTTCTTAATTATGTGTGAAATGAGTTTATCTATGGAGTAATCAATCAGTTCTGTCCGTTTGTACAGTTCACATCTGTGATGGTAGCCTCTTTTGTAAATAAGACACAGTAAATTCCATAATCTGTGAAATAATTTTACCCAAATAAGCATTTTGTGCCCTTCTTTCATGGAGATTGTTTTAAACAAGGCACACATGTTTCAATAGTAACTGTACCCTTACTGAGAGAGACAAGTTTTGCATACTCTCTTAAATCAATCATTCTTGCATATTTGAATAGGGCTGGGTACAGCAAACTGAGCAGCTAATTTAAGTCTAGCTCTTTCTTTTCTCAGGATCAGGAACTTGCATTTTCCTCTTTACCTGACTGACTTTTTTTTTTTTTTGGCTTTAGCCACAAGTTCCCGTAACATTCCTTACAGAAACGCAGCTGCTATCTATTGAAATCTAAGTCATTGTTCATGGATTGCATTTATAATCCACCCTACCAGTGAGATACATAATTGTATTTGCCATATGTGAAAGCAATTACAATACTTTTTACAGAAGAAATGCCTCCAAGTGTCTGCTTGGCTAACTAAGCCTAGCCTGAGTTGTGTATTTGGGAGCAAAACTACATTTTCTTCGAAGTAGCTGTTGATTTCTACTAATGGGCCAATACTGAGAATTTTAAGTATGCGTACAAACAAACAGGCTTTTGCCATGCTGTATTTTTTTTGCTACACCCATTTTTTTTTCCATACCAAGTTTTTGGCCTTCAGCTGACATAGTTCTACTGATTTCAGGAAAGATACATCGATCTATTACAGCTACAGATCTGAACTCTAATACTCACTTTATATTTTCCCTTTAAAAAATGAGATTTTTTTCCTGTTCTTGACTCAATTCTCAAATTTCATTCTAAATAGATGAGCTTCCTATTGATATTTTTTTGATGAAGGCTGCTTGTCAAGCTCTGATCTCATTTTCTCATGGCATTTCTCAGCCTGAAGATTTATTCATAGGCTTTCCTATAAGTAGCTACACAATTTTAAAACATCAGGAGAAAACCTTCAAGAAGAGGTCTTCCTCTATTAACTGAAATTCTTTGCTCAAGTCTTGTCTCAAATTAACAGGGATTGTAGCACTTGTCATATTTAGTGTAAGGGTGAGAGTTTTGGTCCTCTAACCTTCTCTGCTTTTTTGGAAACAAATATTCTGTAGTAACAGTTCTAGGGATCTTTTGCTCAACACTGTGTAAATCACCTCAATCTTTTTAATAGGATTTTGATCACATAACTTAATACCAGAGAACAGCTCTCCTATGTTAAATATGAGTAGGTCAAGGCTTTACATTTTAATGCATCCTCTCTGCTTATTCTGCTCCTCTGCTGTAATGATTCACGGCATTAATATATCATGTTGCCACCTAACCAAGTATATGAGAGCAGCTTTGTGGGATTGATGTTTTGTATTATCCCGTGAATCAGCTTAAAAGAGGTTGCCACAGCATCTGCCAATCTCCCATAAGGTGACTTGGATTTAGATTCTCTTGGGCTTTAACCTGCAGAGTGTTGAGGAATTTAAACTTTCAGTGGGAACCCGCTGTCTGCCAGAAGTTAGCGAAATGAGGCTTTTAGTTTATTCCTGTGACAGAGTAACATATTAGACGTAGTCCTGAGGGGCTTCAGGTTTCTGTCTAGGTACTCTTCAGTTTTATATTCAGATTAAACAGTAATGATGTAAATCTCTTACCTACCACCTACAAAGCACTGCAAGAAGGAAATATTACTTACTTACAACATGAGGTTGTAATGTACGTATTAGATGTACTCTTGCATGTAAAAAAGGATTAAAAGCATATCAGAAATTTATTGAGTATATTTTTAAGGCCTACCCCTAATAAAACAGGGAATTCTTATTTCCTAGTTATCTTGAAGACAAGCATACACAATGCTATAGAGAAGCTTCATGTCAGCAGACTTATGTCCTACTCTTACCTAAAGAAATCTGCATTTTCTGAGAGGCAAGAAATTCTCTGTTGTTCTTTTCAAAAAACTGTATTTTTCAAAGCAAGCAATTTGCATATCCCTAGATGTGCCCTACAAGCTTACTTAAGGAGGATGAGAATGGGGAGAACGAAAGACAAAATCACAGGACCACAGGATGGGTAAGACTGGAAAGGACCGCTGGAAGTCATCTAGTCCAACGCCCTGCTCAAGCAGTGTTCCCTAGAGCAGGTTACTCAGGATCGTGTCCAGACAGATTTTGAATATCTCCAGAGAAAGAGGCTCCTCAACCTTTCTGGGCTACCTGGTCCAGCACTCGGTGACCCTTACAGTAAATTTCTTCTTCATGTCCAGGTGAAACTTCCCGTGTTTCAGAAGATGAGTTTTCCATATTGTAAAAGATATTTTGTTAACTAAAATAACACTGAATCATCATTTCTTCAGACACATTCTTGTCTTTGTATAGTTTTTGTGACAAACTATTAGATGTGCACCTGCAAAGGCAGGCACTTTTCAAAACTGCATTCCCAAGTTAGTGATGCAGCTTTCCTTTTTCTTACCAAAGTCAAACGTCTGTCAGAGATCTCCAAAGGCATCAGTGTGTTACAGATCTCACTGTTCTGAGGCACGGCACTTCATATTCCTTCGGATAAACAAAGCAAATAATGGATAAATACTCTAGCATCAAATGCCTTCAAGCTATCAGAGTTGTGACTGCAGGCTTTAAACCACATCAGAAGTGGAATAGAAAAGAGACCTGAAGATTGTGGCAAAAGAATTTTATTTGTTGGTGAGTTGGCAATGAGAGATTATTGCCACTGACTGTGTAGCATCTTAGAAGGGCTTTATGAGAAGAAACACTGCCACTGAAGAGCTTGGTTTAAATACTCAGAGTTGTTCAAAGAAATTATTTAATGAGTGTTTGTGTCATAACTAAATTAGAAGCATTTTTTTACCTACATTTTCACAGTGAGCATAGTGCTGCCTTACCCTGACTACAACAATACGTTGGACTATTGCTGGGCAACAGCTTGATGCTGTGTTGCAGTTCCAGACAGAGTCTGGCATGCAAATGAACTTGTGACACTGCTGCCATTTTAGTGCACATTTGCTGCCCTATCTGCAGAGCAGATTCCTCAAGGAAACAAACAGTCTCGTTTTATCCTTAAATTTAGGGTCCTGGATTCTTTGGGGATAAATATTCTAAATTAAGTCTGAGCAAGCCACATGACTGTTTGCATAACAGTAAATAATTTTAAGCAAGCAGTGCTTTCAAGGCTAGTCAGCCAATTACTGAATAAAATGGAGGGGTTTTTTTGAAAAAAGAAAACATAATGTTCAGAAATCTATTCTTCTCATCCATTGCAGTCTTGTTTATTGTTTTTAGTTGTTAATACAGTGAGAGTGGAACAAATATGAGCAGCGTGGACTTACAGAACAGTTCATTCAATATGTCTGGAGTCTCTAGCAGCTTCTTTCAAAAAGACACAGAATAAAAAAAACTAGACAAATTAAATATTTATTGTATATTTGGAAAATGCAACTTTTCTCAAGTTTTAAAGAAAGTGGCTCATATATTTCCTTCAGAAAAAATGTTATTTTAAATGGAATGCCTCTTTTCAAAACTCGTTTTTGTACTAGAATGACTTGCAGTGGTTTGAAAAGTAAAAGTTCAGTCTTGGCCATAGATAGTTCTGAGTAAGGAATGTGTGTGTTGTCTTCTTAAGAAAATGCTGACAGAAAATTGAAAGGGGATACACAGTATCATAATGAAAGTTACCTCTGGTGCGTGAAACCTGGGCCAGGTAGAGACAGTTTCCATCCTGATCTTGCCCATTTTTGCGCAGGTAGGCTGGGTCTGGTCTGGTGTGTCAGAAGGGGGATGGTGACTCTTGCCAACAGCCTGGCTGGGACATCCTCACTCTTCTCTTTAGACAGTGAGGACCTCTGCAGTACTCTTGTTTGCAACCTCGCATCCTCACAGTCTGAGGCAAAATCTGCTCTGGTAAAGCTTCTGTTTTCAGAAATAAAATGAAATTTTACTACTAACTTCAGTGAGAGCCTGAATACTACTCAAAATGCTTCTTTTTTGTGGACTCATTTGCTCCATCTAAAACTGTATAAGAGCTGAGCTCTATGGAGATCTTCGCACTAAGCTGTCTTTTGCTCCATGCCTATTAAAAGAATAAAGATGTTTTCTTTGGCCAAGAAATTCTTGTTTTTACTTGTGTGCTTTCATATACTTTCAGGGTCAGTTGGGGCTGGCTTGTCTGAGCTCACAAGAAGCTTTTGATTAATTAGCAGAACTCCGTTTAATGATGTTGCTAATAGTTGGTAAGGACGAATTAAATCTTTTTAAAGCAAAAATCACTGCTCAGCTAAAAACAGAGAAGCATTTACCTTACTTCACTGAAAGATAAACCACACGCTTTAAAAAATCAAAGGGAAAAACAGTGCTTATTTATACTAACTTACAAATCTAAAAGATCGAAGACTTTACAAATAATTTTTAAAAATCTCTTCAGCAATTTGATTTTATCTCATGTTTCTGTTATTTTAGTGTTTAAGACTCTGTAAAATATTACAATAACCATAATTATAATGAAAATTAAATTTTGAGCTAATTCTGATAAAAAGCATGTAAACCTCTAAACTTCCTGTTTGGTTTGATTGTCCAGCTCTATTGATTTCCCACATCAGTGTAAATCCTTAAACTGATGCAGCTATAATTTCTCAAGATCAGTTCTTTTGCTTAGTCAAATTTAAAAAGATCTTAACGTTTGTTTGTGAAGCTCAAAAATATTTAAGCCATTTAGAAGGAAAAAAAAATCATATAAATTAGCTGAGCAGAGACCTTCAGTCCCGGCTTTCTTCAGATCCTTTAAAACACCGTATTTTTAAGAGATTTATATTCTGAGACTCTATAAAACGTAACAGCAGTTTTGTAAACTTGATGGATTTGGTATGTAAAGATAAATAAAGATAACATTGAAAATGTTGACTTTTACCATCTTAGGGAAGCCTGCTTTTCCATTTCTTCCTCTGCCTAATACATCAATAGCAGGAACTCTGTGTTAAATATGCATATACATGATTATTGATAGAGATGAATTGGAATTTATACAAAATCTACAGACTGCTTCTCAGCGTTGCAATGTGGAGATGGCTTGCAAACAAAGTATCTGTGAATCCCTGAGTCTAATGAGAGACTGTACTCAATGGCATTCCTGGATATATTACCATCCAGACAGGATCCTTCTGGCACTCCCATGCCAGCCAGGGAGACGATGATTTGAAGGAATAAGCCCCCAGAAGCATCTGCACTTGCAGCAGTAGGACACTGATCTTGTGGGGTCCTACCTGACAGCTACAGGAACTGTGTGAGTCTCAGACTCTTCCTGCCCCTTGGAGAGGGTGAGCAGTCTTCCCAACCTTAATTTTCACCACCATTACCATGCTCTTACTGGCCCAAACCAAACTGGACATGCTTACCCATGCTGAGCAGCAATTTACTTCAAAGGGGATCATATTTACTCCCATGAGCAATCGTTTTAGGAACCTTGTATCTATTCTTTAAAAATTATGACCCTATAGTACCAATAAATCAACATATCCTGTCCTACAGCTTATTTCTAGACATTCTTTCGGGAAAACAGAGATGTCCAAGATAAGCACTTTATGGGAAAACAGCAATTTTATCAATATCTCAAAATATTCCTTACACGTGAATAGACTCAATTATCTAAAGGTATTTTCCAATCTCTACAATTCCATGAATGCACATAAGATTTCTGAAAGCCAGTTTAGTCTACCCACACAAAGTTTACATCCAATATTTCATTTAAATCAGATTTTACCTGCTTGCACATGTGCTTTTAAGGACAGAAATCTTCATTCTCCTAAAGTCTTTGCCCCACTTGACAGAAATTGCTGCAGAAATTTACTCCAGAAGAAAGCTATTCTCCCATCCTGCTGCTTTAGTGCCTTTCAGGGTTTGATTCAGTTTATAGTGTCAGGATGAGCTTAGCCCAGATGAATAGAACTATCTTCAAAACAACTCATATGCTATAGCACATATTTTTTGGTTGTATCTATAGCATGTGAGGCATTTCTCTTTTATATAAAGTCCCCAACAGCACTCTTCAAGTGGGCTGCCGCCCAGTTTCTACTATCAAAGACCAGGGAGAATATGCAACATATTGAGAGCACTAAGGAGGTAAGAATATTGCTCTTTTATTTTCTTTCATGTTATTTGTTCACTCCTTTGGGTGTCATGGTTTCCTGGACAAATACGCAGAAAGTCTTCTTCCCAAAAGCACCTTATTAATCTTGCCAGTGCTGCACTTCCCTCGCATCGTCCAAGCCCAGTTTAATTTCTGGTTAGTATTCCCTTTCTTATAGCATTCTTTCACTGATCCAAACCACGCCTGTGTGGAGAGTGAATAAAACCAGTACAGGTTTTGTACAGCTTCCCCAGAACTGCTGGCAAGAGCACAGCAGCATTGTTTCCTCTGCCCTGAGTTGATGTTTTATGATAACTGTGAGCTATTGCTTCAGCAACTGTGGTGTAAGCATGGGGCTGCTTGACACAGTTCAGGATTTCTTCACTTTTCACATTATCTTCTTCTTTTATCTTGGGACAGCTTCCTCTTTCACTTGGACTGCTGTAAATTGAGAGTTATTTCTATTTTCTAGTAGTGTAACTGAGTAAAGATTGACATTTCTCATGCCTGGCTTGATTAATTCACCAACCTAGTTTAGTTTTGCACTTTCTGATGTTGAGGAATCTTTTGAGCCCATATTGGGTCATCCACAGCCATCATTCTGGGTTGCATGAGCATGCTTGCAACTGGCTACCACTGCAAATCTTATCTGTCTGTCCAGCGGGCCTCTACATGAGGGGTGGCAGACTCTCCTCTCTGCTTGATGATGTCTTCACCATGCCAGAGCAGGAACAGCTGGGATAGCCTCCAAGATGGGCAGACTCGAGGGATCCAGCCCAGCCTCCTGTTCCTGTGCAGCACTGTATACACAGCAAAGGGGCTTTTCCTACCTCACCACTTATATTCCATATTCAGGACCAGTTATACCCAGTTTCATCAGTACTTTCCGTGGAGGGCTCTTGTGTGTTGACATTCTGTATCAAGAGACAACCAAGTTCGCCTGCTTTGTGTCTGAACTTCTCTGGAAAGTTCACAGGATTACACAGAATCACAGAATATCCTACGCTGGATCACTGAGTCACTCCCCTCTTAAGTGAATGGCTTGTACGGGGACCAGCAACCTTGGTGTGCTTAGCACCATGCTCTGACCAACTGAAAAACTCAACAGCTACTCAGCCTCTTTCCACGGATTCCAGGGGCCTCTAATCTCCCTGTGTTTGACTTTTTGCTGTCTGCAGGTACCAGATCCATCCTGGGGATCGCTTTACTCAGTCAATTAGTCCCACTGATTGAAAGAGACTAGTGCTAGCTCTGCTCAGCATGGAATTAAGTCTCTGGCCATGCACAGCCATGTAATTTAGGTCCTTCTCAGTACTTTCCTTACATATTAAACTTTAATAACCTTGGCATGGCAGGAGTTCAATTCTACTAGCTTTTAGTATCTTTCTGAATATTAATGTCCATTTTCAGCCCTGCTGCACAGGAAAATGTCTGGTAAAAGATGCTAATGATTTGCAGTTGTAATTTCTAATGCATCAAACACCACCAGCTTTTCTCGGCAGCTTTTTAGTTTGCTCCTTCATCCACATTTCATTAAGAAAATCTTCAATATAAATTTCGTTGTGTTTTTTATGACAGTCACATGAGATGAAATTTTGAAAATTTACAAACATCAATTCTAAAGTGTACCCATGGGTCTCATTTGCCTGCACATAAATGCTACAAATACTTTGTAAAAGCACAGAAATGTTTGGAGTTGCACATGTGTCATTTATTGTGAGGCAGCAAGTAGGCAATCTAACAGAGGGTCACACACAGGCATGGAATCAGTCCCTGCTGCGATTTTTCCCCTAAATAAAACACATGCAGAGTTCCATAAATCACTTGCAGGATCTTTGCATAACAAGTGGTGCACGTTATGACTGAGGCCTTATAGGCAACATGAAAACAAATTGAACAACACCAGGATGAAATTAACAATTCATTCTAGAGCAACTCTTTTAGAAGTGTTTCTTGTGCACTTAGTCCTAGTCGGATTAGCAAATAAAGAAACCCACTCATATGTCTGCTTTTGTGAAAGAGCAGGAAGTATGTGATTCAACTGAAATCCACAAAAGCTAAGGAAAACAAAACTTAAGTCAAATGAGGATCTCTGTCTATAAAGCTGGAATCCAGATCTGAATTTGAACTGGCCTAAAATGAAAGGATTTTGGCGCTCAGGCGATTTTGATTTGATTCATATCCTGAAGGGAAACTTTCTGCCCCGTTTACGTACACAGCTGGATTTAGGTCTACACTCAGACATGCAACTCATGGCCATTTTTACTATTAAATCTAATACTCTGTGATCACTTTTCATTTATGGATTACTGTCAATATCTCTTACGTTGCGTCTATCAGATTCGGTATTGGGATTGGATCTCAGCAATATGTCTGCATACATTATTTATACATTCTTCTATAGGCACCCAAAATCCAACATAAAACTAGAGATACCATTCTTTCTTTGTTTTTTAAGGATCCATGATAATCTTTTGGATTTATGTCTCAACAGTTATGATAACTTGTGTATCCCTGCGATATCTCTTATGAGGTAGATCCAATACAGAAGAGATGGCAGTGTAGAGGGCTGCCAAGCACAGTTACCAAGCCAAAAATCTGAACTTTCTACTGAAAACGCTCTAAGATTGATGACTGTCTATGATGATGAAAGTATGTCTCTTTCTGAAAACTGATTGATAATCTCAAATTAAACACTATTTTATGTTCTTCTAGGTAAAAATTTAACACTATTCTTATAAAATATTTCATCAGAGTTCACTGGACTTTTATTTGATGTATTTAAAAATAATAGTAGGGGAAAAAAGACAACAGTGAAAACAAGTTAGCGTATTCCTAATGGGCTGCAAACTGAAAGATGACTGTATTTTAACCGTGATCCTGATTCTTAACTGCTAAATAAGGAAGCTCTGTTGTGAATTTTTTCATGCAAACCCAAAAGACTACAAGAATAAAACTGTAAATTATTGTCAACATTGTACTCCATAAAATAATAGGTAGAAGAGAATCTTTTCCTAGTAACATATTCCCCATTGAATTCTGTTCAAAGCATCCTATTATTCCATGGAATCTATACGTAGATATTTTAGACATGTTGAACATGGAAAGCAGCAGAGACAGTGAGAAGGTAAGAAATGGGATCAGCCTATGTTAGTGTTTGACAGGATTTTCTCTCCTTATCTAATCTCCTGCCCAGTTTAGATCCTAAAGTAGATGCTATGGCTCATACACTAGTGGACTGCCCAACTGTTTGACTGTCTATTTGTGCAGCTCCCAATGATAAATTAACCATGAGCTTTTTTTCTCTAGGTTCTAAGTAGTTTGGAGCACCTTCATGCACTGGTGAGAAGTGAAACACGAACGAGCGTCTGGAACCAACCTTGTAGCTGTGATGTTGATGTACAGCTCAGTTTAACAACAGCATCACTTTATGATACAATATACTAGTGGAAATTTTAAGAAATAATGTCTACTGGAGTCTCTACATGTTCTGGGAGTCCCTTCTGAAATATAGCATTGCCTGCTTTTAGTGGTCCCTCAGAGTATTTCTACTGAGGGGGAAGGCAGAACTAGGAAGCCTCAGTAAACCTAATTTCTTATTTGATTGTCATTCAGAAATCAAAGGTCAAAGGGTTATGGACTGGAAAACTAGAATTTTGTTTTTTAATAATTTCATATTGGAAATTATGTGTATAAATGAATAAGTGAAGCTAAGTTCTCAGATTCAGGGCATCAGATTCCCTGATGGTTACAATAGTCCTCTATTACCTGGCATATTTAGTTAATTATTTTAAACCCCATAGGGTTATTTGCAGTTTCAGTCAAATAGCACTACTCCAGTTCATGGGCTAAAGGATGGGAACTGGTTGACTTTTATTTCCAAATCATGTAAATGGTGTTTTGTTTGTTTGTTTGTTTAAATAAAACCAGTCTACCACTGGGAAAAAAAAAAAGAAAAGAAATAATTTTTACTCTTTTAACACTCCCTTTAGAAATCCATGAACCTGTTGATGCGACCAGTTTCAACATAACAAAACAAAGCATATGCCCTCTCAAAATGTATCTGAGTTACCCAAGTATTGCTGATTTGCTACTTGTTACAGATTCCATTTGCTAGTGTGGAGCTGGAGGGAGCTCTAATTTAAGGGGACAGAGCCAAAGGTTACATTAGCCTGGTGTGGGTAGACATGGAGTTCTCAGATAGAGTTGCTGGGAGCAGACAGAACTGAAAGGTGCACCTGGTCTGGACTCCCAGCAGCGCATTAGTTAGAAACAGGAGAGAGAAATAATTGCAGCACTAATGAGCCCCAGGTGAAAAGACCACTCAGCTAGACGTGGGCCTTTCTTTTTCTTTTTTCTTTTTTTTTTGAAAATGAGACTGTTTTGATTGATGAGCCAAATTGTTTGGAATTCTTAATTGTTCATTGCAGTAAAAGATAGCTTTTGTGTTCATTGCCTTTAAAACTTAGGTTGCTCACTATTGAAAACCCATATAATGATTGAAGAGGAAAAAATTCCAGACACGTACTGGAAGCCACTTGGTGAGATAAAGCTCTATATCATATCCTGTGTTTGCTGAGTGTTTATGAGTCAGAGTAGTGCAATGGGATTCCTTCAGAGTTAAAAATGGCTTATTAAGCACTTACAATACGAATTTTCATATAATTGCTTCTTCTGAGAGTTTGGATTCCTCTTTTTATTTTAACTGAATTACTTTTTAGTGTGTCATTAGAAAGTGCTTTTGATAGCCACAAATATATGTATTAAATTACTTATGTGTCAGTGTAGACAGCTTTCCTCTGTCAAATTATCAGTCTACTCCACATGTTTATATATGGTCTGGGTTTCTGGCTGAAAACAATGGTTGCTACTCCTTGACACCATTTTATTCTTTTTGGTTAATTTTATGTACAATCATTTGCTGGCAATAAAGAAAGGTGGAAAATAAATATTCCAGCAGGGGAGACCATAAGAATGGATTTTCATTCATGAAATAACTAGAATGTCGTGTATGTGTATCCTTATTTTTCAGTGTCATGTAGTTTTTGGCTGCTGAGAGGATCCATATTTGCTGAAATATGGGACAGATTTCAACTTTAATCACTGTGGTGGAGAATTGTGTAAACCTGTATTAATGCCTCAGCAGAGTCACAACAATTTCCCCAGAGTGAACCAATCAAGCCGGGGCTAAAAATGAGCACTTGCTTTCTGCTTTTGCAAGGGTCTAGCTCTGAATCATTGAAATATTTTCCTGATATTGAAATACACAATATTTCCCACTGTCTGCTCTTGCTGACTTAAGGCTAACCGTTTGCACCATGATAAACTATGTTAAGAAATATCTCCTTGAAATACAGTGAAAGGATTAAGCACAAAAAGATTTCTCATAAACTTTGGTTCTGAGCCAAATTGCATTCATTTCTTCTAATTCCTATAATAATTTCACTGTCTGTACTTTAACACAGAGAGAGAGCTTATTTTGATGGTGCAATGAACTAGAACGTATTAAATACGGGGCTCATGTTGTCATTGCACAGTTCCTTAGTGCCATTGGGGTAGAGAGGTTTATAAGGGCTGCCTCAAAGCTGGTAGGTGTCACAGTTCTAGGATTCTGTCTCTATGATTCGGTTCTTGGCCAATGTTTTTTTTAAAGCAGTTGTGAGTGGCAGTGGAATAATCATGGCAGGATTCACACCTGGGCAGTGACACCTCAGTGTCTGCTAGCACGAGGTGTCTCAGTGACGAAATAAATCAGTGGAGCCCATTATTGCTGTTGCAAATGAAGAAAAGGAAATTAAAATCCTTAGAATCAGAAATTAAACCTGCATGGGATAGGGCAGATAGGAATTAAATATTAGAGAATGTCCACAGTGAAATGTCTCCAGCGTGAGATTTAGGTCTTTTGCTAACACCAGATCTAATCAATGGGAATAAGCTCAGGGAAATTAACTTTGTATTCAGTGAGGATAATCCATCATGATTCTTGCAACAGACTGTATTCATTAGGAGTGGTTTGAAAACAGACTATACCATTTTTAGATAGAAATATTAGGAAATGCACCTGCTGATAAGGCACTTCAATTTAAATATGTCAGGGAGCTTAAATGGGCAAAATCAGAGTTATGAACCATCTCTATAACACAAAACAACTTTCTGGTCTTCCCTGCAGGATAATAGTGACCATACCAAGCTTTACTAGCTTATCTAGACTATGCTCTGCTTCAACCAAAAACTCAGCTGCCAGACAGCTGTGAAAGATCAAGCTCATTTTTTTTCTTGAGATTGAATTTGAAGGGTGAATCCAAAGGCCTAACAGATCCATTCTATTGCCAAGGGTTTGGGGTTTTTTTTGCCAGTTGATATAAGTACACATTGGGTCTTCAGAAATTTCTCATTACCATGATGTCAGCCGGCCAAAATATAATCTGCTCAGCAGCAGAACTGTCACACACTTGCTTCATTTCTGCACCAGATGGATGCGTTCACAATAAATTCTCATCTTCGTCCCTGGACTGGAAATCTCACATAAAAAATGACTTTTTAAAGCTTTTTGTTTTTACGAGGTAGTTCATCCGAGTGAGTTTCTAGCTATCTTCCATCCGGAACAGAATTGCGTGTATTCACATCGTGTTCTTCCCCTGCCTACCCACGCAAAACAGCAGCTTGCTTTCCACTGCAAGCACTGACCTATAAGCTTGAATTTTGTAGGATCTCTACATTCATCTGGCCATTTCAGGAAAAATTTTCTTTTCCCGAGAATGCTCGTCTTTACTTACATCCGGGCTCGTTCCCAACTTTTATTGTTTAAATCTTCAGCTTTGACTACATTGCAGCTGATGATTTTGTCTTTCTCATAACAACTTTGGATGAAAATCCCAAAAATGAGTCATCTGAACTAGATTTGCCCTTGCTAATTTACTGGCTGCTGTACAGAGCTGCTTGATGAAATCTGGCTGATTCAGATGTTAACTAGAGGCAAAGTACAAAGTTAAGGATTTCTGGAAACAGGGATTTTATTTTTACTTTGAAGAATCTTCACTCAGATAACCAAAACCTTAGCTAAATTAAATCAATTCTTCTTATACTACCAATTAAAAATTCATACTGGTAAGTGTATCCTGTTAAAAGAATAATGCTCACATTTAGTTCACAATGATACTCCAGGGAACCAGCAGCAAACTACATGCACACTGCTGTGTCAGGAAATGTGGCACTTGAGCAATGAGATAGGAGATAATATAAGACTAATATAATTTAATATAAAAAATGATCCTATTAGAAGCATGATGAGATCTCAGCACCCCTGGAAATGAGGATATATATTTACATAGAGCAATGATATGGTCCTAGCTGCTATGTTATACATCTTAATTAGATTACCTATTGCAAGAAGAATATTGAAAATGTTTCACTGAAGGATGACAAAGTGGCTAGCAGCTGGGTAAGTAAGTTCAGGCACTGACTTACACCAGAGGTGGATTTGGAGTTTTTTTAATCTTTAGCTGTATGCATGAACGTATGTTGAGCATTTGTAAGATCATTTCAAAATTTCCAGGTTTAGAAATTTGAAGTAAAATTCAGGATAAATTTTAATACAAAAACTGCTTTTACTTTGTTTTCATTTGTCTGTTTATATATTTTGTGCTTCTGTAGATAGAATATTTGACTTGAAATTCATGAAAGTGGTCTAAGATATAAAATTCGTGTGAATGATTATGCAAGTATTGCTGTATCTGGAGTAAATGTATTTTTTTTTGTCAGAGTGAAAGAAGGTTGATTTCAGTTTCAACAATGATGAAACTTATTTTAATTTTAAATAAATCAATGGAATTGTAACTTAAATTTATATATGCATAAATATGGGTGTAAGTGTATATATACTTGTGTGTATGTGTGTGCCTCTCTGTGTACATCCAGGACAAATTTTTCAAACATAGGAACCCAAATGAATACTGTTTAGGGATGTCAGAGCGACGTAACTGTTTTTATCGGTGCCTTTTTTCCCAGGTGGAATGCTGCATTTGTCTGTGGGCTAATGAACACTGTGGACATGTATCACTAACACCACCCACTTCCCCATCAAGCTCCTCAGTGTTGCGCTGTGGAGACATGCCTCACACAACTAAAGGACACTATTTTCTCTAAAAATCCTGAAGGAAAAGTAGACCTAGACAAAACATCTGCGCTTTTTATAACTGTGGAATTTCTATACTGGGGGAGGGGAAAGAGCTTTGGCTGTGCACATTAAGTTCATTTATGTCTGAAAGTGTGTTTTCCTCATAATGAAGATAATTCAGCCTCTAGCTTTTGTTTAATGCCTATATGAACATTTTAAATATAATCATTTTCAACAAAACTCTATTATTTAAAATCCAAAATGTAACTGATACTTAGAAAACAAACTTGCACAAAAATAAATTGAGATCATAAAATCAGAAAGGAAGGAGAAAAATATCATTTTAAAATATAATTTCTCAAATGAAAAAACCTCACCTTACTCATACTTATTTTAACTGAACAGTTAAAGACACTGTGATACAACCTTATACATAAAGGAAAAACAAACGGTCGTAGGGACTTCACAGATGGGTATTTGACAGTCCTTGTCTCAAAGACACATATATGGGAAGCCTTTGATATCTGCCACGGATCCAAGCATCATTATTTTTCTCCTTAACAAGAGTTCACCTAATCAGGACCAAGCTGAACGATTTTTTTTTTCAAGCTGCTGTAAATAGAGGGGTCAGGGAGAAGGGCATAATTTTCCCCAAGCGCCTCCCTCCCTCCTTAACCTTGCCCCAGACTGTTGGGAGGTTTACAGGAGTTCTGGTTCTCCTCACACTCGACACAAGGAGTTGGATGCTCCCATTGCACATCCTATTATTTCTCAGACTCGATTTTGCTGCAGATGCACAGTTATAACAAGGGAGATAAGATGGGAAATAATTGAGAGTACGACAGCTGCAGCCTCTGCCAGGGTACTCAAATTTCTGGTAACTAAGTCCCAGGAAAGACATTTTTCAGTCACTTGAAGATAACTGCTACAAATGTGATCTTCCCAGTTTGTCCGTTTGAAAGTAAATTTTTAAACTTTTGCTTATAAAAGTTCTTTAAAATTAGTGTGTAGGTCTGCTGAAGGGGACAGGAGAAGGGTGGACCCGTCTATGAGAATACAGCATGTAAGGTCTGGGAGTTAACTAATCGAAGGGCAGGTTTTCCAGGGGATGGGTTTAGCTGGGGTCCCAGCCCAAACAGAGAAACCCTCAGAGCGTGGGGAAGGAGAATGCTTTCCTCCAAACCTGATAACTGTAATTGTTATACCTAAAGATGAGTTTACTTTTTTGCCACGGATTTGATTATGCTGACTCTTGTCAAGCTAGCTGCAACAGATCTTGTTTGGGGGACTTCTGACTGAAGGAGCAGTCATCTGCCTTTGCTGGGAGAAAGTGAAAGGAACTGGCAAAGGAGGGAGGTCTTGCATTTTCAAGCTTTGATTTAGCAGTGCAGGATGAACTCTGCAGCTTCGAGTTTGGCCTTTATGAACGGAGTCACAATAAAGTTCTCCTACACTATTTTACTCTCATTCCTCTAGCACTAGTAAGAGAATTAATAGTTCTAAACCCCAAAGTGAATGTTTGGCTCATGTAAACACTCTTTTTAAAGGACATGATATTCGCCATTCTGTGTTGCACTCCTTTGATTTCACAGTAAATATCCTTGGAGGCGAGGCTGAGAAACATTTGCCTATTGTATAAGTCAGGAATTTGCACCCTTTAACAACACATCTTTTGCTTCAACATGGTTATTCTGCGACAAGAAAAAATATAGAGATGTATTAGGAGAAAGTATTCTGCTAGTCAGTTCAAAATGTAAAAATCTGCATTTGAAAGAGTTTTTGTACGGATTTTCTGCTCAAAATCCTTGTTCTATTTAGATAATTCCCATCCCAATAGATCTAGTAAAACGTGTCTTGGAGGCTGAGTTTTTTCAAATATAGACATAAAAATTAATTCAATGTGAAAATCCTGATGTCTGGCTATTTATTTTAACCAGATTGATAAAAAATTATCAAACAGCACTGTGACAGAGAAGATAATCTTACTATGAAAAAACACCATGATTTAGAAGATGTTTAGACTTGATTTCAACCAAGTATGAACTAATCTTATGAAAATATACTGATCCTACTTATACCTTATATCTCAGAAGGAAAATATTAACCTATTCACACTTCTTTATGCTGCTGGTCATCATTCAAAGTAGTAATTTAATTTCGGATTTATTGGTTCATATTATTATTACTTTTAGTAAAAAAAATATGAGCTTGGTTTGGCTCAAAAAATTACCCTGAAATTTTATCTGGTTCTAATTTCAATTGTTAAATGTTGCAAAGTAAATATATTTTTATCACTACATTTGGCAGTGCAAAGAATTCCCAGTTAAAGCTGGAAGGAATCAGGGTAAAGAGATCAGTTAGGAACGCAGCAGTTTAATCTTAAGAGTGTTTATATGGACTGGATGTTTAATATTACATTTTATAGTTAGTCAGTTGTTCGTGCAATGCAGTGAAAACCATTTGTGACAGCCCATAGTAGTCTATGCACAGGGTGACTCAACAAACAAATTCAAATGGTTTTGTTCTTATTATTTTTTTAGTTTTTTTATGAGCGTGTGAAGTGCTGAACCCTTTTGATTCCAACAAATGCAAACCCTTAACATGCAAGGCCTGGGTCTTGCTAGAACATTATTTGAATAAATGCACATTGCTAAAAGTCAAATGTCTAATAAAATGAAAACTTCTCAGCCACATAAAGGATGGCCAGTTCTAAAGAGAAATGCCAAGACAAAGATCATAATTTCTTGGCCTTATTTTGTCAGTCCCGTGCCAACTACCTATTCAACAGCTGTCCTAGCTCTCTAGGATATATGTAGGATACTTTCATGAAGCAGCTGGATAGGTCAGAAATGTTAGCTATTTTTCTCCAGCTTTTCACTTTGAAGTTTATTGATCAGCACACTAGGGGTATGAAGCACATGAGGCAGCAGTTTACCTTGATGGCCAGCCACAGACTGCAGAATCTTCTGGAGGACACTGAAGCAGTGCTAAACATCAGCCTGCCTTGACAGCAAATCAGTGCATTTTTGCAAAATGACTAAAGACATCTGAAGCTTTGTTCAGTGCTTGTTTTCCTTCCCTCACTCTGAAATGACATCACTTCATTCTTTGCACCTAACAAACAGAGCATGGGATTTAAAAGATCAGTGGAAAAAATATCCTGCTACCTAGAATGACCACAAAACAAATCTAAGCTACATTATGCACAAGAAGTTGTAAGGAACATGGGTGTGTGCCCTCTGGAGCTCTCTTTTGAGAAGGCCTGCTGTGTTCTCTGAGCTTTTGTCTGACTCTGTCCAGGGTCTGCTTAAATGAAACAAGTTACAGCAGTGAGGCTTCACTAGTCCTGTTTGTTCATCAACTCAGCACAAAATTTCTGTACCTGGGCTTTTATTCAATTTAGCACTCACATAGTCTTCTTCTGCTAGTGCCAGCCTTTCCATGGCATGAGAATACAACGCAATTCACCAGGGAAGAATAGTTGAGAACAAAACTTCTCAATTTACCTTAACACCTTAATACAAATTTTGTCATTCATAAATGACCAATGCCCTTCTAAACTTTTCACTCACCAAAACCAAGAACCACAGGTGTGCATGGGACTCTCCTCTGGAAAAAGGAGCAGAAGAGAAGGAAAGCATCTGCAGAAGGAAAGAAAAGAAAAACAAATCACATCACTTTACTTATAGTTCTTCAAAGTGTTCAGACTGTAAGACTGACCTGCAGGTGTGTGACATTCTACTTTCTGGGATATTGGCTCTCAGATTGTTGAGTCTGGGGTTTACTGAAATGCCCCATAACGCCCACACAGCTTGCAGACCACCTCACCTTGAGTTTCAGTCTGGTGCATGGATCAGCCCCTGGCTTGTACGAAACAGATTCCCCTGAGACTAAAAGTGCTACCTGATTCTCCACTCTAGGGGCATGTACCTGAACACCTACATGCCCATCATTCTGCCAGTTATCTGTGGGCTATCTTATCAGTAGAGAAGAGAATGTCAGCTTCAAGCTTGTAGTGTTATCTACAGTTAATCACAGTGCATTTGCAAATATCTGTGTTTATGCATTTATTAAGTCTCATTAGCATTTATGTGGTAGGGAAGGAAGCATAGATCCTCAGAAATTCCTAAACAGAAAGCAAAAGTGGTATTTCCCAATCTCCTGTCCAGGAACCTTTAGTCCCTCACACAGTGTTAGATGTAGTGTCAAGCTATAAAAAGCAGTGACTGTTTGTGTTTATATGCTTTCATATTTAAATCTATGTGCATTTGATGCTTCAGATTGAGGGGCAAGATATGAATAAACTCCCCTCTGTAAGAAATAAAGAGCAATGTGTGTGGTATCACAAAAAGAGAACAAGAAAGTATGATGGCTAGGCAACAGCATTAGAAATCAAAGTTAGATTAAATATGAACTGAGTCATATTCTTTTATTCATTCATCTCAAATTATATTCTCAGTCCTGTGTAAGGCTGAGAAGATTTGATTTCTGTCCTAAGGACCTTACCATGTAACCAAATGGACCAAGGGAAGCATAAAGGCATATCCATCAAAGGAAAACTAATCCTAGCAGCTTTTAAACCCCTTTGAGTTCTTTTTTTTTTTTTAATTTTCCCGGAACAATGATCTTGTGTTTTGGGGCTAGAAGCAACTTTCTGAAGAGGAAATTCAAGGAAGTTGATGGACCCCCTTCTTGAGAGAAGAGAAGAGAAGAGAAGAGAAGAGAAGAGAAGAGAAGAGAAGAGAAGAGAAGAGAAGAGAAAGAGAAGAGAAGAGAAGAGAAGAGAAGAGAAGAGAAGAGATCTTCTGGCAGTAGCCCAGGAATATGTGGAGGAGGACACTCATCCGAGAATACACTTCAGGCACAGCCCCTAAATCTCAGTAAATTGTATCTGGATTCTTATTTTTCTCAGTTGTAAAATAGGCTTAATTTTAAAGCATGACAAAAGGTCATTCATCATCTGCCAAAAAGCACTTAGTTATTGCATGGCAATAAGAGAGTATGTGCAGAGTTATTGGGATGGATGATTTTATTGGTGTGCATTTCTTACATTTTGTACAGACATAAACTTTCAGCAGAATCTGGAGCAAGCAATTTTTTCCAATCTCGTCAAGAGAATGGCTGTAGTTCATTTCCCCTGGGCTTGAGGATTACACATCTGTAAAGGATACTACCGTTCTCCAGGCTCTCCTTTTCAGTCCTTCAGTTTAACTTCAGTACAGTCCTTCAGTTTAACTTCTCTTCAGCACCTGCTGTAACAGCACTCAGAACTAGTCTTGAGGGAGAATATGTGTGTAAGATGATGATTTCCCATATAAATGCAGGTGGAAGGAATTATGAGTCATATATTTCTTTCTATTTATACTTACTAGGCAGAAAGAAATCCTTTGAATTGGTGACTTTATTTCAACAAAGTTCATCAAAATAGAAGACTTAATGTAACACTTTACATGCAAATCCTTTTCAGACCATCTCTTTACATGGTCCATAGGGCGACAAATATCACAACAATCCCTTCCAGCTTCAAGACTGGAATCAAGACTGGAGACCAAGAATCTCATCTAGCACTCCTAAAACCCATCAGCTATTTGATTTTATTAGTCTTTTAGTAATTACTTATCTCTCAGAAACACAAAGGACCTCTTGTTTACTCTCTGAACAAATCCAGAGACATTGGTATGTCAGAAGTAAAATCTTAGGTGAAAGCATAAGCCAAGCACTTTTACTTTAGGGTAGAATTTTAATTTATGTTCCCTCTTTCTGATAGCTTGGCATCCTCTTTGTTCAGAGGCTATGAAAAAATACTCAGAAATCTTTCCAAAAATTATCACCTACTAATATCGAATCAAATTTTTACCACATTACATTCTGGAAATTATGCCAGCTAACAAAGCCTTTTGTTGATTCATAATTTTATTACTCTGCCACTTAAGTGCCACTTAAGACTTTAAAACACTTGTTGAGACTGGTAAGTTTATTGTACATATGCATATCCATTACTCTTAACTATCAGTACCAGGATTTTGACTGTCAACTGTGGTGAACCTGGCTGTTATGGGTGTCACCAATGAGCCAGTTCAGGTTTTCATGCTTTATCTGCCTTCCTCTGTGGCCAGTAGGTAAAAGGATAAAATTATTCTGATCCCTAATGATTCAGCTACTTCAAGCCTAACATTTTGCAATCTCACCTTCTGCAAGCGATTTTTATTTTGCCCATCTGAGTAATACTGTTTGTATGCAAGGGAGTCCCACAGATTTGTTTGAATGAACTTTTCAAAGCAGCCATCAAATAAGAGGTATGGGCAGTGACCATTTTCACTTTCAAAAGGATGTGTGGTCCAGCCCAAGGGGTTTCATTTTGAATGCTGGGCTGTGGATGCCCTCTTTAGGAGTCCAGCCTTACTACAGTTGTTTATTGAGATGGACTGTAAGGGTATGATTATTCTTTCCCAATGGAGGTGTCTACAGATCAGACGCCTTCATCTAAGCTAGTGTCCCAGGCTCTCATTGTATTCAGCTTTGAGAGACCAGTTAAAAGAGGTGATTGTTGCACTATAGTCAGCATTGGTGCAGCCTCAGGATGAGTATTACCTGCAGCTTTGGACTTGACAACATGAGAAGGATATGAAAATATTATAATGTTTCCAATGGAGAACAAAAGGGTGAAAAAACTAGATGGCTTGATTTATGAGGAGTGTCTGAGGATATTGGGTTTGTTCAGCTTAGAGGAGACCTCTAAGAGGGTGACCTCATTGGTGTCTACAACTTCTGCATAAAGGGGAGCAGAGGTGTCTGGTATCTGGTGACGGGACTCAAGGGAATGTCTTGGAGCTGCTCCAGGGGAAGTTCAGGTTGGATGTTTGTCACTGAGAGGGTGTTCACTTGAAGACGCTCCCCAGGAAAGTGGTCATGACCCCAAGATTGTTAGTGTTTGAACAGAACTCTTTTATCTAAGCTTTAACTTTTAGGTTGTCCTCTGTGGAGTCAGGAGTGGACTGGATGACCCTTTCAATTCCCTTCCAACTCAGGATATTCCGTGATTTTATAATTCTACAGCTGGCACTTTTAATGTATGATGAACTTCAGCCTAAAGTAAAGGGTTAAAACAGGTTGTGCTTCTGCCCAAGAATTGCCTGTTTCTCTGCAATATAGAGCAAAAGGAAGGTACCTTACATATCTGCATTGCAGAATCTTCAAGTCCAATTAGAAATATATTCATAGAGAGTTACGGCTAGTGCCAGAGGTTTGACTTCTTTCTTCAGTTCTCAGAATTTTTTCTTCTTTTTCTGGAAGTCGTCTTTTACCTACCCTTCATCTTGACAATGGTTAGGCAATATAGCATGGATGTGCACTGCTTCTTGACAGAATTTTTCATTTTTTGTAAAAGATGCTTCAGCAGAATTCCAAGAAGAGGGTTTGCGATCAACTCAAAGTTGATTCATATTAGGGACTCACAGGTTAATCTGGATGATGATATATGTATTATAGTTAATTTATGATCTTGTGTCTGAGTTATCAAGAATAAAGACTATCTAGTTCAAAGGAGGGAAATCAAGATGCAAGAACTTACAGAAGTGTATTTGGACAAAAGGATATAACCAGTATTACTTAAAATAGATGTAAAGTTACAACTAAAATGAAATTCTAATTTCTTGTTCACCTCTAGTCCTGTTCATGTCTGGACTGCTACCTGAAAGACTGGGTTTCAGGTATTCTTAGATTAATCTTTTTAAGTGCAGTTTGATTTCTTGTTTGTTTCTTCTTTAAATTCATGGGCTGTAGCATTGATTGTTGTGTGAACACATTTATATTTTAGACAAAGAAATGCTTCCCATATACTTTGAAACATTCTCAGCCTGCTTCAGAAAATATTTTATATTTTATGGGAAATATGTATGAGGATGACAGAGCACTTGAATCGGTTTCCCAGACAGGTTGTGCAGTCATTTTCTCTGGAGATATTCAAAACCACCTGGTCACAACCCTGAGTGACACGCTCTAGGCTACCCTGCTTGATGACCTCCAGCGGCCCCTTTCGACCTTTCTGATTTTGTGATTCTGTGATTTTGAGATGGAACACAATTCCAAGCCCAGTTTTGGCAGCCCACATTTCAAGTCACAGCTTAACACCTATCTGATAGATTATGTTCAATGTTTAGTCATCTTTAATGATTTTGGACTATATCAATTTTTTATTCAATCTTTTTAATTGTAAGTATTTGACAGAGACTTTTTCACCACTTGTAGTGACTTAAGAAGACAATCTCTTTCTGGGTTAACACATCTTTTTGTTTTCCTTGACAGAGTATTAGACTTAATTACTCTAAAGACCATTTTGGAAAATGAAGATGGTTAAAGGGCAAATATGAAAGCTTGAGGGAACTTGTGGAAAACGTTTTTGCTCTCACATCTTCCAAGTGCAATACACTTCTATCAGAAGCTGTGGTTATGACTCTGCATCACTCCTGTATTCTGCAGTCACAGCACAGATTGTACAGCACAGTGCTCTGAACAGGGAGATGCAATTTCCTTCTTGCACTATTTGCCTCTTTCATTGTTGGATTGTAATGAAATTAAAGTTCCCACTTTCAAAGTGTATAATTCACCCTTAAAAGATTATTTGGCCTGAAATTTGATAGGCAACATGCTGTTCAGGGAAGAGACATGCTTTGCTTTCTATGAGATATAGGTCTGTGCAAAAGCAAAATAGGTATTTTTGTGTTCATACTTTCTGTTTCTCTCTACTGAAAAAAAACCCAACTGTCTTTTTTCAGCAGCAGAGTACATAAATGAAAGTGAAATCCTTGTTTAAATGCTGAGGGACAGAAGTTTAAAAAAAATCAATAAGTTACATGCAAAATAGATACCATTAGAACTGGTATAAAGAACAGAATTTTAGTGTATATATAGTTTTAATTATGATCCTTTAGCAACTGACTGATGCAGTGACTGTGCAATAACTATTTTGCTGCTTATGGAGATTTGAAATTAACACAACACAACAAGAATTTATGCAGTGTTGGATATTTTCCCTCTTACTCTTTAATGACTGGTTCAGTATTTATTTGAGAAAATACTGTTATTTTTAAGGCTGTTGCATATAAAAAAAAATTTAAGAGGGAGCCAGTTAAATGAGATACTCAGATATCAGCTCCTTCTTATTTTAGAGATGATTGATCATGTTCATCTCTTTGGGACAAAGCTCCTCTTGCATGCTTTCAGTTACTTTTCCTACAAAGCCCTCAAGAATTTGCTTATTCCTTTGCTGAATGGGG
Organism: Cnemophilus loriae; assembly: GCA_013397755.1. Classification (NCBI taxonomy): domain Eukaryota; kingdom Metazoa; phylum Chordata; class Aves; order Passeriformes; family Corvidae; genus Cnemophilus; species Cnemophilus loriae. Next base: position 4,966,703 of record VZTF01004030.1, read on the forward strand.
CCCCTAGTCTGTCCTTATCCCTTCATATTCCCAGGCTTGGGAGCACTTAATTCTTACATAAAATATAACATTTTTGCATGCAAAATCAGATCTTTGTAGGTACTTTTGTACCTCTGTGAATTCTCTTTGAAACAGGAAAATTATTTCCAGGAGATATTTTCCTTGAGATAATTCCTTCTAACAGCTAGTGACCTGAAGAATACGTAAGTCATCAGTATCATCCACCCTGTTACCTTACAGTTTCTTTCTGTTACTTGATATCTCTAGCTCTTGCTGAAGGAATACTTCCTCTGAGTTCCTCTCTCACTGATTCTTCTCCTCTTTGTCTGTCATTCCCTGTTCCGCAACTTCTTCTTTCTTGGGTCCTGGCCAGCTTGCTCCTCTATGACCTTCTACTTTCCCTTTCATCCTCATCCCAGACTGACTCTGACTCTGTGACTGCAGATCCACTGACAGCTATTAAATATACAGCAATGCAAACCAAACCCCATGAGCAAAGCCAGCTAATTATGTACTGACTCCCTTGCTGGTACCAAGACTCAGTTTCTCTCATCAATCATCCTCAGGACTCTCCTGATTATTAACTCCTGTTATGTGTAGTGACTCTCCTCCGTGCCCTCTTCACACACTCTTCCTTTAACCTCTTATTAATTTGCTGAAATCTTTCTTTTGAACATTGGCAGATTCATGGATCTGCTATTATTTTGAGCCAAGATGCAGAAGTTCAGCTTGATTTACCTTCAACCTTCTTTGGCCTGTTTTAAATTGACTGCTGCATGCTGCATTCTCTGTAGTTTCTCACTTTGCTGTCAAATCCTCTAGTTGTTTGGAGATTCTCCCTTGTATTCCAGTGTTGTGAACTTTCTTCTGCATTTCAGGGCATTTGGTAAGCTCATTGGTTTGCCACATTTCTTCTGGTTTTGGCTAAAATGCTGTTTCATTCTGTTGATTTGTCTACTTATTTCCATCAGTCCAGGCTTCCCAGGACAGAAGTTTGTTTCTGTTGACTAGCTGCTCACCAAAGTGCAACACATGGGCCCTGCATCTGATTTCTCTCAGACCCAAGTTTTGCCTGTTCAGCAGTAAAAATAAAATGGACCGTTTCAGTAATGGAATGAACTACCAGGGAACGAAACACCATATTCATTTATTTAAGAATGGCATAGTCTAAATTTTAGCTCCCTGTGAAACTGAAAAGTTGGGGTTTTTTTCCATCATAAGTAAAACACTATTATGCAAAACTTGTACACAACAGATAACTCACTTTTTGCTTGACTTTTGATTGCCACTCCAGGTGTCAGTCACTGCATTTCTACTGTGCATATTACAATATTGTAGAGTTACTACATTTTCATTCCAAGAGTTACTGTAGAACATTTTTTTTTTTAATCTTTTCCACAATCTTCCTTTTTTATCTTTGTTCAATGCAAGAAGCAGATATTGTGACACTGATGGACATTTATCGATGGCTGATGAATTCTGCTTGATATTATTCTACAGTTGCTAATATACAAATTGTGTTAATGCTGGCACCAGTGTACAGCTTTTGGCAAATTCTTGGTCAGACCAAGGGATAAGAATTAGGTCATTAAATCTTGAAAGTTAACAATTTAAAAAAAATGAAGAAAATAGCGCTATTGCTGAATTTTCTCTCATTAGTCATTAGATATGGCAGGAGTTTTTATAAGTGCAGATGCTACCTTTAAGCTCACTATTATCAAAGACAACCTCAAAGAAGATCAGATCTGGGCAGGGAATAGTTTGAGGGTAATTCACACGGCAGTGGGTGAGCACTTCTGTGGCAGGGACTTCAGCTTAGCTGTGCTCAAGTTTAGCAGATTGCCAAGAAAATGAACTATAATTTGCACTATTTTTCCCTGTATATGCTGATCTTGGAAAACACAAAAAACTTCTCGTTCACCAGGTTAATGTTATAGAAAAATGAGCCACTTGAGACAGGAAAACTAAGTTCAGAATCTATTATTTTTGCTTAAATCTGTATAAATTGAATGTGTCTGCAGCTGCCAAGGTTGGATTGCAGTGTATCAGCAGGACATATTCAAAGAGTAGAATGAGTATATAAAAATCCAGAACAGGATACAAGAACCACTGAAACTGTATTTGTTAGAAAGGCTTGCCCTTATTTCAACATCACTTTTTCTTATTTTCTGCATTAGGATGGAAATAAGAACCAGACAATGTTGAAAAAAATCTTGACAGCTAGTTTTAATACAGTGTATGACAAGTGTATTTTATTAATATGTAAGTACATTTCCTGGGATAAAAATACTTATTTCCCACTCAACAAATTCTACCTCTGTATTGTATGAGGCCAAGTTACAGAATGAGCTTAGTTACACTAACCTTAATCAGCAAAGCACAAATAAAACTATTCTTAAGATTTGATGCTTACATCACTAAAGTAAATAAAAAGCACAGAGGAAAAGAAAATGGTGCAATAAGACAAAGGAAAAAGAAGACAAAAATGCAACACACAAGGATTATGCAAAGGCAGAACTAAGAGGAAAATGAAATAGCCCATGATTTCTCACTCTCTCATCCCTTCATCTCCTTTTAAAAACTAGGAACAAAATAATACGTGTCTTTCCTCCTACCTGGTAGAAAGTCAGTTCTCTTTCTTCTTTTTTCTTGTGAAAAAATTGGAGAACTAAGGAGAGAGATAAAAGAAAACAACATGACTCAAAACATTTACATCTTTTGTCATAAGAACAGAAGAAAACAACAGCATAATTGTGTGTATCTAAGATAAGCATTAAACTTTCTTCATTTACTACACTTCTCAAGCTCAGCAGGAAGTTCTTGAGCCCAATACTCAGGTTCTTGGGGGACTGAAAACCCAGAGCCATTCTGGTTGATAAAAGCCTGCAAAGTCCAGCCTTCTATGGCTCCGTGTGCTGTTTGAACATTCCCTGCTGGGAATTCTTCTTCGTTCTCATTTCTCATGTGTACATAACAAAAAATAGAAAAAAAGGATATCAGTAGTTTTGGCATCACTGGAAAGAGTTTTATTAGGGCTGCATGGCTTGCAGAAAGCAGCCAAAAACCACAGGGAAGCTTACTAGAGAAATTAACTCATGTTAGATAATTAACATGGGCCCAAGGAAGCCTACAGAGAGATTGCTACTGACTACAGCTTCAAAAAAACCCTGTTTGGATCAGAGTGGAAACAAATTAATCTGTGTTTTTCTTGGTTCATTTCTCATGCTCAGGCATAGCCACCCATTCGTTTACAACTCAGCTCTGGAAACTTCCCATCCCACCGTTGTTTTGGAAAGTTTTGGGGTTGCTGTGGAGTATTTAAGAACTTTGTGTCCTTGGCAGTATCTTTTTCAAGTGACAGAGGCATGTCACAGAGTTGTGCCTCCTCAAATGTCACTTGTACACAAAGTGAATCAGGATCATACATATAATCACACATCTAATCTCCACAAGCTTGTCTCATAGCAATGTACTACATGACTGCTTCGAATGTGACCTAGGCTTTTTTTAACTAAAGCTTAAAAATCTGAGACCAAAATATCTACCAAATAGTTTCTACAACTCCTATATTTATCAGCTTTGCTGCAGAATTATTTTTCATTATCACATGAACATATGAGCTGGATCTTTAAATAGAAAAAAAAAAGGGAAAGAAAACTCTACATCAAGGTTATCAAAACAATCCTTTTCAGGCAGTTTGCCACTTTCACTGAGGAATTCAGTAGCCTTTATAGTTTAAAACCCTGATCTTCCCAATATCTGACAAACAGTCAGCCTAGGAGGAAAAATCTATGAAAATTCTTGTAGAATTTAGATAACTATTAATAAAATAAAATCTTCCCATGAATGAAAGCATTAAGCTTATATGTCATAGTAAAGACAAACTGGGAATATACAATTCTGTCAGCAATTATTGAAGCATTCAGTATTCCCCAAAAGAAATCCACTACACTGTTATAGAGACTAAATAACATTTCGAAGTGGTTTTAATTAGATTTTGTACTTAACCTCTTCTGTGACCAGTTCTTTGTAAATCTCTTTTATTTCCTGCTACCATGCTGTGATACTGCTTTCTTATAAATGAGGGACTAAGTAAACCAGCTGTGCTGAATATGTGAGTGATTAGGGAATACTTTACTATGAATTATGGATTTGTTAAATGAAAGTGGTTTATACCTGTTCCAGTGTTTGAAGCAAGTATTTAAAACCTTCCCTCTAACCAGGTTCTGTGACTTCACGAACTTTCAGCCTATAGGAAATACATGGCTGGTACTAGGTTGGGGTATTTTAAAAAACATTCACTTACATAATCTTTGTTCCTGGATTAACACTTTATTCTAAAAGGCTTATATAGCAAAGATTTGTGCTTGTATCTGAATCCTGCCATGTACCTGTTTCATCAGGAAATTCCTAAATAACTCTGCAGAAATGCAGGCATTAATATAGACACAGAGCACTGTATTAGAGAGTTCTGCTTATCTTCTTGCTTAGGGCCGTGGTGCTGTTTTCATGTGAAACATAGATGCAAGAAACTTCCTATTTTCTTCACTGCTTTCATTTCCATTCAAAGCACACCCAGCATTCACCCCCCACAAGCCACAGCTTTCCCTGTGCTCTGCCTATTTGGGAAATCAGAAAAACACAATCCTGGATACACCCAGATAAAATACTGTTGGTAAAATATATATGTACTATCTACCTTAAAATTTTCAGTAAAGCGATTTCTCATGTTTACCCGCCTAAATTTTGCTACTTCTAGACAAACTTACTGATTCGTACAAGTTTCTGGGCTTTTATTTTTCGTTTATTTATTTATTAGAAGAACCTCTTGAATTTAGTCTTTCATATTGGCTGCCAGCTCAAAACTCTAATTCTGAAATTTGATAGTAGATCAGCATTAATTTTTTTTAAAAATTGCCTTAGTCCATGCTCACCTCATTATCTTTCATGAGTGATGGTAACAGAAAGATTCACAATGGACCCAAAGGCTAGCAGAGAATAATTGCTAAAACGGAAGATGCCTCACAGCAAACTCTCCACCAGCATGTCCTTCTTAAAGACCTTCAGCTTCGTGAGCCTGCATCATCAGGAGAGAGGCAGTTCACTGTCGAGGGAAGTGACTTCAAGATTTCTAAATTAAAATCAAAGTTCCACCTAGATGCTAGAGAGAAGCCAAAGCTATCAATAACAGGCAGAGTCTAACAGAGTCACGAAATCCCTATTTACCAAACAGGCTGCAATATTCCAAACTATTCTGAGAACAATGCTGAATTTAGAGCGCCTGGCACCAACCCAAGCCTGCAGTGAAAACTGTGTGGAGAATCGCGGTAGGGAGAGCAGCAGTCACTTTGGAGCAGGAACTTGCCAACATTGGGTGGAGGAGCGCCATGGTTGCAGTTCATACCTGAGCTTTCTGCAGCACCCTGCCCCAGACTGTGTTCTGGTGGTGACTGCAGTCACTCTGGAGTAGTGCTGACTTACCTTCCTCTCCTCATAATAGTACTTCTGTATTATTTAGATTTTAGTTGCAATTCAGTTTAGCTGACTCTTCCTTAATTCATCCAGGAAGGAGTAGTTGGCTCTGCTACTGTAGGCCCAGTCAGTCAAGCAAGTAAATTCTTTACTGTGGGGATGGTGAGGCACTGGAACAGGTTGTCCAGAGAAGTTGTACATGCCCCATCCCTGGAAGTGTTCAAGGCCAGCTTGGACAGGGCTCTGAGCAACCTGGTCTAGGAGGTGTCCCTGTCCATGGCAACGGTTTGGAACTACATGATCCTTGAGGTCCCTTTGTACCCAAATCGTTCTGTGATTCTATGATGATGGAGATAGAGAGGCAGATGACACCAGCAAAATTAATCCACTGCAAACTGACTCTAACACTCTGTAGGATCATGACAAAACCCATCAAAGCAATGGACAGAACAGGTCATTACATAAAAGAGATCCATGGGTATATATAGCTTGAAATATCTGAAATTATTTTTATTCAGTTCAACTTATCAAGACAAAAACTCAACATTTCCTTTTGTCATTACTAACATTGGAAAAGAAGAAAATAACCTGCACATACTTTTGAAAATATGCTCACTGATACAGATGTGTTATGACTGAAATGGGTGTAAAGTCAGTTATTCAAAAAGTATCCTCAATCCCAAACTGTTTCTTAGGGCACAATGTGGCCGAACCATTGCGTTTTGTTCAGCTTGGTTGGAAAGAGCCCTCAGGCTATGTCTATTTTAGTAAATTAAACATTCTACTGAATTAAGAGCTTTAGAAAATCTTCCCAAGAAGTCAAACTCAACAGATGATGTGGTTAAAGGGTTACAGGAATGGTTCTGGTCTGGACAAAAGGTTTTTCCCTCAGACAACTCCCTGGCATCACTTGGGAAAATTTGTAGGCCATAGGTACTTCCTGGGAGGCAGCTGCATAAGACTGACCTATTTTGAAGGATGAAAGGTTTTAGTAGCACTGACACAGGCTACTCTGTGCTAGTTGGCTTCATGAGAAGAACATTTTTGTGTCATTCTCTATGATAAGTAATGTCTTAGAATTTTTTTGGTCTTGAAAACGTCTGAGTCATTGAAATGCAGATGATCTGACAGGGGTCTGATATCTCTGAGAGATCCATGTCAAGTGACAGCTCAAATCTCTCTTCTTATCTCTTTCCACCTGTGACAGCAGGAGGGCCAAGCGGAGACTCGTGCACTTCCCCATGGAATATCCAAGCGATTCATGGCCTCCTCATTTTATACCCAGGAGTGGAATCCAACTTGTGACAGTTCAGAAGCCCATTCCTACCCTCCCCCCCGCCCACAAGTCCATAACTGAGAAGCCTGATGTATTAATTTCATGTCTTGTTTAGTCAAAAGATGTTTTCTGCTAGTGCTTGGCTAAGGTTTCAAGGTGTCTGGGTGCCTGAGCTGCCCTCTACCTGCAGTGGGAAGATCCCCAGGAGTCCTTCCTGCAGTTGCTCAGCTGTTCCTGGCTTAGCTCCTGTAGGTTCCGTTTCAAGTCAGTCTTTTCCCAGCTACTGTTTCCTGGAATCCCTGCAGCTGCAGCAGCTGTTCACTTCTCTTGGTCTCCCTTTTCTGAGAGAAGTTTGTCCTTCTCACCAGCTGCCCTCTCCCGTTCCCTGAGCTATTCAAATCCCAGCCCTGCTCCCTTATCTCTTCCCAAATGCTCCTGCAACCACTTCCCAAGCCCTGCCACCTTCCCTCCACAGCCAGTCAGGAGGGAGCCGGCTCTGCCTTTGTAGCTTACCTTCGGAACACCACCATCTCCCTGCCTGTGCAGAGAAGGATCCCAGTCATAGCTCTATGTGGTCTTGTCCAAAATTACACACTTGTCCAGAGCATTTTGTTTCAGCAGAAAGTCCAACTGAGAGAAAGAACAGCTATGCGAGAAATGTCAAAAAACAATTTATCTCTTTTGCATAAAAATTTAAGTTTAAAATGAAGATTTGCTGGTCTAAAACATCTCAGGTGAAATATAAATTGCTCTACTAAGCAATACACCCTTTTTGGCTAGCAGTATTCTGCATACAATCAGAGAGCAGAAGTGTGCGATTGTGTTAATTTTTATAACTTTTAATAGTTATAGCATAATTAATACAGATTCTGTGAAACTCTTATTTGGCAATAAGTTACCTGCTGCAAACTCAATCAAAAAAATCCAGTGAACTTTTGAGTACAGCTACAGAAGCAAAGACATGGGGAATACCTCATAAAGCTGGTTTTAGAAAAACAAAAATATGTTTCCCAAGAAAGAATTTAATGCGTACAGCTATTTCAGGACAGAGTTATGGTTTTATCTGAAACAACTCTTTTCAACATAACGTGCTTAATTCTATTTTACTAACTTATTTCTTTCATTTTGAGTGTTTGTTTCAAACTTTGCCTCATTTTAGAGTATTTTTTCCTGTAATGATTTGTAACTTCAATAAATGGATCATTTTAACGATCAGTTAACCTTTCTGCAAAAGCTCTATATCAGATTTCATAATACTCTTTTCCAATGTGAGAAAAAACAAACTGCATACAGATCTGAAGTAAATATTAATTTACTTCATTCATTAAATCATGTTTGCTAAACTCTGGATTTTAAAAAAAGGGTCTCTTAGTCTTTGCAGAATGTATGCAATAAGGAACATTTACATTCCCCTCATAGGTAAATTTTTAGAAGATATACAGCTTCCTGCTAAGGGCCATTTATAATTGAGGGATTCCTGAAATTAAACAGTTAGATGCAATAACATTTGTTCAAAGTTGAGAAAGAAATGGCAATTTGCCACATTCTTAAGATCATGTAATTGAGTGAAATCTGGAATTTAATACCTCAGCAGATGACAAGTTCAAGGATGACCCTGTTTTACAAAAGCCCAGTTGGAACGCATAAAGCCATCTGATTTTGAGTTTTCATGTGAAACATTTTAGAGCAGCAGGATTAATGAATGTATGAGAATGTGTCCTTGGATTAGAATGCATTCCTTTAGAATGAGAATAAGAAATATGAGAAATATTAAAAAGAAAACAAATGCAGCATTGTTAATTTCTTGCTATGTGACTGAAACACTTGTAACTAAGTGTCTATAATATGACTTCAGTAGTGGCTCATTTTCTCACAATGCACCTGCATGTCTTGGAAACAGTTGTAAACAGTACATGATTCTGCTAAGAGACAGAGCCCATAAACTGCCATTAAACTCTGCTTAGTCTTCTGTAAGTGCTGGTAGATTCCTCCTCTGGAACTAACAAGATAATAAATATAAGTCTTCTCATGTTTCTAGTTTAGACCATAGCATTTTCTATCTAAAAACAGACCTTTGCAAGGAGATGAAAAATATCATTTAAAGGCATGTGGGATAGTCATGAAACCCTGTATTTAGGGAACAAATTGGAACTTTGGGTAAAATGAACACTAGCATCACATCTGCCAGACAGATCTTTATGTCCACCTTACATTCCTTAGTTCAGCTAATGTAAGAATACCTGATAAGCCCAGGGGTTGGTGAAAAATATGTTAAAGTGCTGCTATATTTATTTAAAAAAAAAAAAAAAAAAGGAAAAAAGGAAAAGAAAAACCTAAGCCAGAGCAAGATTTTCTGAATCGTGAACTTAATTTAAGTTCACAGTTTGCTTCAAAGTGTCCCAGCTGTTCTATTAGATAATTCCTTGGCTAAAGATCACTCTGTTAATAAGAATGAAAATGTTCACACTCTCTAGTGACAAAGCATAACTACTGAAGAAAGTGAATTATTGCAAGCATTCAAGATGCCCATGATGCTAAATTTTTCCCATTACTCTATCTGTATCCTGAGCCAGAAAACAAACCATAACGTGCTTTTGGGTTCAGTATTGTAACAGTTTATGTAAAAAAGAGAGCAGTGTCCAAAGTAACAGCAAAAAACCTTCTGCTGATTCCAGAAAATAGATGCTCTTTAAAGAGTGGAGGGCTGGACACTACATTCCTCTAAAACTTGCAGGATGTATTTACTGCCTCTTGTAATTGCCATAGGTCTGACCCTTCTGGAGTTTTTTCACTAAAGCAAAGTTCACTTTACTAAAATACCCTATCAAACAGGAAACATTCCGGCTCCCAAAATTCACTTCTTTGGAAAGACACTACAAACACCTACATAGTGGAAAGCACAGGAGCAGTTATGGCATCATTGGCTGTCCATGACAAAAACACAGGTGGGTGTGTTGATAAACATGTTCAAGCCGCAGCTGCTGCTGGTTCTGATGGGAAAAATGCTCTTCTGAGGATTAGGAATATACTGTAATCATGCCAGCCGAAACATGCATGACAGTTGAAAAGGAAAAGAGAGCAGCTATATAAATGGCTGTGGTAACCTAAGTGCTTTCTTTTAAATTTGCAAAAGTAATACCTTTTTTAAGCTTTTGTCTCTTTTTCCTACTGCCAATGCCTTCATAAGAACATGAAGAATAATTATAGTAAATTGTAAATGGTTTTTTAGTAACTTGCTGGAAAATTATTTTAACCCTGCTGGGATTTAATTCATAAAGTAGCCTGAAGTCCTGCAGAGCAGAAAACATGTACCCGTTTTTCCATTAGACTACTCAGGGAATAAGGGGTATTCATCCTGAGAAAGGACACCAGAGTCTATTCTGGGGCATTGAGAGATGAAGCATGCACTCGTTATTCTTTTACCACAGAAGACATTTCATACCACATATGATATGCATGGCTGACACAGAGTAATACTATATCTACATTTTTTGGGCAGACGGAGTAGTTGATGTGTCCTTTTCCAGGGCAGATGTTTTCCAGATATGCTATTGTCACTCATTAAGATAGTAAGTAAGACTTGTATGAGTTATGGTATGGTAAATACTATATATGCCAGCTCATCCGTAAAATACTATGGATTTCTTAGATAATTCTCCTTCTGGTTGGCTTTAATTGTTTCAATATGACCAGTTTCCTTATGAACCCAGCACAACTTTTATATATACCAGTGGCAGTATAAGCACTACACGAGAGACAAACTGACTGGAATTTTTACAGAATTTTTGAGAAAACATATTTATTCTATCCTGTACCTGATCATACCCCTTCACTTATGTCAGAGGAAATGGAGAAAGCTGCAATATTTTAATACCTTAATTGCATTATCAGCAGGGATGAAATGGTACAATTACATCCAAATACATTGTACAGAGTAACACAGTGTGCTTTCTTTTGCTGTCCTTGCCACAATAATGACTGCAGAACCATCTTAGTGGCTTCTTTTTTATTACTTGATTTTATTTTGGGAGTGCCAACTCTGTTTCTGGATAGATTCTCCAATTTGCTAGGCTGGTGCAAATATGTTTCTATTTCACAGCAATGTAAAATTGCTGTTCATTATGATGGCTCTGTTGTCCCAAATGAGGCAAAACTCGAATTTCCAAACCACATCATTGAATTTAGCACCTCTGCGCTACATCTAGAGTGCAAAGAGATGAAAGTGGTTATCACCCCTGGGCCTAAGGGAGTCTTGGGGAGCTGGAACACACCAAGTCTTCAGCATAGTTCTGCAGCCTCAGCTCTGAGACTGCACAACAGGATAATGTGTGCATGATGCTGGAATGAATTTAAACTCTTTTTTTGTTGTTTTTTCCAGAGGGAGGTTAAAGGATTCAGTCTGTATCAGGGCTGGACAGAATATTAAAGCTGCAAGTGCGTAATAACCTGTCACAGATAAAGAAACATAGAATTACATCCAGTGCCAGGTTGAATGCATTTGCTTCCATCAAACCTGGGAAGTTGGCACTTGGGACAATTTCAAGGAGTGAGTCAAGCCATTCTGCTCCAAATGCCGCCCCTTCTGCAGGACAGCAGTGCATGACTATGACTCAGCAGCTGAATTGCCAGCATTCTCCTGGAAAGCTGTGAGGGGTGGCTACAGAATATCTCCCTCCCTCCTTCCTCCCTCCCTTTCATCCTGTAGGAGATAACTCAGGCTCAGGAGACTGCCCGACTTGGCTTCCATGTCTTGATATTTCACTTCTAGTCAGAGCTGGTTAATCTTTCTGTGAAATGGCTGTCCCCCTATTGAAGGGAAGGATGATCCTTTGTCTGATATGTTTTGTAACTCTTTCTAGGTTAGACCACACTCAGACAGAGCTTAGTGCACGAAATATGGGGTGCTATCTGTTCTGAAAATTGTCTCCAGTGTAGTTACCTCTGCAGTCACCTGCTATATCCCCGTAGTCACCACCAGATCTTTGTAGAGTCAATGAAGACAAGAACAGCCATTCAAGTGTCAGTCTGCTTGCCCGTTTTAGCTGCATGTTTTAGGAGGTTTATTGTGTTTTTTATGTTTATTATGTTTAAGTTTTATTACGCCCCAGAAAAACTGAAAGCACCATAAACTACCTTCTAATTCACTGTTCCTCCCTTAAAAGACTTCTGTTCTTCAGAAGTCTTGAATTTGTTCCTTCTTCCAATGATTTTTGCTCTTCCTTTTCTACTTCCTGAGCTTCTGCCTGCATCTGATACTATCAGCCTTCCTAAAAATTGTCCTTGAGCCCTCCTACTTTAGGGCAATTGCTCCCAACCACCCACCTACTCACTATTTCTCTCTCCTTTCCCTATTTCCCAGAGCTCTGTTTCTTCACCAGGTCTTCCAACTGCATTTGAACAGACTTTCAGATGGTCCTGGTACCCCTGCAGTGTCAGTGGTTATAAAAAATAAAATCTCCTCCTCACCATTTCTGAGACTGGGCTCTTTATAATGACATGAAGTATCTCAGAGGCTTTGAATAGTTTCTGGAATTCCTCCTCCACTGAAGACTGGGTTTCTTGACTCAGATTTACTTCATTGTCCTTTTTCACGCTAGAATTATTATTCTAGACATGATCATGGGCTGTTCACACAGCTAAAACACCTCTGCTAATCCAGTTTAGAACACATCTTGCTTTCCCAGTTTTGTTTTGCCCTTGCTGGATACCCCTTTTTTAACAAATGGAAAGAAAAAATTGTCAAAGTAGCCCAGAACCTTTTACTAAGTATTACTAATAAATAGTTAGTGGCTCACTCCGTGAGACGAAACAGCATCTTGCCCCAGAGTTTCCAGGCAGCAGAGGTTCACCCTCCCTAAATCCTGTCAGGGAACGAAATATGTTGGTGCCTTTTTGTGGGTGTCTTCTTGTTATTTTTGTCATCGTTGATTGGTTGATTGTTTTTGTCAGAAGAAATCATCAGCCTTTGTTCTCCTCAGTCAAAGCTTTTGGGCAGTCTTTACCTTGCTCTGCTTTAGTAAAAAGTGAAATTTTGTACATGATCATCCTGATATTACACTCTTCTCTAGATCTACACTTTCATACACTGTCATGGAAGAAATACTGAGCTAGAGCATCTTTCTCCAGTTACTGGGTTGAACCCCGGAGAGTACTTGCATGGTCTGCTATATGCAAGTCTTCAAGCAGCATCAAAGGAAAAATATAAAAAAACAGCTGGTTGGAGTTGTTGCTATAATATTTTTGTCCTCCTGGACAACCAGCAAATATGTTTTTTGCAGCCCTTGATGACTTGATGTTCTTCAGGGGGATCACAAGATCTACCTGTGAGAAGGAGCTCAGTTTGTTAGCAAACCACACCAGATCTTTGTGAGAAACCACACTGGTGACTCATAGGCACTCCTATACTCTCCCTCAGTCATGAGCAGATGAAACCCCACAGAAAATGTGTGATACAGGTAGGGCTTCAAAATCGGCAGCACAAATTATTTTGAAGTTTCTGTTTAGAAAATCACTTTCTAGTGTAACAGCTCAGAGTGAGGTGCCCTGGCCAGCTGGAGTCCATGAAGTCTTTGGCAGGACATTTAGTGTGGTCATCTTGTACTGTATTGTGGGTGAATTTTGTTATGTGGCCATTCCCACTCCTGAGATCTCACTTCATGAATGAATTTATGGAACCTCTGTGCTAAATTTTACTGCACAGGAGCTTCAATGAGAAAGGTTTCTGCACAACACATGTTCAAACTAATTGCAGCTCTTTTAATGTTCAAATGTATGTGTCTAACTTGTTAGGAATGCTGTACATAACAGATTAAAATATGTTTGTTTTCACATGTATGTATTTAAAACTGCATTAATGAAGACGCAAAAGTGAGAAAAGTTTAGTGAAAAGAAGTTTGGTTTATGAAGAATCAAAGTCATGCACTCACTGTAATTTACATTTTCAAGTCTGAAAAAAAATCTGAAGCTTAGTTGTCACAGTAGTCTTCCTTCCTCACCCTTGTTGCCATAACACACATCTGGCAGACAGGTGTGTGTTCTCAAAATCTGGGTTTTCTCAACTTGTCTCAGATCAATCTCTCAGGATTTTTAATCGCTGTCAGTGTAGTCAGGCTCCATATCATTCTCAATAAAAAATGTTGTTAAGCTTATTATCTGGTATTTATTTTTCAGATCAGCTTTGAAGAACATTCAATACACTGAACTTAATCAATGCCTCTTCTTCCTGCTGCATCAGTAACATACCTTTAGACTAAGCACTAGATGGTGGAAAAGTCAAGTGCAGATTAAGAAGCATTACAGATGCCCAAGCACATTAGTTTTCCTCTACATTACTTATTTATTTGACAAATTAAATTATCATGAAAATAGATTTTGAATGCAAAATTACCACTTGACTCTTCTGGTTTCTCCCACAAACTCTTGCTGATACTTTCATGTACTCTTCAGTGTAAGGTATGATACAGAATGAAGTTTTATTACTGATTTTCATAATCAAGACATAACTTTTAGGTTGTATACAATTCTGGCAGACACAGAATAGCTCATTCTGTAGAAAAACATACTCTGCCAAATTTTCTTCTGGCAGAAGAAATTACTGGAACTGAAATTACCGGAATTTTCATAGGATGAATGTAGTAGGGTGAAAAACGAGGTCCATAATTATAATTATAGAGGGCAGCTACATTGCAGAAAAAAATTAAATATAGGACTTCTTACTCAATTATATTATTCTACCTTCTTCTAAAGAGGTTTCTCAAAATACAGGAGAGTTTTTATCCATGTAATCATTGGATATCCTCTTTGCATGTGACTTACGCATGTGACGACATTGAAAACTGCAAGTATAATAATTTGCCCGTAGCAGGAGGTATCAGTGTACAGAAGATTTTAATGAAGTGAGTTTGTGTGGAAATCCAGCACATATAGAGGCTCAGTGAAAATCATGTGCAGCTTGAAGCATGGGAGAGCTAAACATCAACTAAACAATCAAGTGTTACCAGAGCGAAATCATCTTTCACTAGTGAAATCTGGAAGCTGGTGGTACTAAAGACACAGGTCACACATAGTCAGGCTTTGTACCTCACAGCACCAGTGATAAAACTTGCATCATACCCACTGATATTATGCCTATAGTAATTTAGTCATTAATATACAAGAATTTCTCATATAAGAATTAACAAATTGTATTAACCTTTAAAGATCTCTATACAGTTGGTAAATCTTTTATCATTACTTTGTTCTACTTACAAACATAGGAGCTACATCTGGAGCAAGTCTGAGATAAAGTTACCTATAAACTTCTCTCTATATAAACAAAAATATATTTTATTTCACTACAACAGGATAACCTACTGTATTCTTTTCCCAATCTAACATTCCTCAAGCTGCTAGTAGCAGTTTTTAATTAATTGGTGGAGGGTGTAACTCAACAGTTTCCTCTGACTGACAGATCTTGGATCTATCTTTTGTTTTTCATTGTGCCATGAGTTATTGATATTCCAGACTATTCCTATTAAATGTACAACTGCTATGTCAGATGCTCTCTAGAATTTATGGACTCCCCTTTTTAATCTTTCCCCAAGCTTAGATCTCATGAGATACAATTATTACATTTTCCTTAGTGGTAACACAAACAGAAAAGCTCTTGGCCATCTTCCAAGTTTTTCCCTGTTGTGCTAAGGTAATTTCTACTTTTATGTCCTTTCCCATTTCTCCATAATGGCAGCCTTGTTTTCTAGCATCATTAGAATTCATTACACAGAGAACAGACCAAGACCTTTAGGATGGTCTTTCATCTCTTTTGAGTTTCTGTCCTTCTTGCATAAGGCTGGGTATCACAAATTGGAAATATAGTCCAAACTGGTGTATTAATAAGTCCCATGAGTGCTTTGATGCATCATTACAGAATAATTGGACAACAACTGAATGTTCTTTTTTTACCTGAGTGCTGAATTTGATACATTTACAAAACATTCTAGATTGTTTTTCATGAACGTAAGCAAGGAAGTAAAGGACCTACCAGTTCCATGTAATAAATTTCACTGCAGGAGCTGAAACACCTGCTACAGCTGCCATATTTTACCACTGTAAGAAATAAAAAGGGAGAAAAGTCTGATGTTTGCCTACAGCAGCACCGCTGGTCTGTACCATCCTCGGTCCAACCCTCTCCGTGCAGGGCAGTCAGCAGCAGCCACTGTAATGGAAGCTGTTCTGTTCTCATCTTACCAGCTTGATTTTAAGAAAAGGAAGCTCAGAAAGTGTGTTTAAAGCACTGACATCATACCATAAAAGGCAAGATTAAAGCATTAGCAGACTGTCACAAACTGTGCAACAAAACAGCCTGCAGCATCTCTCGGCAGTACTTTCCAAGACACTGATGAGCAAATACTAACACTGTTGAACAAAAAAACCTGACATCTGAAACATAAGCAGAGCTATGAGGGTGATCCCTTTGCTGAGAAAACATTTGTATCTGTTTCAGAAATAGTTACTGCTCGCACAGAAAAATTGTCACAGAGGTTGGAGGAATCACTGTAAATCATTTTGAACTTTATTGCAAAGTCAAGCCAGGAGAACAGTGTTTCAGTGCCATGTGAGGTTGATGACACATTCCAAAAGTTGTCAAGCACTGAACAAGCGAGGCACATCATGAATTAAGAATAAAATAGAGAGTTCTTATACTGGTGTGCAACCAAATTGGCAAAAGCTTCTCCTAAAGAAGGCAAAAACCTTCTGTTTACAGTCGCACGAATCAGATAAAATACTTTGTACAAGCAACAAAGCCCTGTCTCCTATAATTCATTAACAGACATTCAACTATACATAATCTTAACTCCATAATCCTAATTTAAAATGACTCCTGAAATCTGAAAAATAAAGGATGCTTCCAAGTCAAAGAACTTAAGGACTATATTTTCATTATATTAATGTTACGATCATGCGAGCAGTGTGTTTTAAACTGCCTATCAACCTCTGTTGCTGTCTTTTGTCCTTGAGGAAACATCATGCAATGGTTACATGGTAAATATTGCTAACACAATATATATGAGTTTGGCACTGGTCATGTTGCTGTAGATGTATGTGTAGTCCTGATAGCAACATAAGACACCATACACTTTAAAAATGCTTCTTGCCAAAAATATAATGAAACAAAAGACCAGCATACAATGTAGGCAACACAATATCTGTTAGAAACTGAGTGTATTTATATAGAAATTCTCAAGCAACCAAGACAGTGACAGAGACACTAACGTGTCCTATCAGGGAGGATGCTTTTTACCATAGCCTTCAATGAACCTTTAACACACTTGACTACTGCATCAACTGTCAATCAGCTCAGCCACAGATCCTAAGTGAATTTCCTTCATCTCCTTGATAAATAGTTTATTGTAATTTTGAATATGGTGCCATTTGTCTACCAAACACAACTCCTATCAGAGTTCCACCAGTGCTTAGTAATGCTCCCTCATGAGCTTTTCTTTAAGTTACTTGTGAAAATACACAAAATCTTGAGTAGGTCCTGAGGATGAAGTGCTGACAAATTTCAGTTATCTGTGGAAGACCAACACAATAATACTGTCTGTAGATAGTGCATTTACACACTAGTATTCAGTAGCTCATTATGCTTGTCTTGTGTAGAAATAGCAGTACATACAGAGGAGTTTGGCATCACATTGAGGAACTGCCCGTAATAATGAAGTCATCATTACGGCTGATGAAAATCAATGAATGAGAACAGTATGCGTGTGTCCCAGACAGCATGAGAGAAAACACAACAAAAGCAGAAGGCATGCAACAGACTGAAAAAACAAGGCTGACAAAAATTACATAGATTTCTTGTCACCTTTTCATTATGTTACTCTCTAAAAAGCCGACCATGTCTGTATAACCAAGAATTTGAAATTCATTAGCCATTTTTTTAGTACAGGAATGAAAATGAATGTTCTTTTCAAAAATCCACCTGTTGTCATAAAATCCATCTGGCTAACTTGGAGAGATATAAATTATCTCCACATGCGAACCAGGGAAATTGAAATATAAAATGCAGAAATACAACCATTGTAAAAGTATGAACATATATGGATTTTGAGACACAGCACCAGGGACTCTTGAAAGATACAGGCAACACTGAGGGACCAATCCTCAATGAGGGTCATTGAGGTTCCAGAAAAGGTCTTCAAGTATTTGTCCAAATTGGGAAAAAAAAAAAATGTGTCTTCCGGTAGTAGAGAAGAAAAGATAAGCATTAAAAAGCAGTGATACCAGGCCATAAAAACTATGTCTGCACCACTCTGAGGGAGGAGACACTAGAGAAAAGGGAAGATGAGTGTGGTCTCAGACGTGCCGTGTGTTTGTATGGCCGCCATGTGGACAACCTGCACACTGTCTGAAGGTGGGCAATGAGGAAGGTCATGCAAGAACTCAGGCCTGGATGTAAAGGATACTTAAGATGCTTTCAGCTAAGTTTGAGACTCTGGATTTGCTGTCTGAACAGATAATGTGGTCCTTACAGAAGCTTCGGGATGGTCCCCAATATGCAGCAATTCCACTGAACTGAATTAAGCTGAGTTGGCTTAGTATAGTTTAAACAGACATGTTAGAACTTACATGAATGGATAATCAAAAATCACAACTTTTGAGGGCAACTGCTTTGGAAATGTAATGCATGTCTGACAAGACATATATCTTTACTGACAACCAGACACAAAGACTTTATGGATGATATTTCTACAACCACAAAACATGTCCTGTTTGAGTCTGGATATGGGACACCACTTGAGGAAACAAACTGAATGTTAGAAATTTTGTTCTTTCAGCAGTCGGACAATGCAATCCAGGATAGTTTTGGGAAGCCAGAAAAGAGACAAGGGTTTATTTAAGTGTGAATTAAAACAGGACAGGCTTTTTAAGCTTTGGCTTGACATTTTAATTCAGCACTCTGTACTATTTTATTTTGACTTAGAGATGATTTTGTGTGTTGAAAGGGATTTCATGTGTCACCACAAATCTTTGTTGATGACAAAATATTTTGAAGAATAAGACTACTGTTGGGATCCAAACCAGCTTATGAAACCACACTGACAAACAGATGTGCACGTGTCAAAGATTTATATTAGGAACAGTGGTTTAGAAAGCTTTCTTCTCAGCCAAGCTCAGTGCAAAAGTATATTACAAAAAAAGGAAACCCATCTACAGAAGGAAAGATGCATCCAGTTCAGAGACATTACTCATCCTGAGGATCCATTGGAGTCCTGTATAAATGCAACAGCTACTGCTTGGATTTCCTCAAGAGCTGTTTTCGATGTCCATACTGGCTGGACCTGACATAGGAAATTGATTTTTGGCAAGACACTTGTTTTAACCACAGCTATTCATCCAAGCCAAGCCAAATGTTAATTTTTCCAATCCAACAAACTGTTTTTTAATTTTGAAATAACAGAAGGAATATTCATCTTATGAAACTGACAGAGGTGAGGAGAAATATTGACTCTTGATTTTCTCATTTGTTTAGACCACACAAATACAAATGTATTCTACAGCTGTTTAATCATGGCTTTCTCTATTTCATATTTCAGTTTTAACACAATCAGTTTCATAAAATTATATCTAATTAAATTTATTAATTTCATCCAAAAGAGAAATTGTAGATTTTAATGGATAGATCAGTTTTAGCAGCCCAAAAATCATATTAGTTTTGTGCCTTCAGTAAAGACATTGACCATCAAGAGAAAAGAGGCAAAGTGAGTGGAGATAGAGGACAGTGCTGTTCAGGTCCTCTCTGTATCTAAAATTCTGAGGAGAGTATGCCATTAATTTGTATCCTGGGAAGTAACAGAAGTGTGCTTATGCAAGTCATCCCACAGGTGTGGTCCTTCTTTCCAGAAGACTGCATAATTTAATATTGATGCTTTTATCATTTAATGATAATAATAAATCTTTTCTTTTTTTTTTTTGCTTCTTATAAATTATTCCTATAAAAATCCTGAATAAATAAAAATGGGTGAAATTAAAGCACTTTGTACTGCTCACTGAGTAGCACCTTGAAGTGGTGACTTCTAAAATCCGATTTCTTAGTCTGAATGATGCTATGGACTGATTTTCAGGACTTCCTGAAACATAAATATAAAAAGTAAGTTCAGATATAAGATGTGTCTGGTGATGGCAGGGAAGTTTCCTCAACACTTTTTCTTCCTTTTTCCCTCCTCCCCTGACTTGCCATGGCAATCTCCTTCACCCCTTTAAGAAAGATTTTGAGAGATCTGTAGAGGTCTGCAAATTACCACTGCCACCCAGAAAGCTTTTTCTGAAGAATTAATGTATACTTTTGAAGCTTTTAAATTTTCCCTTGGATCAACGAAAATGTTCTTGTAAACATCTTCAGTGAAGATCTGATTGCAGTAAAGCAAGCTGCAAGAAGAGCATCTACTTTCTGGCTTGTTTGTTTGCTTGTTGGCTTGGGTTTTCTTTCCTTTGTTCCATGTGGTCATCCTCCAGATTTGGCTACCAGCAGTTTTACACTAGATAAGAGAATTATCTCTGCTTCCAGCTCCAGAACATCCCATCAAACGGCGCAATGAAAAATCAGTGGGCTCCATCTTGAACAGTCAGAGATTTTTCTGGGTCTTGAAATACAAAGCAATTAGAATATTAGAAAACAGCAGTTCTTTGCTTCCAAAAATAAAGTGTTTTGATTCTATAGGCAGAACAGAAATAGCTGCTAAACAAAACAAGTCATGTAAGTGATTCTCCATGCACATTAAACCATTTGGATCTCTGTGTGTGATCCCCTGGACTGGAAAGCTCAGACAGTGCTAGGAAAGTTCCTCCTGCCTGCAGGGACAGACATGTTGGTGGCAGCACTGAATGAAGAGGAAGCTGAGCAGCCTGGGCCTCTAATTAAGTGCTGTAGCTTGCCAAATTCACAGAGTGGCTGAAGGTGCTCAGAACAAACTTATACACAGAATGAAGGATAGTAACTACTTGTTTTGTTTCTAGATGAGTCTAGATGAGTAGAAGTGTGCTTATTGAAAGCAGGTAGATGGAAGATTTTTTGTTTCTGACAGCCCTTGATGGCCTATGCAAAAGTGATACACTTTTTATAGAATACTAGAGGTTGACTGCTTTGTACAAGAAAATTATATCAACAGGGTGAATGAGTAAGTGTTCATACATAAGGAACTAATAGCTTTGCAATAGAATGCTTACATGCTTTGGAGCCAAGACTTTGGATTGGCTGGTGCAGGGCCAGGAGCTGGACTCAGTGATCCTGTGGGTCCCTTCCAACAAGGATATTCTACGATTCTATGCTTCCGTATCATAAAAGATCAGTAACAGGAAGCTCAGATGTCCGCATTGTATAGAAAAGTACCAGTTTCAAAAATGAACTTTTTTTCCTGACCTTCTCTATAAACCCATAAGCCACCCAGACAACAGAGCAAAAGTGTTTCTATTTTCTCTTGATTTGAATGACCCCTTTTTGATAACAATAAAAGCACCCAAAATATTCCAGTGCTTACTGATGACTGATAACACTAAAGTCTCTGTGAAGAAACTTCAATTATAGGTGTCTTCAGGGGGAGAAAAACGATACACTAAATCTTTGAAACCCGTTATCTAGAAACAAGTGGTTAGTCAATGGCAACAAAACTAGTAAAATAAAGGAATTTTTGTTAAATTAAAATAAATGAATTCTCTGAAGACTGCAGTCCTGTTTGCAACAGTAAAAAAGAAGACAAGTAAACATTTCAGTGATGGAGGGTGGAATCTTCACTATATACAGATTATTCTTGGCTGATCCTAGTTAAAATGGTGAAAGGGATTATGCAAACCAGAATATGATCTTTCCATGTTTTCAGAGTAAGGCATGAAAGGTGTTTAGGGAAAATAATTTGTTTGAAAACAGTTCATGGAGTAATTTCCCGTAGTAAAGACACTATAGGAAAATTAGCCAAACTGTTGGCCATCTTGAAATTCTGTTGCAGGTCATTCCCTTTGACTGTAGTGTTTTTCTGGAATTTGCTTGTAGTGCATTGTAGTTCCTTGAAAATGGGGAAATCCAGAGGTGGAGGTAATTATAATGCCAATCTAGGCACACAGTGCTGTTCTCTCTTGCTTTTCAGATGGCAAAAAATGTATGCCGCAAAGCTTGACGTTAATGCTGGGGGATTAGAACCCAGACAGCTGGGTGATCAGACTCAGCCAGCATGGGTGTATGAAAGGCAGGTCCTGCTTGACCAACCTGATCTCCTTCTATGACAAAGTGACCCACTCAGTGAATGAGAAGAAGGCTATGGATGTCTTTTACCTGGTCTTCAGTAAAGCCTTTGACACCATTTCCCACAGCATTCTCCTGGAGAAGCTGGCAGCCCATGTCTTGGATGAGTGCTCTTGTTCACTGGGTGAAAAACTGGCTGGATGGACAGGCCAGAGAGAGGTGGGGAACGGAGTTGCATCCAGCTGGTCACCACGGTTCCCCAGGGCTCAGTATCAGGGCCAGCCCTGTTTAATATCTTATCAAGGACCCAGATGAGGGGATCAAGGGCACCCTAAGTCAGTTTGCCCGTGAGTTTTCACATGCTTGCACCCAAGTTGGATGGGAGTGCTAATCTGCTGGAGGGCAGGAAGGCTCTACAAAGGGATCTGAATGGATCGATGGACCAAGGCCAGCTGCATGAGGTCAACAAGGCCAAGTGCCAGTTCCAGCCCCCGGTCACAACAACCCCCTGCAGTGCTACAGGCTTGAGGCAGAGTTCCTGGAAAGCTGCCCAGCAGAAAAGGACATGGGAGTGCTGGTTGACAGCAAGCTGAACATGAGCCAGCATGTGCCCAGGTGGCCAAGAAGGGCAACGGCGTCCTGGCTTGGACTAGCAATAATGTGGCCAGCAGGACCAGGGCAGTGATCATTTCCCTGTACTCGGCACTGGTGAAGCCACACCTCAAGTACTGTGTGCAGTTTGGGTTCCCTCACTATGTGACAGACATGGAGGCGTTGGGATGTGTCCAGAAGCTGGCGAAGGGTCTGGAGCACAAGTCCTGTGAGGAGCAACTGAGGTAACTAGGGTTGTTTAGCACGGAGAAAAGAAGGCTCAATGAGACATTTTCTGCCAGAAAGGAGGTTGTAGCAAGATGGGGCTCAGTCTCTTTCCCCGAGTAACAAGTGATAAAACAAGAGGAAATGGCCTCAAGTTGCACTAGAGGAGGTTTAGATTGGATATTAGGAAAAATTTCTTCACTTAAAGGGTTAGCAAGCATTGGAACAGGCTTCCCAGGGAAGTGGTTGAGTTACCAGTCCTGAAGGTATTTAAAAGAAGTACAGACGTGATGCTTAGTGGTGGACTTGGCAGTGCTAAGTTAATAGCTGAACGCAACAGACTTAAAGGTATTTTCCAAACGAAATGATCCTATGACTTCTGTCCCAGATCACAGCTTGGATGAGGACTCAACGTCCAGCTGTCGGTTTGTCTTCTGTCCAGGACTGGATGTGACAAGTCCGCTGCTCCAATCCCAAGCCAATATTCATAGAAAATATGGCACACAGGATTTACTATGTACACTCAATGCAGACAGCACAGTCTGCACATATGGTTTAGCGTATTGTGCAGCAGTCTGAGTCTCCTATGAGCTTCCTAATCCACCCTTATTCTGCTCCTAAGTTAAAGAAAGCCATTTGTCACCCCATGTATTTAATTAGGCTTTGCTGCAGAATACTGGGATGGTAAAATTGTACATGGATTCCAAAGTTAGCTCATGGAAGAAAAATCTATCAGGGTCCATTACATTTAAAAACTAAACTTTTCACTTAGAAAATTATTGAAACTCAGATTATTGGCTGTGGAGAGAGTTTTCTGAAGAATACCACCCTGTTCTTGCTCTTTAAATATACTTTACTAGACATTTGCTTTTAGCAGCTTAGATATTACTGGATTGAATCAACCCTAGGACTCAGTATAATTTTTGTCCTAATTAATTGTATTCCTAATTAAAAATAATCTTAATTTTTGATGTGCTTAAGAGGCAAGACAGAGGGTGGAATATGTTATCCTATTCCCAAATACTTTATTCTTCCTGAATTTACGTTTAAAAGGGTATAATGAATGAAAAAGAGCATCGTGGCTGCTTGGAAAGAGCAGACAACACCATCTTGGTCAGATAAAATTATTCAGCACAGGGAGGATGGGGAGAGGAACCAAAAGAAGAATAAAAGTAATGGGTTTTTTATTACATAGCTTGCTCTACTCCAATTTTTGCTGATCACGGTAGCATTACAGAGACACAACAGACACTTCACAAAGCCTAAGCGCTTGCTAATCTTCATCTCTGCTGAAAGGCAAAGTTCTCCTAAGAAAGGTCTTTCTAGTCATATTTCCTTTCACCTCAGGCATGATCTCTGTCTCTGCCTGAAAATGCCCAAGCTCTGACATCTTGTTCATCTAACGAACACAGAGAAAAAAATGGATGCCAGTGCAGTATTTCAGTATGCTGCCTTAAGAATGCCTCCCACATTTTGACATTTCACGTAACAAATGTAACAGGTCACTTTTCAGCCTACAAACTGTAACGCTTGCCAGTCACTCCTAACTGTCTGAATTGTGATACCAAACTCTGAGGTGGCTGAAATCAGTTAAGATTAACTGCACCCTAAACAAGGTTTCTGTTAATTTATCTACATCTCAAATGCTACACATAGTTAAGTACAAAGACACTAGACATGTATCTTGAATGAGTGATAATTTTGAGGTAAATAATGGCAGAACATGCCCCCTTCAATCTTTCTATCACCCTTAAACCACAGTGATTTACATAAAATCATGTAAAGAATTGGTCTTTTGTACATTGGACATGACCTTATTCTGCTCACTTTAGTTGGATTTGCTCCAGACAGATGGAAACTATTTTTTTTTTAATATAGGATAAAACTAAATAATAAGTTATTTACATATCCTTGAAGTGAAACATCCCTTTGAATAGTTCTGTACTTCTCCATTGGAAATCATCCATCATTACCACAAGTTACTACTTCTAATTGCAGGCAATTGCAGCCATCATCTATCTTCACCGGCATCTTAGTTTGGCACCAGATGAATCTTAACTTGTTAAATATTTCAGGTATTTTTGATAAAAACAATCTGTTGTTTCACTAAAGGCATCATGAGGTGTTTTTGGACCTGACTTCCAATGTTTCTACTTATGCTGAGGATGCCGGCTTTGTTCCACATTATAGTACAACAGACATATTTGTTCCAAACTAATTAAATTATCCATCCAGGTCGTTCCCTTTCTGTTATTATATAAATTTAATAATACAAAGAGATTTCCAACACAAATAACAATCTTTTGAGACTACATAAATCTCTGCAGCATTTCCTTTGTAAGTCCAGTCTCTATTCAGGACGAGTCCTTCACAGGATACAACTGTGAAGCTTTTATTTTTGAAGTCATATGAGAAACCATACCTGTATCCTTCCTACTGTCTCCTGGAATGCTCTTTTAGATAAGCAAGTTGAGCACTTAATTTGTCTTTCCACGATATGATGAATAACAACCTTGAATATAGTGGTTATACCTTCAAAGGTCTGTTATTTGGTGTGTTTGTTCATTTCTGCTTGTCTGGAATGCAAGAGCCTGATTTTTTAACCATACAGTGATGTCACAGGTTTTTTAAAACCTTTTTCACAGGAGTGTTTGAAGAACTGATTATAGGCATCTGTTTGAGGGGGGAGGTTTATCCACATTCTACTACAAGTCTGGGAATCTGCTGAACTCACTGAACCTGGTGATTATTCTCCCAAGTACAGCAATAAGCATATCTGTTGTATCCATGCCCCACCAGTTCCTCACAGACCTGGAGTCACTCATCTTTCACCTTAGTCTTTCATTTTTTGCCAGTAGCAGCCAAATCGTCCAGCCCTTATATAATATTGGGTCTGTGTGTCAAGTGCCCACAGAAGCAGAATACACAGCAGTAAGATCAGGATCAAGATTGCATTCCAGAAGAACCATGTCTATGGAATCTAAAAATCATTGTCAGAACCATGTCATGTCACATATCGCAGATCCAGAATTAACCCAGCTGTGATGGATGTGGTCTTGTAATTTTATAATTTTAAAATCTAGGTGCGTTATAGGTCCACCAATTTAAATAGCTGGAAAATTGAATATTACACCCAGGCACCCAGTACTCTGTGAGGGGCAACAAAGAACAGACAAAGTTATGCTCTCTCTTAAAAGAGGAAAAGCACCCATCCCAATATGGCCTTCACTTGGAGCCTGAGTGCTGGTGAGGTAAGGCGTGGCAGCTGTCTCGCCTGGTGTTCAGGAGGCTGCCTAAGTGCCTTCCAAGGAAAATTTGTTCCCTAGAGAAAATAAGGAATAATTTCACCAACAACTGAGCTGCTGTGACTGCAGTCTGCATGCCTTTTTTGCCCTTCACAGCCTGCCCTCAATTACTGTTAATGACGTGATGCCAGAAGTGACGGACGGAGTTCTGTTTGACTCTGGATAACTCTGGGCAGTGATTTTCCTCCTGCTGCCCACAAAGCTGTTTCACCGGCTGTGTGCCCCCGGCTGAGAGCCCGCACTGCCTCCACCAGCGGTGCCTAGGGCAGCCGCACTCCTCCGTCTGCTCTGCTGCAGCCCAGTCAAAGCAGCGAGCATGCTGGAGCGTTCAAGTATAATGAAGTGCTGTGGTGCTCTTATCTCTCCCCATCTCTTCCGTCTTGCTCTGGTGGGCTTCCCTCTCAGAGTGAAACACAAGGAGGAGACTAACACAGTGTTTCCTCTTGCCTGATGTTTGCTTGTTATTCCAGCTAATTCACTCCAAGAGAAGAAATAAACTGTGCTTGAAACAGCATCATTAATTCTGATCCTTTTAGACCAATTACATATCTCTTGGCACCATTAAAAAAAATTAGAATTAATGAAAAAATACTTTTTCATCTCCTTTTTTTTTTTTTTTTTTTAATTAAAGGAAACCCTCATCTCCCCCTCCTCAATACCCTTCCTCCCCCCGGCTGATTGACAAAGTGAGCAGAATCCGTGTTCTCACACCAACGGGTATCTATTACATGAGAACTTTCTTCTGGCGCCAGGAGGTATTTAGAGAGTTCGCCTGGCTATTCCACAGGGGAAACCCTGCTGAAAGTTGGGGATACCTGAGCAAAATTCACTGCCGGCCAAAATCCAGGCAAAGCAGCGATCACACTGGATAATGTCTTGTTACCGTTACTGCACCAGAAATGCCGGGGAGAAGAAGCAACTAATGAGGGGCGGTTTCTTTCCTCGGGGAAGATGCGCTCATCTCGTGCTGCGGGGCGGGATTCTCTTTGGGTGAATTAGCGGCTCGAAGGACAAACATGTGGGGGTTTTTGTTAGTTTGTTTGTTTGGTTGGGTTTTGGTTGGTTGGTTGGGTCTCGGTTTTTGACGGTGGAAGAGCTGTTTCTTTGTCTTTTTGTTTTTAAATTTAAAAGCATGTGCCCGCTTATGCTCAGGGTTGCTGAGCGAGGAGCACGAACCCTCAGCACAGCCCAGGCAGCCCCGCAGCCGTCGACGCAGGACACCGGTGGCTTGCTTCACTCCTGTCGCCCAGCAAACCCCCTCCGGCCAGGTTTCTCTCCTGGAGCCGAGGTTTTCGTCCTCCGGGTCGGCGATCGCCCAAGCAGAGACTCCTCCGACGGCAGGGAGAGCGCTGCCCGTCCCGCACCAGGAGGCCGCCCTGCTAGCTCTCGGGGAGAGAAACGGGACAGCCCCGGCCCGCGAGGAGCGAGGAGAGGTGCGGAGAGGAGGAGTTTAACCTCGGTTTGTAGTCCCTTCACCGAGTGAATCATCGAGCATATCCCTTGACGGCAAGGTTTGCTCTCGCTAGGCAAAATAAATTCTAGTAAATACTTTTTTGTTTTCCTTCCAGGGGTTCATTTATCATCTCGTGTTTGCTTTATTTGACATGGCTTGACCCACAGAGTAGTTTTTAATTTTGTTCTATGGTGGAAAGCCACTTTTTAGGGAAGTCTCTCCTGCTCGCAAGACACACACATTCATTTCCAGAAACTGCTCGGTTCCTGCCTTCTCCCACGATGATTTCGGGATCCCCTAGGCTAGCTCACACGGACTATCCCCAGAGAGGAGGCTGCCAGGGTTCCAGGACATGGGCACCAGGGTGCTGTCAACTTAGGAAACGACAAATAAAACTGGGAATCCTTTAATGGTGCCCCAAGATGCGGTAGACCTGTGGCTCAGGACGGGGTGCCCGAGGCACCGGCTGTAGCAAGCAGCATTCCGGGTACAGGCGTTTTAAGTGGAGGCAAGATTGCTGGGGGAATGAGGGACAATCACACGCTTCTCCCTTCATTCGGTGCCTTTACCGGGAAATCTGAGTCAAGCAGAGTCGTCTTTGCTCTAAGTGGCATCAAGCAAAGGTTATATAATTCATCCACCTGCTTTTCCTACTAGACCAGATATCTCAAGCATCCATCACTTTGTGGCAGGAGCCTTGCATGCCCTTCACACAGCCTGGATGTGTGTTGTAAATGCTTGTGAAGAGATGGAGACGAACACGCTTGCCAGACGCTGTCCTCCTCTCCTTCGGACATCCCACCTTTCTCTTCACCGAAGGAAAAATGAATAAAAACCTCCTTGGTTACATTTAGATCTTTCTGAGAAAGTGCCGCGCACTCCAGGTCGGGGCGAACTCGGTAACACTGCTGAGTTCGAGGAAACGACAAATGCCGAAGAAAAGCCGTATTTAAAGCACTTTATCGAGAACATATCATCTCCCTGCTCCACCCTGCTTTGTCGCTGCCAGCATCCCAGAGGATGAAGGTGAAAGACACGGGGCTTTTAGCAGTTCGCCCTCCCATTCTCGTAGATAACCCGCGTTTTACAAGCTTGGCCTCCGGTCATTTTTTTCTCCTTTGTTTTTTGCTATAATTTACTCCGAAACGTAAGGAAGGAAATGAGGGGATTATACCCCCTATGCCTCATCCCAGCACCCGTCGGGTTGTTAGGGCCTCGCTTTTGCCGCAGGGGCAGCGGCTCCCGAGCACAGGCGCCTCCCGGCCTGTCTGGGGATGTTCTCCATCCCCGCCGGTCCTCAGCTGCGGCACGAAACATCCTCACTTGCTGCAAAAAGTCAAGGGGAGATCTAGTTTTCGTAGACTCCTCTTTGCTTGGTTGCATTTATTTACCTAAATGACTCGTGGAAAAGTGTAAGAAAAAAAGCCCACTTCGCCCCCGTGAGTCTCCTCAGTTCGGGGATCTCCCCTCAGTGGAGAAAAGCTGATTTTTGTCCTCAGGGCCAACAACGGTGGCAGAGGCAAAGCGCCCTGGGGTAGGGAGTCTCTGCAGCTTCTTCCCGTGTAGGAGCTGTTCTAGCTGCTGCTCCAATCGCTTTACACTGACACACCTCAGACTTTGCAAATCCTAGCTGCCCCTGCACCTCGCCCAGTGTGCAGCGATAGACGGTGAAACAAGGAAGGATGCTGGCCTCGGAGTTCGGGCACAGTTCGTGGTTTTATCTTTTAACAGAGAAAGGGGAAAGAGACTGCACTTGATAACGGTAAAGGGTAAAATCCTGCCTCGATATACCAGGGGCTTTCCCTACTCAGCTCACAGAGATCATAAAGGATCAAAGTCTTGACAAATGGAAGCATGATGTAATGCCCTGGCCCCATCAAAGACTTTATCCTGAAAATGATATCTTCGTCAGGGTCGCAGAAATTAGCGGTTTGATAGATGTGAGAGGAGTCAGGTCCGCTCGGTTACATCGGGTGTAAATCCGAAGTAAACTCTGTCTTCAGATTTACTCCACTGCATTTCCCATTTCCTTTACTAACCAAGAAGCAGGCAAAGACGATCTGAGATTTTGGCTCCTCTTCCCGCCCCCAGTCCTCTCATTAAATGAGTCAAGGTGTCCATTATGTGTCGCCTTTAATCCGCCGAGGCAGAGGTAGGCAGGAAAGGTGAGGTTCGGCATTGTGGCTTTGACTGGCTACCATTTTCTTCTTTGCTTAAAGAAATTCAGTACTTTCTCCCATTAATCTTTAGCAGGGAAAGCGTTCAGCCCACACCTGTATAAACAACCCAGACGGGGGGAAAAAGTAAACCTATATCTCTTTCCCTGTAGTATCTTTATGTACTCATATATATATATATATATATATACACGGATAATGCAGTCTAGCTGGGGAGGAAGAGCAACCCCAAGTCCAGCGTGCTGTCCTTTCACCGTGCAGAGTGTGGGACCCAGCCTGGGCATCGATCGTAGTGTCAAACCAAGTTCAAGAGATCCAGTTGCAAGATCAGCTGCCTGTATAGGTGGTTCAAGAAATGTCGAGTTTCACTTGGATAGGCTGCCATTAGACCCGGCTCTGATGTGGTTCTAGCCCCAGCGGGAGAAGTCGGGGTTTGCAGAGCGTTAAGTGGCCTCAGCGAGCCCGCAGGGCTGGTGGGGAGGGGAGCAAAGCTCTGGGCCCAAAGGCGGCCGGCGGTGCCAGGAAAGTTGCGCGGCAGCAGTCGGGAAGGTTCCACCGGGCCTGGAGGGAAATGGAAGGGAAAAACCGTGAACAGAAATTGCGGGACAAAATCTTTCCACCTGTTGTAGTCATTAGGTTCTTTTCTGAGAACTACATTTTTATTCTGGTTAATAGTAACCAAGTTGTGAAAGCCAGCAAGGAAGCAAACGCTAGTTCTTCATGTGTGAAAAAGGGAGGTTTTGGGGGAGGTGCGAGAGATACTAGTTGATGGTTGATGTTTTTAGGTTTTTTTAATTTATTTATACCTCTGTTGAATTTGTATGTCAGCATTTCCATTGAATGCAGGGTCGTCCACTCACCCGTGGACTCTATAATAAAAATTGCACTACGGAATTTGTTTAAAAAGCCCACAAACAACTCGAAAAGCTGTCTCTTTTAATTTGCTCCGTGACAGAGAGGTGTACATCGCCCAGTTAAACGGGTTTTAATTAATTGCTCTGAGGAGGGAGAAACCGTCGGACAAGTTATACTCACTCGCTACGGTCTGGAGCTTCACTCGAAACTAAGGACGCTATCAAACCACAGTACGCACGTTTCCTGCGACTTTTTGCATTGGTCCCCACACACCGCACATTTGGCCCCCGGTGCCGCGTCTCCTGCTGCCTCCGCCCGCCCCGGCGGGGGCACCGGGACCGCACAACCGCTTCCCGAAGCGGGGCAGGCAGGGGAAGAGCCCAGCGGGCTGGGGCCCCGTCCTGCCGCACCACTCGGCTGCGCGGGGGTTCATACATTGGGAAAATCCCATGCCCTCGAAGGAAAGGCAAGGGAAAGAGCGAGTGTAGGTGGGCTGGGAGCAGAGTCCAGGGTCACGCTCAGCCCTTAGACACAGGAAGCAGGGCGCTCCTCCCTGCGCAAACACTGGCGGGACCAGCCCTGGAGGTGTTTTACGTCCTCCGGGGCGAGGAGAGGGGTCTGTCCAGTGGGAAAGGCGTGACTCCCAAGAGCACGCACGGAGACACTCCGCGCGTGTGTGCCCCCACCCAGGGGTCTGGCTCCGCGCACAGCCGCACCAGCCCCGCCGCGGACCGCGGGCTAGTGCGGAGAGGCACCGCCCCCGGCGCGGGGCTCCGCTGGACCCGACCCCCGCCCCGCGCCCCTCTCCTCCCCTCCGCCCGGCAGATGGTTCGCTCCGCGGACACCCGATATATAGCGCTGTCAAGGGGCGCATCCCCCCTCCGTGCCCCCCCGCGCCCCCGCCCCGGCACGGACTCTCCGCGGCGGGGCCGCCCCGCTCTGGGCCGACTGGGCTCGGCCGTCCGCCCCCGCCTGCCTGCCGCGCTGCCCGCCTCCCCGCCGCCCGCCTGGGGCCATGTCCACGGGCTCCGCGAGCGAGGCGGAGGAGCTGCCCGAGATGGACCTGCGGGCGCTGCAGCTGGACTACCCTCCGCCGCCGGCCAAGCGCCAGCCCCGCGGAGAGCTCTACCCCTCGGGGGACAACTCCTCGGCGGCGGAGGAGGAGGAAGAGGAGGAAGAAGAGGAGGAAGAGGACGGCGAGGGCAGCTGCGCGGCGGGGCCGGCGGGCAGCGGCTGCAAGAGGAAACGGGCGCGGGGCGGTGGCCCCGGGGGCAAGAAGGCGGCGTCGGGGCCGCGGGGACCGCCGCCCGAGGGGAAGCAGTCCCAGCGCAACGCGGCCAACGCGCGGGAGCGGGCGCGGATGCGGGTGCTGAGCAAGGCGTTCTCCCGGCTGAAGACGAGCCTGCCCTGGGTGCCGCCCGACACCAAGCTCTCCAAGCTGGACACGCTGCGCCTGGCGTCCAGCTACATCGCCCACCTCCGGCAGCTCCTGCAGGAGGACCGCTACGAGAACGGCTACGTCCATCCCGTCAACCTGGTACGGCGCGGGGGGGCGGGCGGGATGCGGCGAGGGGCACCCGCGGGGAACCCCCGGGCACCGCTCGGGGCAGTCCCGCAGGGCCGGTTCCCCGGGCAGGGTGGCAGCGCTCAGGCCGTGTCCGACCTGGAAGACGCGGCGGGTCGGCCACGGCTGCTCCGCAAATCCCCTGTGGCCCTCGCACCGTGGGCGACCCCAGGGCCGCGCTTAGCCTTCGGTGATGGTGGGTGTGTCAGTCCCGGCGAGTCGGAATAGGGGACCCTAAAGATTACATTCCTCGGGCATTAGGCAAGCTTAGCGTCCGAAAAAGGAGTAACTCGGTCTGCGGGCTGGCCTGCAGCACAAGCATCGCGTCATGAGTTCATCGGGACAAAATTAAACGCCCGATGGTTGTCACATGGGTAAAAGGTTTTCTTATATACAGCAGAGTGATTGTTTTGGAATAGTTTATATGCTTTTTATTTATTAAATGATGCAAAGAGTTTCAAAGCAAGAGAAACGTTGCAATTTGGATGTGAACGCTGTTGCTGTCCATGACAGACCTTCTGTGGAGCATTTAATTATAACGAAAAACGTAATGAAAATATTTGTTAGAGGAACTCGGCTCTCTCTATGCTTCCCACAGGGACTCAAACATGATGACGTGTTTGCAACTGAACCAGAGTTAGACATCTATCAGTAATAAAGCTCCAGTTTCATACATGGATAAACTTTCTTTTAACATGAAATACTTTTATTTTTGCTTACAGACTTGGCCATTTGTGGTTTCAGGAAGACCTGACTCAGACACCAAAGAAGTTTCTACTGCCAGCAGATTATGTGGAACTACTGCATAGTCAGAGTAAATTGGGGATTTCTTGTTGTTGATCTTTTTTAATGGGGTGGATATTTTTAAGAGCTGTTATTTATCAGCTCAGGACTAGAAGATGGGGCAAACCCCCATCTCTAACAGTGTTAAATCTGCATCCCTCATCATTCTTTCTCCTTAGTGTTCTGAGGGCAGATTATTTAAAGCAGTAAAGAATGCAAGTGGTTGAAATTAGAGTTTTTATGAACTGACTGCAGCAGCTGAAGTCTAAGACTTGGCTTCGTCATTGTTACCACTGCCTGAGGACCTGCTGTTCTGAGGCTTTTAAACTAATGAAAGAGGAATATAATGATATAGAATTAACAGCATGGACCAAAATACAATTCTACAAACTAACCCTAAACAGTGTTATTTCTATTGTAAAGCAAAACAGTATTTTAAAGTAGCTTTGAAAGTCAGATAGATTTATAATATATTTTGATGGCTTTTGTATTAATGGGTCTGGTTTACTGCAACTATGCAATTAGTCATACTTTTTGTCTTTTGGTCCCTTTGATCAGAGTTTTCTTAAAAATGTGTAAGTGGCCACATTCTGTTATCACCCATTGGAATTAAAGTAATTCCTTTGGTTATGTCTTGAAATGCCACATGTGAGAATGTGAGACTGTCCCTAGAAATGTGGTGGAGTTTCTGTGCCTTAATCTGGAAGGGAATTCTGCTTACTGTAAGGCCAGGGTGCATGTGTTGTAAAGAATGTGTTTATATGATGCTGCAAAATAACAAGAATTCACAGTATTTTAAGTATTTTTCCTGTACTGTTATGCTTATCATTGAAAAGTTTACTCTCGAATGAGTTAGTGTGTCATTTCCTTACAGATTCAAACTTTGTAATAAAAGAGGATGCCATCAAATAAGTTGCAAATGTAAATAACTTTATTTTTTTATAAATGACATTAAAAGCTTGGTTACAATGACTTACTGGTACTGTGATAGTGTGTGGCTGCATCCATATGTGAGTGTCTTTGTAACGCATGTTCTTGAAACCCACTTTTGTAAACACAGTTATCTTCCCCATCTCTTGAGAGCGGATACATCTCCAGCAATAGAGTCAGATAGGAACACTTTCACCCCAAAAAATTCATTCAAGGTGCAGTACTATATCAATCAGCAGGGATGGCCAAGTTTTAACAACTTACAGAATGCTCTGTAATATTCTCTTCTGTGAAGCAGAAGAATAAATAAATGTAGATTAAGAAATCAATGTCATATAGTGTAATAGCTCCTTTTGCTGTTCTTTGTCATTTTACATTTCCTTCTGTAATGTGTTTTGCTTTTATCTGTGTTTTTGCAGTGGGAAGATCAGATGAGTTTTCCTAGTTGAGAACAGAATTTTCCTGTTTTAAGATTAAAACTCCTGAGATAAGATTTTATTTTTCTCAAAATATTTTATCAGCAGTTAACTCACAATAAGGGAGAAAACTGAATTGCTTTAGAGAAGAAAAAGCCACCTCTTCCTAATAGTAGCAGTGAGGAGGAAGAAACATTTGTTTAACAAGAAACAGTTCAACTTAGTTTGTTGTCAGGTCATCCTATGTTGTCAGGTCATCCTATGTTGTCAGGTCATCCTATGTCATGGATTTCTGGTTTGAAATACTGCATAGAAGACCAAGTCTGACTGTTGGTAGTGTCCTGCAAGTAGGTGAACTTCAGAAAATTGCTTTTCTTCTTGTAAAATTTATTTAAAATTTATTTAAAGTAATCCAGAGATACTGCAAAATAAAATGAAAGCACAGTCCAGGATCTGCTGAAATTGTTGCTTTTAGTGATTTGGGGGCAAGCTGTATAGAGACCATAATATAATTTATTTTCCATTTTTTTTTCCAGAGAAAGTCTGTGAAGGAAGAGGGCTATCCTAATTTGCAGTTCATGTAGCTGAGTTAGGACTCCACATCACTTCCTCTAGGAAGCTTTATAAAAGGAAAAGCACATAAACAATAAAGCAAAAATGAAGGACTTTTAGGAAGGTATAAGGTATGAGAAAACTCAACCAATGTTTATCTGAACCCTAAAGAAAAGATTATTCAGCAGTTTAACTAAGGTACCACTTGAGATAATCTCAGTTGTGATACTTAGCTGGTTTTGGCCTTGATCCCAGCTGTAATTGGTTAATGACTCTAGGAGATCAGAAAAACAAGGAAAGCTGGAGAACTTTAAACAGTACAGAAAGGTCCGTGCAGAGCGATGGAAAAAAATGTTCAGTGTATATTCCCAAATATGAAGTGGTTATGTTAAGTAAATACAGTAGATCAAAACTGGGGGTGAGGAGTATGACATGAAGAAAAACATAGGATTGCTTCCATGCATGGACGATACTGCATGCTCTCAAACACATTTTTCTTGCTGTCTGCATAATGTATAGAAATACTTTCTTTGTAAAGTAATGAATGCACTTACCGCATTTGTTACAGTAACAGACACATCCATATGGTGGTGGTGTCCCAACAGACTGTCAGTGGTTTTAGAACAGAAGTAAACAGTGGCCACAGGTGACATTTTGGGTCAAAATCTGGAGAGAAAATGACAGCCTTTAGATACTGAATGTTGTACAAGACTCAGTTTTTTCTTTTACATACCTCTATAAAGAGATATATTTATTACTGTATACTTATTTCTCTTAATACAGCAATTAGGGATGTTTGGATTTCTCCAATAAGGATCTGATATTTCAAATTATTAATTTTAATCCTTGGGTTCATAAGTATTGTTTTTAAAAAGTAAATTAATCTTCTTTTCCTCAGTGAGACGCATTATGTGATTAGGAAAAAGATTAGGTAATTGAACAGATTCCTTGTGGGTTTGTCCTGAGATGAAGGCTGCTGTCTTTCCAGGGAGATGTCAGGTAGGTCATGTATTCTGGCATTCTTCACCTATAAAAACACACCAAAAATACATGCATGCAGTATTGAAACATTTTTTAAACTTAGATGAAAGTCAGATCAGTTCTTTATACAAATGAGGTGAACAAAACTTTCTAAAATGCTATTTTTAAGCATTAACAGATTCAACTGAAAGATAATAAAGGTCCTCCTTATTTGTTTTAATGAAGTTTTTGCCAACCTGATAAAGTAAATTAATTTCATTTGTAAAATCTGTTTTGATTGATTGGATAGTTATAGAGGTATGTGGAAGGGACACTTAAAAAGAAAAACTACCTCACATATCTACAGTTCACAAGCACAGACGGTAAGAAATACACACATTTTTATTAGACTTGGCAAGTTTATGCTTGATGATTTTTGGTTATATTAATGTTCCTTGCACAAGGTAAAAGATGAACCCTTCTCGATCCCATAAAGTTATGCAGATTTCACTGAATCTGTTTTACAAATAAAATGCCAAATCACCTGCAACTGATATTCAGCCAAAACCTGCTTCATGTGAAATCTGACTGGCAGAATACCTGCACTGACTTTCAGGGCAAACAGTCCATATATAAACAGGAACACTTGCCTCCCAACAATATTTTTATGACTTCAGATTAATACAAATGTTGTGTGGTACTTTGTTTTGTCTCTATTCTGTGTGGGAATCTGATGCAGCAGATCATTAGCCTCCATCATGAAACCATTCCTTTCCAATACATGTGTTTGCTTAGACAATGAAAATGTCTCTCATATTGAAAATGTTAACAATTCTGAGCAAAAGCAACATAGTTTGCATATAAAAAAATACCTACGCCATAATTTTCCCTCTTAGAATCTTTATACATATACTATTTAAAGAACTCTCAGATACTCTAAGGATTCTGACTAAAAAATTTATTTTTTTGGCTAAGTAAGGGTGACTATGTAAGCAGTATGGTTGCCATAGGGGTCTCCCAGGTGAAAGAGGGAGTTGAATAAAATAATTTTAAGATCTCAAGAAGTATCTGAAAGTTGCTTTGTCTTGCTTTATTGACCCTAGGAGGACCAACTGCATGATTCAGTTCAATATTGAATGTTTTAGTTAAAAATCTAATGCTGGGAGGGATATAGGCAGGTTTAAATGTCTGAACTTTATATGAGCTAAGGAAGCTAAAAAGAAGGAAGAAGGGGGATTTAGAGCCACCCAAAAATACAAGCTTATAGTAACCTTATAAGCAAATAGTTCATACATTATTTGGATGAAATAACTTGGAAAGCTGTCCATTCTACTGAGCAATAGTCACTTCTCCATAAGTAACTAATTCTATGTAATAGTGAATTTGCACTTGATATGGCAGTGCAGGTTCTCACCAAGACTTGTTCCAATTATACCTAAGAATTAGGTTCCACCTAGAGTTTATCACACTCCAGCTGAAAGATGTGTACACAGATTTTTTCTTCAGTGAACAGAGGACAGATGCTGAGCTGTCTTGCAGACCCTAAATACCTACATCCATAATTTTATCATACTCTGACAAGAGGGCATTGGGATGAGTTGCTATATTATGCAGAAACATGTGCTATCACAGTGCAGGCTGGTTAGGATTCAGGTACTAAGAAGGAATGGGTCTCAGTATTTTCCTTGGCTCTGAAAAATATGTAAATTCAAATTAGTTAAAAATGACTAAAAATGCCTTAGTTAGAATGCAGCATGTGAGAATCTTACTAGAGTTAAAATTCCTATTAAATTTAAGACAGCTGAAAAGATTAATATGGTTATCTATCCAACAAGTCAAGCAAAGCTGAGAACTTGTGGCTGATGTAGAGCTGAGAAATCACTCCTGTAAGGTTGGGGTGCTGATGGTCTGGGAGGGTCTGAGTCTAGAAATATGTGGTGACACTCAGAATAACTGTAATTAACCTTGATATGACTGTAATTTAGCAAGCAAAGGAAATCACTCTATCTTTTCATTGCAGTGAAACTGTTAAAAAGAATTCACATTTCCAGGGTTAAAAATAATTCAGAATGTGGCAAGAAAAGCTCTCTATGACAACAAAGCAGGCAGAGCTGTGAGTCAGAATATTTACGAAAACGTAACCCCAATCCAAGCAAACAGGCTGCTCAGCATCTGGGACAAAAAGTCACAAGAA
Source organism: Cnemophilus loriae (assembly GCA_013397755.1). Taxonomy (NCBI): domain Eukaryota; kingdom Metazoa; phylum Chordata; class Aves; order Passeriformes; family Corvidae; genus Cnemophilus; species Cnemophilus loriae. The sequence goes on from VZTF01004030.1 coordinate 5,004,670, forward strand.
TAGCAAAGGATTGCATCACTGTGTAAGCATTTACAAAGACCTGTGTAGTGAGCACAGCATATATGAAGGGCATGGAAAACAGCACCTTTATCTTATAGGAATTTTCACAGAAACAGTAAGAGAAATGGATGGTAATCCAAAAATTAATGGCTGACTTTTTAATTTTAATTCGAAGTTGCTGTGATGGCAGAAGCTACGTCATGACCACCTTAAATCCCATAGTCAGTAAATATAGGAAGTAAATGTAGGCATGACTATTCATAGAAAATTGGGATTGGAACAGCACAAGCAATTACTGTATTCTTTGAATTTTGTCCCCTCCAAAGGGGACAAGAAAAAAGAGAAATACATTGCTATTTACTAGGAAGGTGATTTAAAGTCCTGGAAAAGTCTTATATTCCTGTGTGTGACATTTTCATGGTACGTATGGCTATGCTTGAGACTTGTAAGGCCTATTAGGATAGCCCAGAATAACTGTGGAGGTTATAAAAGGTAGCCCTGTGTATGCAGGAAGATGTCCGGGGCACTCAAACCCCAGAATCACAATTAGATTCCAACGAAGGAAAAACACACATCACATTCATTTGGGTTGTGCTCAATTCTTGCCCTTTTCATGGGAAAAAGAGCAAAACTTGTGGTGTTTGGGGAAGGATTGAGTAAATGGCATTTTGACATGAGAAAAAGAGGGGAAAAAAACTAAAGAGAAAATTGAATGCTCTTCTGTAGGACCCCTGCACTAAAACTAAACTTCACCAAATTGGTGAAGTTCTGTTCACAGGAGTAACTGGAGACAGAACCTAACCAACCAAAATGTAGAAGTAGGCCACAATAAGGAACCACACCTCAAGACTAAATTTGTCTTCATGCATTAAAAATGAAGTGTCAGCTTCATGGAAAGGTACATGGAAATACATGTATGAAATTCAGCTGTCTGTACAGATATTTGGATTACAAGTTTAATGTTTAACAGCATGACAGTGGTGTTATGAAGCACAAACTGAAAACTCTTTTGCAATACAGCCCTGAGGTGTCTTATCCTTGCCTTGTAACCACAGGAACTAATACTAATCTATTTCTAATAGTAACCTGGTTTGTGGTGTTTGCTCATCCTGTGATACAGCCCAACCTTTATCTCAGGGAACTAAAATTTCAGATTTCTTTTCCATTTTGTGTAATTACCTCTGAACTTGTAATGCAAATTATGTCACAAACATCTTTGTTCACTAGGCTTAACAAATTTACAAAAAAAATCCTCCTTCTAGGCTAGAAATAGCCCTGATGTGGATGGAACAGCTGTACTTTTTGCCTTCCCTACCCTAAGTAAAACACACCAGTTACCTCCATGAACTGTACATATTGTATCATCTGGGGATCTCCATAGTTTGTAAGAGAGAAGTAATTACCATAAACTAACACCACTGGCACGTCCAAAATTGTTATCACTTTGATCGCTACTTCAAGTTTTGGAACAGATGCCAAGGACTTGACTGACGTTTGAGAGTCCCCACTGCCATGCTTCCTGTGCAAAGGGACTGCAGCTAGATTCCTGAGCTGAAATACAGTACCCACGTATGTACATTATGATTTTTACCGTAGCCTACACTAAACCTGCCCCGCGGAGATTAGTTAAAAAGACAAGTTAAAAAGAAATGGTGTCAAGAAGCATTCCTGAGCACTGCAGCTTCGATGTCTATGCTGTTACATTGTTGGAGAGGTCCCTGCATGGTTTGTGGTTTTGGTACGGGACACGCGCCGTTCTCCCAAGCGCTGCCAAGACATACTTTGTGAGTCAGCAGTGGATAGGGATCATTCACAATATACAGTTTACAGGAAGTCATCTTATTCTGGAGATTGAGAGTGCACATTCATAAGCAGTATGCACACGAACTAGCCCAGGAGAGGTGACCTCAAAGCCGGAGGACAGTCTCTGCAGAACAGCTCTTCATGCTATTTAGTACTTTAGACATAACCTTTGTATTCTAAGTGAAGTCTACAGTTCACAGAACCTCCTGTGTTTTATATTTGGTTTAGATTTTTCTGTATTTAGATTCTTCTAGGTAGAGAAGACCATACATCCCTTCATTTTTATGTAACTATCACAAAGAAGTCTTACATCTGACCAGGATGTTACCAAAGATCAGAGCAAAATGCATTAAAATCCTGACATTACACTGTAGATCCTGCTGCTGAAGCTGAATAGAATCCTTAGGATTGTAAAAGACCTCTACGATCTTCCAGTCCAACCACTAACCCACCACTGCCATGTTCACCACTAAACTGTATCCCCAAGTGCCACATCTATATGGTCTTTTTAACACTTCCAGGAATGATGATTCCACCATTCCCTGAGCTAAATAGGATTTGTGGTTTTATGTCCAGCTCATTTGTAATATATGCCCCAGTGTGCAAGACAGTGGCAAGTCAAGCAGTGGATTGAAAGACAGCAGAACATTTTTTTTTTCCTCAGCATAGTTTAACACTAAAATGTCATTGTACATGAGGCATCAAAGCAACATAACAATCCCTATTTCCTCTTCCAGGTTTTCAGTGTGTGTCTCAAGTAATAAATACGAAATAAACTCTTTTTTTTTCACTTCTCAGATATGCCTTTATACTGTCACTATTGTAAAGCCAAAAAAGCTCTTTTTTTTTCTTCAACATTTAAAACAGAATAGACAAATTACAACTTACAGAATTTTCCTGACAGCAGCCACTTTGGATACCTACAGACTCAGAAAGACACAGTTCCCAAACTCTGGTAATCCCACAAAAGTGTGCCTCTGAATGAGGGTGGGGAGACAGCCCCAGGTGGCCTTCAGCATCTCTGACTGGCACAAGTGTTTCCTCTCTGTCATCCAGACATGTGCCTGGCTCTCTTCCGAGGTGACTCCTGGAGAACTGGCAGCTGGCTGGGAGACATGAGCAAGAGGAAAAAAAATTCAGGTGAGACAAAGAAAAACTGATCCGTAGAGAGCCTGCAGATACAGCCAAAAGGGCTGTGATGGGTTTGGAAAGATCTCGCGATGGGATGAACATACTCACCACTTCGAAAATATTTAAATACACCTTCAGAAAGGACTTAGGGGGTGGTTATCTAGTTACACCGGCTTAGAATCATAGAATGATAAGGTTGGAAAAGACTAATATCACCAAGTCCAGCCGTCAGCTTGTGAGCTTGTTCACTCGCTCCTAAGCATTACTTTATTTAATAAAGGAGTGTCAGCATCAAATACTAGGAGTCCTGTGCACCTGGTGCAGAGCAGGCACCTCTTGGCGCTGGGCAGCACCCGTCCCATTTTAAAGTGTTCGAGAGCGCCGCCTTCGCCCCTCGGCTCCGCTGCCTCCCGAGGCGTGACAGAGCCGGCTCCCCGGGCCCCTGCTGCCCCCTTGCTCGTCCTGCCGGGACTCCAGCGGCACCAGGAGTCCCGCCCGGGCGGGAAGCGCCGGGAGCGCCGGGAGCGGCTGCGTCGGCCCCGCAGGCGGGGCAAGGGCGCCACCCGGTGGCCGCCGCGCCGAGGTGCACGTGCGGAGCGGGGTTGGGATCCGAGTCACGGAGTCACAGGATCACAGGATCACAGAATATGCTGAGTGGGAAGGGTCCCACAAGGATCATCGAGTCCGGCTCCTGGCCCTGCGCGTGCCCGAGAGCGTTGTCCAAACGCTTCTTGAACTCTGTTGGGCTTGGTGCTGTGACCACTTCCCTGGGGAGCCTGTTGCTCAACCACTCTCTGGGTGAAGAACCTATTCCTAATATCCAACCTAAACCTCCCCGACACAGCTTCGTTCCATTCTCTCGGGTCCTGTCACTGGTCACCACAGAGAAGAGATCTGTGTCCGCTCCTCATCTTCCCCTCATGAGGAAGTTGTAACTGCAGTGAGGTCTCCCCTCAGTCTCCTCCAGGCTGAACAGACCAAGTGACCTCAGCTGCTCCGTATACGGCATCCCCTTGAGGCCCTTCACCATCATCATGGCCCTCCTTCAGACCCTTCTAATAGTTTAATGTCCTTTTTGTATTGTGGTGCCCAAAACTGCTCCCCAGGACTGGAGGTGAGGCCACCCCAGCGCAGAGCAGAGCACAGCAGAGTGGGACAGTCCCCTCCCTTGCCCGGCTGGCGATGCTGTGCCTGATGCCCCCCAGGGCACGCTTGGCCCTCCTGGTTGCTGACTCATATTCAGCTTGCCATCGACCAGGACTCCCCGGTCCTTTTCCACGTTGCCACTTTCCAGCACCTCATTCTCCAGTCTGTTCGAACATTCAGGGTTGCCTTATCCCACGTGCGGAATCTGGAACTTTTCCTTGTTGAGCTTCATATGGTTGGTGATTGCTCACAGCATTAGGAATGAATGATGTGAGGATCAGCATTAGGAATGGCAGTAGGAGTGGCGTCAGGGCCCTTGGTACCAGCGATGGCTCCTTCGACTGACTGGTTTAAAGTAAGCCCATGGACGATGAGGCCTGAGGAGCCTCCTGCTGGGGATCTGTGTGTTCACGGGCGGCCTACAGATCCAGTGGGCCCCTGAACTCCCTGAATGTCCCTGGCACCCCGATTCTCTGCCAGTGTGGTCAAGAAGAAACACAGGAACAGGAATGGCTCCATGTAGTGTGGCACCAACTGCACCACTGCTGGTGGAAAGGAGAGGAGCCTCCCAGGATGCAGGGTCCAGCCTGCACCTACAGGCCTGCCCAGCTCAGCGTGGCTCACCCCTGGCCAGTTTATAGCCATAGAATGTTCCTTGCCCCTGCAGATCTTGTGTCTTCCCTATCAGGGCTGGGACATCTTGTGGAGAAGGACCTTGGGGACACTTTAATTCCTGCTCATGGTGTATTTTTCCAGCACAGGCTCCCCTGAGGTATTGTCTATTTATATATTGGCTATTTTATTTGGTAAGTAATGACAGCCTGTAAGCCTCAATGAAAGGGTCAGTGTGGAAAGGGACAGCTACATCTTGTGGCCAGAATGAGAGACAGGGAGGGTTCTCATTTCCTGGGCTATGTAATAACATTGAATTTTTCATTTCTCTGTGCCGTACTTGCCTGGTGGTGTTTGGGTATGTCTTAGGCTCCAAAAACCATTCAGACCTTCTAGGAGTAAATAAAAATAAGTAAAATAAATTGCAATATTTTGTTACTGTGACTCTCTTTAGATAATTGGAAAGTAACAAGTGTCTAATTATAGAAACACAGTCTTAGTATGGCAATCTGTACTGATGTTTTCATAGGCTTAGTGGTCCTTTTAGTTCTTCCCTCCCTCATTTTTTGCTTTAGATAAGAGAAAAAGAGAATTTCTGTGGCTCCAGTACAAGAGGCCTACTTGAATCAACCCCTTTTCATAACCTTCTGAACTTTTTAATAAAATAAACATAGCGTTATGCATTCCTTGCTAAATACTGGTTTTATACCCAAAGTACTGAGGGAAGAAAAGTGAGGCTGACCTGATTTCAAACATTCAAAACATCTAGTAAGGAATAATTTCTCAAAGTCAGCTCTGAAAAGGGTCAGGACCAGGACAACAGTGGTGACATGGCAGTAGTAACGCAGGGAACGTGCCTGGGGTGGGAGGGACAGGAGTCAAACACAGTCTTGCACTGTGCACCGTAGCTGTTTTCAGCTGTGTGCCGAGGCAATAAGAGCAAACCTCATACATTCCCAAAGACCTGAAGCTGGCAACTTTCCAGCAATGGCTAGAATAGCAGATGTTCAAGACACTTCATATTTCTTCCCTTTATTGCCTTAAACACAGAAATGAAAGAAATAAAACTTGTGCCATTGCTTCTTATCTGGTCTGACAGCTCCTCATCTTTGCACAGGAATAAAAGGAATAAAACATCTTCCTATTACAATTTAACCTACCCCACATCTGCTTATATTGGGTAGCGGCTTCAGTCTTATCTCTGCAAACACAGAGCAAGGGATGCAGTCTGAACAAAGAGGATGAGATGCCACTTCTTAAGCCAGAAGATCTGTGTCAGATAAAGAAAAAACACAGACGGGTTTTCTTCCTCCTCTATCCATAGACTGATTCAACAGAGAAGTACTGACTGCAGTTAGGAAAATCTACTACTACCAGTACCACCCAGTAGGAATAGTGGAAATTACACTATGAGGATACCTAGGTTTACTGTGTCCCTGTGTTCTTTCTTATTAAGCAACCATTCCAGAAATTTGAGATGTGTCCTTGTACCTTCATCTTTTCACTTTGACTCTCAGCTGATAAGCTAAAATCCATATTGACTGGAAAATGTAGTAATGAAATACTGACGTGGATGAAAATTTTGGCATCAGTGGATAAGACTCATTCGAAGAATTTAGCACATTCAGATTTTATCTCTTTCTGCTCTTCTAGTTTATGTTAGGAGCAGTGATCCAGCACGAAAAAAATTACTGGTGTGAAGAAAAAAAAAAGTAATTTTAGTACATTAGAAAAAAAATTTTCAGGTTCTGAAGCAAAGCACTTCAACCTCCTTAACCTGTATTTTCTTTAAAATTTTAACGACTAATCATCTTTAAGGAGGGCTGATTCGTCACTCATCTTGGCCTGATATTGTATTGCTTGAAGTCAATCTCTGCCCTGTTAAGAATGTATCCCTGATGGTAGAGAGCTATGTTCTGGACAAAAGAAATCCTTTATAATTTGAATTATGCCCTGATGTTCTTTCACAGAGAGCACAGATAGAATACAGATGAGCTATGATCACTGGCTCTGATTTTTTTTCAGTTTTCCTTATGATTTTCTGACACTAATTCTCCAAGCATGAAGTGGAACAGCTTCATTAGCAAGCTCTTTTCATCTTGACACAGAGGATAGATTTTTCTTTTTTGAAAACAGTCTTCCAAACATGGGAAATTTGTCCAGGCAGAGTTTCAGATTTTATCTATGGAAAATAGATTTGGACTAAAGATCTTGGTAGTCTCAGATTGCAACAGGCTGTACAGAGATGGTAGTAGGACCCTTTAGGCCCCCTACTTTGTGTAGTCTATGAAAGAGCTCAAAAGATGGGTTGCCCTGTCTGGAAGGTGAATTAGAATGTACAAAACTCTCTTCTCTCATCTGCCTCATTAGATCTTGTTCACCTTGATCTGCTGATAACTTAGGTGTCTGAGAAAACGTGGATTTTCTTTCCAGTTTTCTTAAGTGGTCTCTTGAGAATAGAACAAGGGAACCAACCTTCACCTTGAGAAGAGACAAAGTATGCTGCTTCCAAATCAATGTATCACTGCAGAGTCCCATGTCTATTACACACAGTTCCTCCCAGTTCCAGTCTCTCCACCTCTGTTCTGTGTTACCATATACAATAGACCTCAGGGTAAAAGCACATTTTATCTCAGAGTAAATTTTTATAATTTAGGACGTCAGCTAAACACAGCAGCAATTGTTTACAGATGTTGGTATTTAAGTTTACTTGAAGAAATCATTCTGCCACTGTAATAAATCCTGCTGTAGGATTAAATGGTCATTTGAATCTTTCCGTTGAATTTTTTTCAATTTTAATCCAAGAAAGCAAGAAAAGGCCAAGAAAACTTTTAAAATATGACACTCAAAATATAAACTGTGATCTCAGCTGAGTTCTTCAGGAGGAGATCATCCTAAAACTGTGACTGCTGAAAGTGTCTTGGACCAAGTAGATTTCAGAATATAAACCTGTACCAGTGCATAACCAAAGTGATGAAACAATTGCAATAAATTATTATTACAGAATATTTCAGAAGCCCTTTGTGCTTCAGATTATGTATTTCCCAGTCAAGTCAGTAAGAATTTAAAAAAAACCCAAAACTTGTCACTGAAATTTTTATGCTTCTGTGGGAAAAAATAGTCCCTTGAAACAGTAAATTCTAAATTTACATTGTGGTTTACCCATTTCCAGTAAAGTGACACCAAGCAATATATTCGCTTTTAAAACTACAGGGAATGTGAACACCTTCTAATTTTAGGTATACAATTTAGATTGCAGCTAAGATCATTTGCAGAGAAGCCCTCTAGGCCTACTTTTCGTGACTTATCATAGTTTCCTTCCTAATACAAGCATATATTTTGGATGCCTATATTCAAATAAATGGCCTTGCAGGTCTGAAGCAGTGATACTGCCAAGCTCAACAACTCCAAAATGCAGTAGCACTAAGGGACCTCACTCACATGGTAGAGAATAACGTGTGCCTGCTGTCCAAGAGCTGGACATCCCAGAACCATAGAGGAGATGTGAAATCCAGCTTCCCTCTGGCTCACTGGGGCAATGGAAGGAAAGGATGCATTAACAAACTTCTCCTTAGAGTCAAAAGGTGACACTCAGTGAAACTGGCTACCAGCAGCTCCAAGTAGCTGATGTGTCAGGCATATGGGCCTGCATGAGCACATGTGGACAAACGTGCTCAAATCAAACCATACAAGAATTGTTATGCACTTGTCTGACCTTTTTAAGCTTAACAATAACTTTTTTTCCCATTCATTTGAACCTAGAGCGATCCTTTATGTCCAGCAGTTCACTATTTATGTCAAAGGGCACTTAATGTGAAGGCATTTTTCTGAGGAGTTTGAATTTGTGATGACAGGAAAAAAAAATTATCTTTCCAGAGGATGCATTTAGGCTGTGTGGGAAAGAAGGTTACAACCAGCATGTGAAATTTAACTGGAGGTTGAAGTAATGTGCCCAAGGAATAATTTGTTCTTATTTCATGAGGTTTGGAAAAATTCAAGCAAAGAAAGGGATTATAATGCACTCTTTGTAAGGGGCTAGTTCTGAACACTTCAATGTTCATATTTTGTCATTTTATAAAACCTAAGGTAAAAAAAGCAACTTTGCTCAGTTAGACTAAATCATGCAACTCACTCAGTTCACACTTGATGATTTGATGTAATGTTTTTCTGCCTGAATTCACTCCAGTGACAGTTTTACACCGCTGCACACCACAACTTGCTAAATTTTTGACTCTTATTCAAGGCCACTTTAGAATTTTAAAATACAGGCTGATACTACCCATCATTCAGGAGAAAAAAAACAAAACCCTACAAATCCAGATAAAAACTCTTAAAATAAATTTTAACAAATTTTCGTAATCAAAGCAACACATTTCCAAAATAGGTACTCAAAATGCTGGGGTTAGAAATTAATAGTGTCTGCATGTATTAGCAAAACACACTGAATCCCACTGTACAACATTCTGTTTCAAAACACGGCGCTGAATTGCCAGTTTGAACCAGTATAGATTTCATCCTTTTTGTCTGGCCCATGGACTTGGTAAAACATAATAATATACTAAGATATATTTTCTATTTTTTCCAAATAAGGCATATGTCCAAACATTTTACCTCTCTATTTGATATATATGAAAGAATATTTTAGATATATATTACACAGAAGTAAAAAAAACCCCCAAAAACAAAAAGAGATCAAGGTAGATAAAGTGTTCAGCTATCCAGAGATTGGTATCTGGGAGAATTTGGCTTTTCATATGTTCAAAGGCATAAAAAAATTCCTTTGTTTGCACATTCCAGGTCTTAATCCGTAGCCAGACAACTAGATTTATTTTCCTACAGCTTCCACCCTCTTATGAAGCAACTTTAAGAACAAAAGACTATGAGTTACAGAATTTTAAAGTCTCAGTTGGTTTTTTTTTTTGTGGTGTGCCTGTAGTACTATTCTGATACCTGAGCCTTCAGTTCATTTGATGAATTATTGTTGTGACAATTTAGGATTCTCAGAACACCTGTTAATGTGCATCAAAATCCACCATCAGGGAGGACGATGCAGTTTTATCCATATTGTCTTTGCTAGAAATTTTAGTGACCTCTTATTCTTATAGCGTCTTCAGAGAGCAGCATATGCCACATTCTTGTAGCCCATGGTAAAGTTACGATGGAAAATATTTGCTGTTGTAGCTGGAGAAAAAAGTTGTTGCAGCCGAATATATGTGCCTTTTGTATCAGTTTAGACTGGTTCTAAGCTTAAACAATTGCTTTTTCTACACATTTTAACATTTCATTACATGCCTGCTTACAGTTTCTATTTTTTACCTCTGTTAGGTTAAGAAACTGTTAAAAATTTTTCTTTACATCTGTAAACATCTTTCCTTTTAAAATTAGTTTAAGCTCAGGGAAGAGGAAAATCTCAAAGGGCAGATCATTTTCACTCTCTAAGCTCATGGGTAAATACTCATCTATCTAGTCTGTAGTTAGACTGGGTCTGAGTTTTCCTGCAGTTTTTTTCACATTTAAACAGTTTGCATTGACAAAAAGCACATTAGCATCTCTCATCTGACTGCATGAATTATAAGGTCTAGTTGCACTTCCAACAGATTAGTCTGACTCAACCTATCTTCCAGAGAAGAATTGGTCCTCGTCTCAGTGTACCAACCACTACCTGTTTCAATTGCTGCAGTAGCTATTTAAAAATATGTGCATTATGCCAAGTCATCCATCCTGGCTTTTGGGTTTCTTTTCTCCATAGACCTTGTTTTTTTTTTTTTTTTTTTTTGGTCACAAGGCTTCTTCTTCACCTACCTCTATATGATCTCCAGGAACTTTGTAGCAGGGAAAATTTGGTTGAAAGGAGGGAAGCAGAGGTTGAAATTATGTTTTTATTTTTACTGCTCCCAGGGTGCGCAGAAGAAGTACATAAGTCCTCTTCTACTTTCCCAGCTATTTTACTAATCCTCAGCCCACTTACCCTCAGGCACTGATCCCCAGAGCCCCCTGCGGTCTGCCAGGAATAACAAACACAAATTTGATGCTGATCTATCTTCCACCTCTTTCTCTTGCTCTCTTCAGTAGATGTAAATCTCAGTCTTTATCATACAATTCAGGAGAAGCTGCAGCAGCGACCAGTTGCCCTAATGGCCATCAAATCTTTGGTTTGGATCTGGCCTTAGAGATATAATTAACGCCTGTTTGGGTGGAGAAGAGACATCCATTTTCACCTCTAAACTGCAGGAATACAAGTAATCTGTGCCTCAGTAATTCGTTCCTAGACAGCCGTCTAGCAATGATCTCCCATATTACTGTTGGGGGTTTTTTTTAGCAATAAAAAAAGAAGCATTATGACCAATTTTTGACTGCGTAGATGTAGAAAAACAGGATAAGTTTTCCCTTCTAAGTAGTGAGCACAGAATATAAATTTGCATCAAACAGTCGTGGCGTCTGAAAATGTTTTATTTTGGCAATGTGTCAAGCAAATTTCTTTCCTTCCTTCCTTCCTGTTTTCTCCATTTCCTTTTTCCTTTGTCTTTTTCTTCTCTCTTTTTTTTTTTCTTTTCATGTTCTGTAAATGTGAATAACTACCTAGTGCAAAGCTCTTCTGTGGAAGAAAGCTCCAGGATGTCATGCTGAGACTCAAATAATTTTCATATTTTCTGACTTTGCTGTAATTTCTCTAAAAGTCAACAATACCAACTTGAAATGGATTTCTGTGTCTTCCAGTTTCTGACTGGGACTCTTTGAAAGAGTAGAGAAATGTTTCTATACTGGTACTACAAGAGTGGCATGTATATAAGTGATAATAATTAATGAGGAGTCTGCATATCCTTACTGCTCTAGCAAAACTGTGCCTTTCATTCCCTCTTGGCTGTCAGAAACAAAAAAATTCTCAGTACCTATGGGCACACTGAAGAACATTTAACATGAATACTGCTGCAGCTTGGAAGACAGTAAAACTGTCCCTGGATTTTTGTATATGAAGGACAATAGACTTTAAAATAAGAAAAATGGACTGATTCCAAATATTCAGATGTAAACTAAAGAGAAACAAAACAAAATGAAAAGACTACAGCAAATTCTTTTTCCATGTAGGCTTTATCTACACCACGTAGACAGATCTCTTGATGAAGCACTGAGTTTTGTCAAATGAAGTTGGAGATAGACTGACTTTCTTCAGGAAATTTCCAGTCTCTTCCACTCTTTTCTTAGGGACATTTTGCTGTGAGTCTTGTGCATTGAGCTCATTTAACTTGCCTAGCTCCTAAACAGATCTGTTAGCAAACTCAAAATACAGGCTTGAAACTATGAGAGAACAAGCAGCATAATGAGATACCAAATTGTTAGTACAGTGCTAATTATTGCCTGTTTCATAAGGTGTCTGTGGTCCTGTGAGCATAGGGATAAACAGGGTATTTATGGAGAGATTTTGTTCCTGGTGAATTAGAATCAACTCATTTTCATCTTAAATAAAACTCAACACTGCAGAATTGCCATAAATGCAGAGAATAAGAAGGTATGGCAGCCATTTCTAGAATATACAACACAAAGAAAGAGTGGAGACAAAGCTTCTCTGTTTTAATGATTTGTGTTTCAAAATGAAACTATCAGAACAAAAATCCATGCTGGTAATCAAAATTAAATATATACGTGAAAGGCAAAACTCGTTTTAAGACTAGCATTTGAACTGCCATAAAAATTGATGATGGTAGGATATGTGGGATTTGTTTGCATCTATTACTAATCCACAGCATCGCAAAGAATTGAAAAGCCTACTTTAAGGTGGTAGACACAGAGTGACTTATTCAAACTTCTTGCTTTCAGTTAAATTACATACCGACATGTAAGCAATGAGACTTCTCTCTGTTTTCCCCTCTAACCACAGCCTATGTGTAAAACCAGGTAGCAGAAATTTTAGCCCACATCTCTATTAAATTGGGTAATGACTATTCACCATGCAGTTTTTGGCAAGTACAGACAGGGCAACTGTTCAAGAAAAACAAGAAATTTCCTGCTGTATATGAACTGCTCATAAACACTTGAGCCCTGGCACTTTTTACTCAAACCCTGCAGGTCTCAGATGCCTAGTATTAATAGAGACTGCTAATTACAAGCAGCGTGGTTAAAGCAAATGCTTAGCCATACAGAACATTAATTGACACCGTTGTTGGGGAGAATGAAGGGCTGTGTGTGTGGGGAGCTGTTTTCCCAGTGAGATGGCTCAAGTCACTGCAGTTTTTGCTGGGTTTATTCATATTTTCCCAAAGCAGGTCTAGATTTAGACTACATTCTCTGCCTTAGAAGACCAAAAAGGGAACTGTGATTCCTTTCTGGCTCCCATGGCTCAAGGTGGGAGGTAGTCCGATAAAGGCCTATTCCCATCAAGTTTCCACAGCCAAGCTGGCCAGGCCTTTAGGGGTGTGAAGTCAAGGTTCAGTTCACTGCCTGTGCTGTAGCTCTGCTACTCTACATTCCTGTGTCTCATGTATTATACCTCCCGCCCCTGTGCCTCAATCAGTTGTGCTGGGCATCACGGCAACAAAACCCAACCAAACAGGATGTCCCATTCTTGTCTGAGTTATTCAGAGGGTTTGTGCTACTGGATTCTTTTATACATCTCATATTTCTCGTCTCAGAACAGCACAAAGCACAAAGCCTGTCTTTGGAACAGATTTACTAGCTTGTTCTGCCTGCTTCCTACCTAAGGAGGAGCCATTTTAAGTTTTGACAATACTTGAAATCTCCTTCAGTCAATCTACCAGCTTTTAGGATGAAATTAAGGATGATAGAAGTACCTTGGGTTAATAGCCAGGAGACTAATGAAAATGAGTTAACCAAGAAGAAAATATAAGACACAGTGGTCATATACATCATATGCTTACACAGAGGAAAAGCTGTTAGATGCGATCCCAAAGAATTTACTCTTTCCAACATAAAGTGAGTTGACATATAAATTATCACCAGTAAAAGCAAATTCTTAGTATACCCTGTTTGTCCAGTGTCTTCTACTGGGTAGGAAGAATTTTACCTATATGACAAAATTTAAAGAACAGAGAGAAAAAGTCTAGGAAATCACTATAGAAGTAAACATCTTGTCTGACCTAAAAAAGAAAGAAGTGATTTTTAGTTCATTTTTTTTCTGGAAGAATTCAAAAGGTTAATGACCCAAACAGACATATTCGTTGTTGTGGAGTATTTTTTCCTCTGAATTGCTATTGTAGAGAAAGTAAAAGCAAAGCATTACAGAAGAAAGGAGAAAATCCCTCAATTTATGGAGTGTTCTGTTACTTTGCACAGCGGAGAAGGGCTTTTGATCCAGCAGGTTTCTAACAGGAGTCATGGCTGATGGGATTGTATGGAGGGGCTGCAGCAAGGCTGAGGGAAGGACAGCTGAGGCAGTTAAAGCTTACATCTTCCAGTCTCCCTCTGGAATGAAAACACTTTAGTACAGTGGGGATGTATTCTAAGCCTCTCTATTTAAGGTAGGTACGCTTTGCAGATGAACTGTGCAGTCTGCAAGGAGACAACCGTGTGTTGTGTGGGAAACCTGCGGACATGAAATGCCTGAAATGAAATGTTGTCTGAAAACAGCATTTATATATTAAATACTAACAGGATCAGCTTTACATAACAACACTATAATCTCATTTGATTAGTACTGATTTGAAAATGGATATTTTATACTTCCCCTCTTTCTGTACAGAGCACAGCAACTTCTCAGGTATTTTCGACTCTGAAACACTACATCCAAGTGCAGATTTCCCTCCATACAAGAGAGGGCAGCCTGGTCCTGGTAATAATGCTTCCAGAGCTCTAGACATCTGGAAAATCTGTTACCTTATTTGTTATGCTTGACTGTAAAAATTACTGCTTAAATTGCAAATTAATCTTTATTCTTCATTTTATGGGGAACCGGAGGCTAGTCTAAGACTTCATAAGGTTGAAGAAAAGTTAAAAAATAAAATCCTTTGTTTTATTCATGAGAAATTTCTGCTAATGTGATACAAATATGTGGGTTTCTTCAGTGATAAATTACTTTACAACTTGTAGTGTGAAAGCCGAGCTGAATCAGAGCCCTATGTCTGGACTGATCTCATCAATTTTGGTTCCTCAGCAGGGATTTGGCTTTTGATCACACACTTCTTAATAGATCCAAATATCTAGACACTATGGCCACTTGTGTTTAAATCCTTGCTGCTTGGGTTTATTTCATGCATTGCTTTTAGGTCTTAAAAGCTGAGAGGTGCAGCACAGGGTCAGACTGAAGGTCTGCATTGTCTGGTAATCTGTCTCTGAGAGTGGTTACAGCAAACGCTTAGGGAAGGACTATAACAGAAAGGATGAACACAGAGGGATCCTTGTCTGGCGAACCTTCCACCTTCCAGCAGTCACTGATCTAAAACAATTTCTTGAGCCAGAGTTAGTATTTCAAGAGTCACTCTTTCCTTCCTCTGAGGACATTCCATTTATGTGTTCAGTATACCTGAGACTGGGAAGACAATTCAAGAATTTTCCTTCTTTCATTTTAAGGATGGTTTTGCTGTCTGAGAGGGACTTTCTCCGTTCCCAAAGCTTTCAGAAGTTAGGCCAGTTCAATCTCAGTCATGCCCTGCTGTCTACTGAGTCTGAGATCTTGTCCAAGTTTTATTTCCATCAAGTAACCTTCCTAAACTTGTGTGTAAAAGAGATATCTATGTTATTGTCTGTTGGTTCTTTGTACAATGCTTTCCTATACCACTTCAATTATATCCATTTATTTCCTGTTTCAATATATCTCATAATATTAATTTCTCTATTTCAAGGTATCTGTTTCAGGAGTTTCCTTTCTGCATTGATGTCCTCTCCAAATTAGAAAAAATCTCCTAAAATCAAATGTCGAGCGAAAACTAGACTTGGGTGATCTGGTTTGCTGAGATATGGAAGACTGAGCTCTTGGAGATAGCAATAATCCTCAAAAAAATGCCACATCTCATTATTCCCTTTAAAGAACAAGGGGAAAGGACAGTTTCATTGCCGAGGCTGTTAACAGCAATTAGATATGAAAAAAAAAAAGTAAAAATGTTTGGAGAAAATCTTCCTCATCTGACTTTGATCAATCAAAATGTCCCACAACTTTTCTTGCTCATGATTCTTGTCATTAATGCATGTTGCATTAATGTTGCACACACTTGCTACTCGGGCCTTGCAGTTTTCACAGAATAAGGCTGCTCTTACCTTTAACCTTTTACTCTTACATGAGACTTCTCTTCCTTGTTTAGAATATTGAGAGGCACAAAAATGAAAGGAAAACTGATGAGTGTGGGCAAGTTGAACACTAGTCGGTCTATGGCTGTCTTCTGTTTGATTTTTGCCGCTAAGCTTAAAACTCCTGCTATCCAAACCCTGGATAAATGCCAATATTCTTCACAGCAGAGCTGCCTGGCTAAAGAGAGAGGGTTCTGACATCCCTGGCTAGTGCATCAGTGACATAAATTTCTTTGCTAGTTAGTTTAATGAGGAAACACGTGCCCTCTGGATTTTCCTCTCTTAAAGCAACTCTCATGCAATAAGGTGTTGGCAATGTGGGTATTTCTCAGTACACTCATTACAGTGTTATGGTGATTTATGGATGATTTATGGATCAGCTAAACCACAGTCTTGGTGTGAATGCCCTGGTTAGCTGTGGAGATGATGTGTGCATGGAGGGCAGTGATTTTACTCTGAGTTTTAAACCCACAAAGTTCAAATGGGTTCAGAATTTACTCAAACACATTCTCACATTCCTTTATTTTACAGACAAGGGTAATGATCCTAAAAGCAACTGCCCTGCAGCATCACTGGAGTGAAAAATTGAAGGGTTGTTTTCCAAGTAATCTGACTCTGTACAGCTGGATCAATAGTCAATATTGCCAGGGCTTGGCTGACTTGCTTCTACCTAATTTTTACCATTGCATGTCACAATAAAGCCCAAAGTGGAAGACCCTCCAGAACTTGGAGAGGAAAACAGGACAAGAAACAATACCTGTTCTCAATGTTCTCTAATCGTTAATATACAATATGTATTGAAGATTCAAACACTTCAGTAGGTTTATAAATTGGACAGAAATGTGTAAGTCCCAGGAAAATTAAGAGTTGATTCCTGTTATTCGCAAAGACACTGGTAGAGCAAAGGTATTTCGCTCAGCAAAATTACCCCAGAGCTGTCCAGGCTCATGTAGTTGCACATTTATAAAATGCCATATAAGTCAGTACTGACCAGTTTTTCAAGCTACATTTCAGCCTTGTGTTAATCTAACTTTTCTAGTTACAATTTATACTCTCTCCCCAAAATTGTTTGGGCTGATTTTTAATGCACTTGCAAAAATCCCGTAAAAAATTCTAGTTAGCTTGAATCAAATTAATGGAGACTTTGGAGCACAAAAGTTTCAAAAGTTTGTGCCAACATTTTTTTAAAATTATAAATGGGTTCCCTTGCCATCCAGTCATATGCCTTGAAAGTTTCTTTGATACAAGAGTGAGGGTTTTTTTTCCCCTCCTCCTTTTAGCCCTCTGGAAGGTCTGTTTCTAGGAAACAGTGATGTGACCAGGAGTTATCCTTTACAGCTACCTCCAACAGAGAGATAATGAAGACACAGTGGGTAATGGTGTCTTCTTCATCAACTGCTTTACAGTTGCCAGAGTGAGGGAAGCAGATCAGACAGTCAGGGCTTTATGAAGGTCAGACCCAGACCTTAGGCTACTCAACGTTACAAGCAGCTACTTGTGACCGAGCAAGATGTCTCTGTGGCAGCACTGCCCCAGTCAGACTGCATGTTAGAAGTGGAACAGTAAACTGGCAGGGACATGGATATGGCAGGAAGAAATGTTTTTGTAGCAGCAGAGTGCCCCTGACCAACAATATGTAGCAGATTTGTGACCACAGATGCCACTTGGGTGGTGCAGACTAGCTCTGACTGCTCTCAAGAATTTGTCCAAGCAGCTCTTTAGAAATTCCACCTGGCGAGACTCATAACGTACCTTTTCAGGACATTGTTACTGACTTCCTCGAACATCTGTAAATAGCTGGTTTGTGTATGTTCATGCACCGTGGAGGATAGAGTTTAGAATTTTTTACTGAGGTTATCCTTTTAACACAGGGCCAGATTGTCAGGGGGGCATATCTGTGCTGGGGAGAGCTGTTTGCTTGACTTAGTGGGTGGCATTCTCAGAGCTGAATAACAATTTCTTTGTTTTGTTTCTTTTATTGTACCTTTAATCTTACGGAAAAGACCCACTGCGTTTATATATGAGCAGATTGTTCTCCTGAAAGTTATGTTTTCATTCTGAACACTGCTTCTCTCCCCAGCCTTTACTAAGATCTCCCAAAAATCAAATTTAGAAAACCCAACCCAGAAATATATAGGCACGTTGACAATGGCTGCATTCATTTTCAAAAATCCTTACCCAGTGGCTAAAATGAAAAGGATCAGTAAAAAAATCATTCCTGGTCTTTCTGTATTCTATCACGGATCCTTTTAGCTGCTGCTGCACAAGAAACAGTGAGAGACTGTAATGAGTCCTTTGCTACAGGAAGCTGTAATTTTGATTTTTCACGTCTGGATGACTTTTTTTTCTGTTGTGACTTCACTTTCAAATTTAGACTCCACTGCACCAAAATTACAAATTTGATTGTTGAAAGTTAGCAACGAGTAATGGAAGTTGTACTTTCTCAAAAGCAAATAATAATTAACTGGATTTTAATTCATGTGTATCTACCAAAAAAAATCAGAAAACAAAAGTTAAATTCAAAATGTAACAATTACAACTTCAAGTGTTTTTTTGCCAGCAAAAGTAGTTGATTTGGTAAAGTTTAGTGGAACTGGTAAGAAAGAGTGGGGATGTAATGAGTATGGACAAATAAAGAAAATGGTGGGTTGCTTAATATTCTAATAATTTCATGAACAGCTTTCAGTCAGGAACATTTGTCTTGAGGTTTTGAGTAATTCTACTTGGATTCTCAAGAGATTTACAAGCTCTGCAAACTTAATTCGTCTTTTTTTCTTTTTCTAGTTTCATTTCTGAAAGAAAGGGAAAGCAACATGAAGCAGTTTGATTACACTTGAATTGAGAAATCATATGTATTAAAGGTAGGAAATTCTAAAATATTGAATGCTCATTGGTAACTTTTCACCTGGTGATCATCTCCCCGGCATATTACTTAGATAAAATTTGCCTCCTTTCTCTTTACTTTCTATATTCAAATATTCTGGTTTTCCTTCTCTCTTTTTTCTCACTAATAGTAATTACCATGCTCATAAACTCTGATATAATAATTAGCATTCAGCATTAGAAGAGGTACATATGAGGTATAAAAGTACATTTTACTTAAGTTCCTTATTTGAATCTACATAGGACAATTTTTTTAATGAGAGCTTGCTTTCTATATGCATGAGTTTTCTTAAGGTAGTTGGTTTTGTTTTCTTTCTGTAAAATAAAAAGCTTTCATAAGGTTATGGAATATTAAATTTTGGATAAATAAATCACCTATTCAGTCACTTATGAAACTGTTTAGCACAAGTCTGCACTCTATTTCTGATTACTGCTGGTTTCTTCAGTTTTTCAGTTCTTCACCAGTGAATTTGGGTTCTATGGGATGGAACACATTTGTTGTTGCTCAGAAGAAATGTGCCAGGGTATTTCTTCCGTCTGTCTTTTGGGGTTTTTTGTTGCTAACATAGTTATGGAAAATAAAACGGTCAGCTACTAGGAACTTGATATTTTATAGCTCTTTCTTGCCTTTACTCTGCCTAACTTTTAAACACTACTTCACTTTTTCCTTTTTAATCAAGATCTATAAAATCTCAATTTCCAGTTTATGTTTACCCTGTGCACTCATGGCAGTGTTCTTTGGTATATCTGTATTACTTGCATATCAGACAGATTTTAAACTTTGTACCATGCTTAAGTTATGAGGCATCTGTTCCACAAATGGACTGAAGCCTACGCTTTTCATGAAGCTATTGAACTACAAACATGCTTCAGCACTTTGATGACTGGGTAAAGTCTAAAGCCACTTCAAATGAGCACACACCTCAACATTTTTTCCAAAATTAGACATTATGAAAGTAGATTTTAATGTCTATTGAAAAGCAGAGAATATCTCAAATTGTTGATAGGAATAATGAGAGCAGAATAAACAATCCTGTTGTCCTACAGATACTGCACTTAAGGCAAAAGCTTCTCCTTACCAGGTCTTTATTGTAGGTTCCTAATATGAAACTCCATGTGTCTGCCTTAATATGGTTAGGAAAAAACATAGTTTTTAAAAATGTAATTACTTTCCTATCATGCTCCTATATAGAGGAAGAGTCAGTTCATGGTTTGAAAGAATGTTCTGAGTATTTGGTAGGTAACTTGGAGCAGAAGAAGCAGCAGTGGGCTGTGTTGGTGGTCATGTCTAGGTAGACTAAGCAAGTGCTAAACCTTGTGATCCCCTTGGAGGAAATAGTGATTGTATGCAACCTCTCAAAAGAGAGAGTACTGGAGGGGAATGTTAGGCTAAAAACCCAATCATTTGGTGTCTTCTCCTCCAGGCATAAGCTGCTTTTCAGATGATAGGGTCCTGATCTGCACAAATTCAGGCAAAGCAAATACTTTGGTCTTTTCTCTACAATGCTGATACTGAATTTTTACAAAGGTTGTAGTTCTGTTTTCAAAGACTTGGCTTGAGCTCCAGCTGCTCAACACAAAACAGTACAGAGTAAGTGGTGCCTCTGCACCATGATCAGGTTTCCTTTTTAAGACATTGGCAAAGACTTCCCAGTAGCTGTTGATCCCAGCAGCTCATGTAAATCCTGCATGTACCCCATTCTCCTCAGTTATTTGCAGTACAGAGACTGTATTATAGCCAAGTCCTCTAAAGTTCTTCTCTTCTTTAGATCTTCAGAGGCATCCACATTTTCCCAGTCTGCTTACATCAATGTGGGATTTGGCAGAGGATCCACTTAAGGAACAAGCTGAGGGTCTTCTCTCCTGTATTGGTTTACTTTGGAACAGCCTAAAATTACTTTCCATTCCTTACACACATCTCTGGCTCCTCAGCTCACTAGAGAAAAATTAACACACAGAGATGTCCTTGTCCCCTTATGCCTAGCTTCCATTCCTTTGTGAGCCAGATAGCTTCACCTTTTCTGCCCTTTTTCCCCTCTTCTGATTCACCTCCCTAAGAACAGCAGCTCCAAAACAGCAATCAGTACAAAAAAAATTTGTAATTATATGAACTTATGTGAATGAGGCTAATCAACCCCCTGTAGTGTGTGATTTACTCATGTCAATGAATGCTTAAGCACGTGGTGCCTCTAAACAACACCTTCAAACACA
Source organism: Cnemophilus loriae (assembly GCA_013397755.1). Lineage (NCBI taxonomy): Eukaryota > Metazoa > Chordata > Aves > Passeriformes > Corvidae > Cnemophilus > Cnemophilus loriae. Next base: position 5,025,691 of record VZTF01004030.1, read on the forward strand.
CCCAGGTCATGTGACTACTGCCAGACTCCAAAACCTATTTATTTCTGGTTTTGTACCAGTCCAGAACAGTCGTACCTCTGCAGGTCCTACCTGTCTTGTCTAGCAGGTATTAATTAAACAGCAAAACAGACTCCAGAAGCAAAATTTTACTTTTGACCTCTTCCATCTAATGCCATTTGACATAAATTACTAGCTGTCGTGTTGTGCCATGCTATATCGAAGTAATCTCACACTTTTACTAGATAACTACCTTTACAGCAAAGCTATGATGTGCACAATAAATCCACATTTTTCCTGTGTTGTAAATCACTGGCTTTACATTTTTCAGGTGAATGGTAGTGTGGTGACAGCAGTGGTAGCCAAGAGGTAAGACCTCGTTGCCTGTGCTTGGATCTTCAAAGACATTCAGGAATATTATGATTTATTATGATTACCCTTGTAAGAAGGGAATAGAGACCACATTCCTCTGCTTTATAGGCTATTTGGAAAGAGAACTTGATGATCTTAGAGAGGTTCTTGATCTTCAGAGAGAAGGTGCCGCAAAACTAAAAGTTTTCTCTCATACTGTGCAAGATGGTATCTCAATGGCGTCACTCACATTTTTTTCAAAATAAAACTGGAGGGCAATTTCAGAGTCATTCATTTTTAAACTTGCAGAAAGCCTCAAGAAATAGGTAATTTATTTCTAGCAGGGTAAACCACAGAACCTAATCCAGGCAGATCTGATCCACACATAATAAGTTATGGCTGAATTGAAGAACTTTTGTGCGCTGAAAAAACTCAGATTTGCACTGATTCTTCAATAAAAGAATATCACAAGTAAGACAAACACAAATCATTTAGGAGAGAGCAAAATATTCAATCCAAATCTTCAAATAAAGAAAGATTATTTTCTTCAATGCTGCCACGAAAACAACCTAAAATGTCCCCTTCGAAATGTGGTACAATTAATCTGAACTACTTCTGTTTCAATTACATTGGCTAAAGATTCTTTAGACTTCTAGGTCGCCAAATATCCTTAACAACCCATGTTCAAGTCACTTCCACATTCACCCAAAGTACAGGGTGAGGAGAGATTGTGTGAAACACAGGAACATACATACGAAAGGATTCTTGAATTCCTCTATTCGTGTTTCAAGCTGGACACATACAAGCGAGCTCTGACCCGGGAGCCAGGTGGCTGCTTTAACATCAGCGTCTTTCTGGGTCCATGCCAGTATGATCTACAGAAATGCAGCTATGTAGCTCAGGCACATCACTGCTAGTACAGTGCTCAGTAGTTGTTTGGCTAACGCAATGTAGAAGTAAACTGTGACCGGCTTCACCTGCACATGTCTGTGTAGTATTTTCTCCACAAAAATCTGCTGAGAGTAGACCTGATTCAAACACTTGTGAAGCTGCTCTGTATGTTTTTTCATTTGAGATCAGTGAGGTTGTTGCAGACCTCTCAGTGGGACAGAAACTTCATGGCTGCCCACCTTGAGACTGACTGTAAAATGCTGGCTTTGATCTCAGTGCCCTGAATTAACCAGAGCTCTTGTTATAGGTGAAATTGCCTCTCCATGCAGTCAGCCACAGCTGTGCTGGAGGAGGGGATGAGGGTGGGATTGTGCTCTGTGAAAATGAGATCTCACAGGAGTTCGGCTCCTAGTTTTGAGCAAGCATCTACAGAACACAAAACAAACTAAAACTTTTAAGTTTTTGTCATGGCAAAATGGATCTGGGTATTTTCAGAATCAGCAAAAAGCATGACCTGGATGCTGAGGGTGTTCTGAAGTTCCCTTTCCAAAGTACAAGTGTCTTAGAACTTTCTCAGCACTGCTATTGTACAGTTTATTTATGTTTCAGCAGGAAGGTAATATTGCACTTTTCTCTAAATTATTTGGAAATGATTGAACCATTTTAATGAAATTTTCCAAAATAAGTCAGTGCAAGACAGATACTTCATCTGGGAAAGTTCAGCCCAAAGAGTTGAAGGTTGGCAAAGTTTTATATATTACTTAAAACAGTACCTTATAATGGTAGACATTGGGCAGCCCAGCTGTATTTGTCGCTACCAACTCTGCCCAGACTCCCTAAACTGCCAGAAGGTGTTTGTGTTTCAGAACATTATTTCTACAGTCTATTTGAATTGGCAGATGTTTGTTTTTTAGCTGCCAGTATTACGTTTTGCTTGAGATAAGTGAGGTGCTGAAATCGCAGCTCGGAATGTGCTTGGCTTGTAGCAATTTCAATTTATATCACAACTATGACAAAGCAAGTGGATTCACATTTTTTATTTTCTATTTTAAGGGTAGGGAGTTCTGTGCTGGCCAAACCAAGGTCTGCAGCACACACTGACCACATGAAGGCTGGTCTGGGGTGCCTTTGCAGAGCGTTGGCTCCAACGCACACGGAGTGAGGCCTCAAGAAGGTGCACAGAGTTTGAGTAATCACCTGTTGGAAAGGTTTGGTCCAAGTATTTAGATTTTGGGTGAGTGAACTGACTGGGGAGCATGAAAGACACATCAAATTGTGAGGCATGAGGTCGTTGTTCTCTGTTAGTACCTGAAGTATTGCTCATATCTCTGTGCCTCTCACACAAATCCTGTTGCTGAAATGGGTGCTCTTGTTATTTCTATTCCCTACTTGCAGAGTTCTCATCTCTATAAGAGTGGCAAAGGGAGTTTTCCTATTCAGTGAGTTATGTGCAGTTCCACAAGACATTCTCAATGGCTACTGTAGAGGTCTGAATGGGCACAGAGGATCTTTTGTTCCCCTCAAGGAACCAATGGTGAATTGATTCACAATTGAATACCAAACACACAGGCTTAAAGGTACACCTGCCAGTTCCTGGCTAGGAGATAAAAAAAAATCACCTTTCTTCTCATAATCATCAAAGATGGAGAACAGAAAATTCAATTTTTTAATCAAAATATGTATAGTTGAGATGCATACATATATAATACAGACACATACTTTGAATATATGTGTACAAAAATAAAAAAATTTTTCAAAGGATTTCAAATTTTCTTTAAATCTGACTCAATGCAGTGCATTGCCAAGAAAGAAGATTCAGATTGTTTCTTCAGGTTAAGAGAAATGCAGAATTATAGAAAATAGAAACATTCTATTTCACATTGTTTTTTTTCATTTAGTTTTATTAAATGGAACTGAACAGAACATTTAAAAATCAATGGAAATAGTTGCACAAGATGTTCCATCTCATAGAAATCTTGGACTTTTCCTTTTCCACAGAATTCCAGAATCCTGAAAAACTACCAGAAAACTGGAAAACTTATCATTCTTTAATGACATGTTTTAGTTTTGATAGACATAATCTGACAGAAATACCTGCTTCCGCGTTTCTGCGCATGTAACTAATTACAAACACATTGAATTAATCCTACCACCTGATTGCTCATATAAAAGACAAGAGAACACAGTGTGAGGAGTGTTTCTTGTATGGCTCTGAATCTCCATGGCAATCCCGGTTTCAACACAGCTGATCACAGTAACGAAAGCCATGGTAGCACCATCTGCTGTGATATCCACAGAGCTGTGCATGTCCTCTTCCAACACAGATACACCTGTGGCTGTGTGGCTGAAATGTGTTAGCTGAAATATCAAGCAGCTGCATCATCTCTTTATCTTATCACTCAGGTGGGATCATTACTAAGCTCACGAGTGTTCCCTATACAGGTGCGCCCTCACAATATTTTTGATAGATATGCTCTTCAGATGGTGATACCTGTATAGATTAATTGGATCATTCCAAACAGTTCTTCACATTGCTCTGGGGGCCTGGATAATAATAGTTCCTTCTTTAGATTTGTGCTCTATTTTCACATGAAATGGAATTACAGTCCTTTCATTAGACATCAAATATTGTTCATAACAGAAATAATATCTCATGATCTAGGATATGGAGTAAGTCTTGGTATGTTTGAAGGCACACTTCTTTATTGGGACATCTCCTTTAAAAATATTATTGCTGCATAAATTTTTCCATCTTTCCAAATTTTTTTGGATATTTTTTTCAAGAGATTGTGATACTCTGTCTTTTTCAAATGCTTAGAAAACTACTGTTAATAACATTGTCTTTATTTAAAATTAGGTAAAAATTTCTGTTAAAAGACTCAGTTTTCTTCTGTTTGCCAGATCTTTGTTTGGTCTGAAATCCCACATGCCTGTATCAAGCTAAGTTTCCTGGGAAAGTCTGAGCAAAAATGCTTTAGCATGGGAAGATTACATGGTATTTTCTGAATTAAAATATTCTAGTAGTTGTACTGTCACAGCTACAATGGCCTAAAGCAGTGTGTAGATAAGGAGTGCAAGGTCCTTTATCTCTGCAATGTTATGAATGCTCCAAGAAAGCCATTTGAAATCTGGGCTGTGTTGTGAAAAATTCCTAGTGTTCTGTCTACCCTGAGGATGTATTTATATGCCACTGGACTGAATAAATTTTACTCTGTAAAACAAATAAATTTGCTCTTTCCAAAGAAGAGATAGCAGGAAATTTCCTGAAAAAAATCAGGAAGTAAAACTCTCCCTTCTCTTAATTTAGGTTGGGAATGCCCATATCCAAATCTTCTCTCAGTATTAGTGAGATCCCAACATAGGATGCTATGCTGCTTGAAAAGCTGCTATCAGATGTTAAACTCTGTTGGGTTGGTTGTTGAAGATCCCGCAAGACTACTTGGAAGAGTGATGGTGTTAACTGGGGCATCAGTCGGTGCTGCCTTTACGCCTCTTTTGTCTTTCTCCCTCACAAATATTTCCCTTGGCATCATTACTTACAAAAGCAAGTATTAAAAAAAACAAAAAGAAAGAAAGAAAAAAAAAATAAAAACAATAATGCAAACAATGCTAACACAGCTACATGCCTTCCAGGCCCTCACCCTTCAGCAGGACTGATCTTTTTTCTCTTCTTCCATCACTGTCCTCTCATTCAACCTTGCCTGGTGCAACTCACAGAGTGGGGCTTCTTCCCCCATCACACTCCTGGGCACATGCAGGTCTTCTCCCTCTCATGCTCCTTTCTCCCATGCCATGGGAAAGCCTGGTCATCCTCAGCCATGGGAGGGGCTCAGGGTTTTCCTGCTGTGGCGTCTCAATACTGCATACTGCTGCAAGACAAATAAAATCTAGTCCTGGCATTAAGAAATCTTGTGCCACTTGACACAGAGACCCCTGACCATCTCTCTCTTTTGAAAACTAGTAGGAACAGCAATATCTGAGGAGAGTGCAACAGATGTCCCTGAAACTCAGAAGTATTTCCATTTAATTACGCAGCCAGGAACTGTGGGGCTCATAAAGTTTCTGTATTTGCACCTTTGTTTGCTCTTATGCTCACTTAGAAAAGCTGCAGCTGCAGAAAGATTTAAGAAAATCTTTTCACCTTATAAAAACTGGAAATATCAAACCCTGGTGTGGTATCTAAAAGGTGAAGTTCTGGTATAAGAATTTGTTTAACTGGCATATTTAAAAGCGAAAGTAATAAACAACATGGAACCTCATTTTTGTATATCCTGTCAGGTTTTCAGGTGTATTGAAATGACAGCTGAGTGAATACTGCTAAAAGGACATTTAAACATTCATTCAAAGGCTTCAGATGGCTGTGGTAAGATTTTACGGGCTTTGCTAAAACATACAAGTGAAAAAGTTAGTTGACAGGGAAATAGCAACATTTAAATAAATATTCTAAGGGTTTCTGTAGAGCACACCTGAAGGCACATTCAGTTAGGGTTACACCAGTTGCCAGCAGTAATATTTATATTTGTTTCAGGAAATGCAGGTCATTTTGTGAACTACTGATTTAGATGTATCCATCAGGATATCTTCTGATCTGATGTGATCAAAGAACCTCCGGGTGAAACCATGACACAAGCAAGAGATATTCATGGAAAGCCAAATGCCAACTCCCTGCAAAACTGTGCAGCCTCAATCCATTCACAGAACTACTGAGAGAGAGCTCTGAGCTTATGAATAGATAGATAATGCCTCTAAATTACAGGTAAACATATGGGTTCAGGTACTGAAAGAAAAATGGAGAGCTAGCCTGGTTAAAAAAGTATTATTTTTGGATCTCCTTTGGTTCTACTAAGCAATCACAAGTAATGAAATTTTATTTAACTATTAGGTATCAGATTTTTTTTGGTCAGAATTACATTGGGTGCTCACTTTTCCCTTAAGATGTTTGAAAACAACATTCCAATATTTCCTTCTCTATCACAAAAATTTCTGTTTAGAAACGTTTTTCCTACTCACCTGATCACTTTTGGATTATCCAACTCTCTGCAACCACTTAAGAAGTAGTAAAGTGCTTCCTAGAACCTTGTGTTATTTTCCATCAGCTCACTGCATGCTTTTCAGCACAAGTTGGAAGGAACTTAAGTTGCTAAAAAGTCATCATTGAAGAGACCCTAAATATGTTGGATCTGTGCAATGGTTCTGAGTGAGGCATATGAATCTCAGTTTATAATTCTTAAATGAGACCACAGCTCAAACTCTACTACATTTACCTTCAAAATACACTTCAATAACTGTTTCAAGAAGGAACCAAAGATATGATGTTTCCTTGTAAATAGTAGTTTGATTACACTAGTAAGATAATTACTCAGGGAAGTACTAGGAACATTTCAAAAATAAATATGTCTGTACTGTCATCCCTTTAGAAATATATTGCAGGTCTTATAAGATTATTTTTCAAAACAAGTTTCTAATGTTTTGCTTTTTTAATTCAGTACAGACAGGCACAGGACTGGTACTAGTCATTTTAGGAATCTTTTATGCCTTTTCATGGCTCTTGACTGTAGATGAAAGATTTCTGTCTCTTTGAAGGTTGTACAAGTCATAAAAGGACAACTATAATGTGTTTAGATCTGTTCTTGAATAGCACTAAATGGATTTCTCTGTCTGCATGTATGTATCCATGCTCACTTGAAATATGTCTACATGCATATATTTTGCAAAGAGAAGGAATGAAATTTGGGTACAAAATGCACCTCTGTTCAATAAATTTAAAGCAGTGACTTCATCTTAGAAAAGATTATGAAGATTTATGGATATGGATGTAGAAAGGTGTCACTGTTTGAACAGAATGGCAAGAATTTGAGTGGAAGTTTAAACTGTGAGATATTAATTCAATTGTGTTGAAAATGAAACAATTTTATAAATTTATGCTGCTTTTTTGCCATCAAGGTCAATATGCTTAGTCTATTCAGTTTTACTTTACTACAAATTCCTGGCAGATTTCCCTTTCAGAGTGTCATCAGCTACAATGCTAAAGACACTGTGATCATACTTTTATGAATAATACAATTTTTAAAAACACATGAGGATAAGCTGGATTTTACAAGCTTGTTTTTCCTACTATTTTTCTTGTACTAATAACAGATCTGAAACATCTATTTTAGGTTAAAGAAATAGCACATCTAAAATATCAACAAGAGGATACTATGTGTGTGTATATTTGCATGTGTCTGTGTCTTGGAAAGAGCTTCTCGAATGGCAAAAGCTTGCTAATAAATGTTATCTATTTTTCCCACAGTCTTCTTTTTACTCTTCAGTTTCACCTGGCTCTGAGAGGACTGTAGCTGTTTGCAGAGTACACACAAATCACACTTTTGATTTCTTTTTTTTTTTCCTAAGCAAAGAACCTCACTTTGATTGCCTTGCCCAGATCTGTAATAACATCTCCTAGGAGCATTAATTTAATTTCTTTTTCATATTAGCTGGATCAGCCATGGGGAAAGTGGAAGGAATAATCTTATATCTAAAGTTTTTATTTGCCTCTTTCTGGTCTTTCAAATCGGTGGGGAAAAAATGGATGGCACTAGTTTCATCAGCAGCTCTCTCTTACTTGGCTTCATTTTTATTTTGTCTGGCATGAAGCAATGAAGCCTGCATGAGTTATTACTGTCTCATGTCTCAGTACACAATTAATTTTTTTCCCATCCCAAACTGCCAGGGCCCGGCTTTCATCCAATCTTTACAAAAAGGCTACTGTGTGAGGGGGTGGTTTTCATTCTTTTTCCGATCGTGAAGGCGGTAGTGTAGAATTTTCTTACTTTAAGATCTCTCCTTCTGAAGAGAAAAAAATTCTCGAGTTAATAAGTTCTAAAGTCGCATTGTCCTATTGGTAGGGCTGACTTTTTTAGAAGGATCAGTGTATTACATAACTTTTTCCTAACTGAATGCTATCATAGGTGTTAATTTCCCATCCTGCATGTTCTTCTTTGCTTGGTTTATAAAAATGTAAGTCCATGCAAGTAATTGCCTCTTGGAATCTTTATATTAAATTGCAGGTTTTGACATCTAATTAACTCTTATTAACTGCTCTTGAAGTTATTATTTTTAAAAATCTGAGCCGTTAATGTACTGGCCCTTAGTTTTATGAAACGATCTATAATTAATTTACCTGCATATTTCTTTTGTCATCAGAGGAAAATGTCTAGCTTTACTTTGAAAAGTCTCAACTGATACTCTGTATTTTAAGTCCCTATAGGATGCCAGTGCTCTGGAGTCAACATAAGAAATGACTTTTACTCAAATAACGTAGTTCAAGACCTCATTCACATTTGGGCTTTTATAATGGAGGCTTCACAGTATTAAACTCTTTTCAAAAACAACCCAAAGAAGTATATTTTGCACAGACTCTACTGTAATTCCAGTATTCAGATCCTGAATGGTGTAGATTATCCACTTGGCCTGTGAACAGGTCTTATATTTTTTATTCCTTCTATTTCCATGTGTTTATTATTCCTATGCAAACCAGTTCAGTGGTATTCACTGCTTACACTTCCTTTCTAGCTGGTATTTCTCAGAAAGGTATAAGAACATTGTGGCAGCATATTGGGAAAAAAAAGAAGATGGAAAGTGAAGAGAAGATGGAAAGTGAAGAGCATGGAATACATGAAATTATTTAGAAGTGTAACAAAACCCCCTCCAAACTTGCTAAAAGTCAGGTCAGTTATGATAACCAGTTGGCAGGACTTGGTCCTGTGCTTAAAGATGTAACATCAGGAATAGTCATCCAATCCTATGTAATTCTTGAGCTAGATGATACATGTCTATGCCTTCACCAGTAAATTTTCATAGCTGCTTGAATCATCTGGATATGTTTAGGTTGTCACATCTTTGACCATGTTAATCAATTAGATTTCCATTAAGCTTTTTTCTGCAAATTAAATACTTACCTGCCTATCCCTGGATGACATCTGAACGCATCTTTAAAATACAGACTTTCAGTAGCACAGACTGGATACAAATGTAGGAAGAGAATAAAACTGTAAATCATGTCCAGATGTATTAGAAAAAGTTTGAGATACACTAAGTCCTTCTGAAAACTAGTTTCAATCTTCTGTATTCCTATACTCTTAACAACACCTAAGAGACACAGTTCATCCTCCATTCCCCTCTGGAGCCCCTCAAACACCTACTACAAACCCTTATTCTATGCCATCCTAGAACATGTTGGAACAGTCCTGAATTTTCCCTTTCACTCCCAAGAAGTTTTAAGCCTCTACACGTTGCTTGATGAATGGAAAAACAGTTTAAAATACTGACTTTCACTGACACAAAAAGGACGTTTACTGCACCGAATTCCCCAACTTATGAAATTTTACCCCAGTGATGGGAGGTGAAGATTCAAAGATTTCAGGTAGAGTGTAATGACCGGGTTGCCTCAAGCACCGATCTTGTCATGAGCAGCAGGTTAGACTAGGTGACCTCCCGAGATCCTTCCAGCCTAAACTATCCTCTGGTTCTGTGAGCCTTCAGGACTCCAGCTGCAGAACACGACTGAGAATTATGAAACCAAATCTTCCTATAACCAGAAAAAGCCTATGTCTTCAAGAAAGCAACACATTTACAATGCAACCTTTCTTCCCGACGATCATCTGCTTAAGGAGCTTACTGTTCTGAGTACTGCATTTTGCGGTTCTCATTCCTAAAAGGCCGATCTGCCAAGCACAATTTAGAGTGTGCAGTTACAAGTTTCATTAGGTGGTGAAACAGCTGTACACCACTAACCTTTCTGTTTGGTTACATTGCTTTTTCAGATGAGTGAGTGGTATAGTTTCCTAAAGCCTGTTAAATCATATAAGTTCTAATCATTCCAGAATTTTTTTTCTTGGGCATGTAATTTTTGTTTTCCAAAAATGCACATATTGTAGAAATGTTAGTGCTGACCTATTCATTGCCACATTTCTAGTTTCCACTTCTATTAAATTTATCTAATCATTAGTAAAATAAATCAAGACAGAAGAAGTAAAGAACTACCTCAGATTAGGAACTGAACAAAATATAAATAAATAAAATAAAGAATATTATTAAATTGTCAGTCTCCAGTGCTGCTTGAAGATAGCAATAGAATATTTCAGCAGTGCAGAATATATCTATCAGTTGACTATTAAGTATAATTGCTGGAGTTATTTCAGAGAAATCAGGTAGAAATATTTACCAGTTTGTGTTAAACAGGTCATAATTGGAGGGTTCTGTGAAAAGCTCCGTGAAGAAACAAACATGTTTAAAATAACACAAATGAGTACATTTATAGAAAGAGAATCACAATCAAAGGTTGACAGTGCTTTTTCTGCTTCGCTTGTTGAAAATAAGATGCATATATCCCTTAGGACACAAATGGATCTTTGACGTAGCAAAAATTTCTAACAGATCCATTGTTGCACAGACGGCCTCACATGCATCCTGATCTGCAGTTTGAAAGTCACCATATTTGATCATCACCTCAAGGTCAATATGAAAATCTTGCGCTGTTTTGATCTGCAGATTTTTAAGGACTTCCTGACGTGCTGCAAAAGTGACATAGATGTCACTCATGAAGATGATACTGTTACCTGCCTAGAGGTAGAGCAGCTGCTCCGACAGCATAGTCTCTTTGTTTTTCAGCTGATGTTAAGAAAAGGTCAGGCTAGAGGCCGCAGAATGACTTGTCAACTTGCAGCGTGGGATAGTGCTCAAGGTGCATCCTTTCATTCAATTTGGAATGCAATGACTTGTAAATTTGCTGGTGTTTTGTCCCTCACTACTAGCTCTTTGTTATGATTGGTTAGTAATGATTTGACTGAGTGAAACAGCTGCGTTAATCTGAAAACAGAAGAGGAATAAACACAGGAAAATTGTTTAAATATGACCTAAACAAATACACAAGTAGGCATTGCCTGTGTTTTTGCCATCTTGCTGACAGACTTAGATGTGAAACAACCATTTAAAAAAAAACAGGCAGCTTGAAAAGGACTTTTCATTGTAAATATTCTGAGGTATTTATGTAATCCCCTACCAAGCTTGTGAGAAGTACAAACCATCTTTGCAGTATTTCTAACATGATAGTAATATAATTAATGTATTTAGTGTACCAGCTAGTAAATTAGGAACAAAATTTTGTTTTCTTTCATCCTTTAGTGCTGGTAGTTGGATTTCTACACTAGAATGTCATATATGAAGACTCAAGGCTTCTCGGCAGCAAAACCAAAATTGATTTTTTTTGCCAAGAGGTAAGATAGGGCCTGTGGTGAAAGAAATGATAGAGATATGACAGACAAGGGTGAAAATTCATTCCTGCTGCCTGCAGCAGCTGGAGATGTTGATGAGCACTGGTGGCTGCTGGTGCCAGAAGAGGCCTGCCCCAGTTCCTAGAAACAGCTGCTGCCTCATCATGGCTGTTTGCTCTCATCACAGTAGCAGCATCTGGGTTAGATTTTCAGAGTCTGGGCTGTGCAAAATAAGTGACTTGTTATCAGAGGCAATGTGCTGTCATAGTTCTGAGTGTGTTTTGAGGTGACTTTCATGACCAGAGTGATCAAACATTATGTTGTTAGCACATGAACACAGACTGGTATTTCAGGAATAACATAGGTGATGTTACAGATTTCCCACTGAGAAAATGTGTCCCATCTAAAAATGTGTTCCTTTCCTTCCTTCTTTTTTCCCACCTTTCACAGCAACATCAGCATGGTAGAAACGAAAAGCCAAGGGAGAACATTTTTGGTATTGTAGAAACTTCATTATAGGAGACAAATCTATAACAGGACTCCATCAGCTCTGAGATGAACTTAAACAAATTTCAAAACAAAACGTAACTTTTTAAGCGAGGGTAATTGACCATCAGACCAGATTTCCAGGGGATGTTGTAAACTTTTCACTTGGCATTTTTGAAACAAGATTGTCTGTCTTTCTAATATAAGCATTCCGTTTTAACCACCAAGCCATTGAGTTCTGTATTGTTGTAGGGAAAAATAATTACCTTCAATGTGGGAGCAACAAGCAAAAATATTCTGATTTTTGCTGGGCAGTTCAGACTAGTGGTTTCTTGTGAGTGACATGATTACAGCAGTCCTTCCTAGGACAATACATAATATTCTATAGAATATACACATAGCTGACCTCCTGTGGGCTAGAAGGCACAAGTGCTCATGGAGGTCCTCAGTCAGTCCTTTGCACCTTTGGGCGACATTGCATTATGCCTTATGCAGTAAACCTGAGGTGCTTTTCAAGATGTTGCAGAAGACACAGTTCTCCAGTGCACTGCAAATGGCAGGAGAAATCTTCATTTCTTCTAGGTTCATCACATAAGTTCCTTCCTATTCTGAGGTAATATCTCCTAACAGACAAGACATTTTTCATAAAGCCTCTCTCCAGGCAGCAAAAATCAATATATTTCTGCTGTTTATTCTGCTGTTACTATTATTATGCTTTTCTATGGTTGGAATATACTGCCCACACAAAATTTTTGGCTTTTGCCTTTTTCTGGGAAAAGATGGAGTAATACTACAGTTAGTTTGCTAGATAAACCAGAATTTTCTCTTTGCAGAGCTTATAGCTACTAGTCTTCTGCACTATTCAAAGCTGCTGTCATAATGGAAACTGGACTTCTTACTTCAGCTGTTTGGGCTTTATTTTGTCATGGTTTTGTAATAATGATTTCAGGGCCAGGGACAGACAAATTACTGAGGTTGCTGATCATTCATTTAGAGGATATATTTCTTACATCCTCACTTAATAAGCACCAAAGAGTAGTTTCTTATTATTTTCTTTACTGGTCTGTACTGCAAACGAGGAACTCAGATGAGTAATCTCTATGACAGGTGAGAGTGGTCTCTTGCGAAAACAGGCTCTAGGCCTAGCAGCCCTGAAAGCAAAGCATCCTAGCCTTGTGTGAAACTATGGACTCAGCAGAATTCAACAGTTTAAGTTATTTTCTTTTATACATTCAGTTAAATGATGGTAAACTTTTATTTCTAGTTCAATAGATTCTTGGGGGTTTTAGATTAAAGTAGGAAGAAAGCCTGCTTACCCTAATGGATTATTACTCAAAAAAGAATCATTGTTGGATCCACGCAGATGCTTTCAAAGATACCCTAAACTTTTAATGCAGTATATGTCACTGAAACAGTTTTTCATTCTGGCCAGGGATAGTTGGCTCTAACTGGAGACCTTCAAATTCATCTCATTGGTTAACAATTTTTATCATTAGCAAATGCTTTCTCTTAAAGGGAAAGAAACCTCAAACTTTTCATAATTCTAATTTTTCTAATGCCTAAATTTTTCTCTGAGAATGAGCTGGAAGGTTTTTTCCTAGGAATACAGATAAAGTATGTGCAAGCATCTGATTTAAACTCACCAAATTAACTTTTTTTTTTAAATAACAACTTAAGTTTCCATTTCATATGCAAATAAACAAAAAAAGCTCACTTAAAAATGTGGGACATGTAGTCAGTTGGACTATAGGAAAAGATTTATCCGCCTGACTCCATTTAGCAGGAGAAAGAGGTTAATGCTTAGCTGTGCATTTCTGTGAGGCATTTGTTATTCTAGCAATTAAACACTTACAATAAGCACTATATATGTCTTCACTGAATCTTAATTTAATCCTCACCTTTTGATGACACGTCAGACCTCATCAATTTTACACCTTTTTTCCCCTGGAATGAGTTTTCATTTACCAATTTCAATCCAATTACTCTTGCTCTCCCATTTCATTAGGCCTTGTAAATGTGATCCCAAAATATTGCTGTTAACAACTGCTAGCAAGACCTCATAAATATATTTTATAATTGATGGATGTTACATAACAAATGAATGCCTTAAAAATCATGCTGAAAGGCATTAGAGCAGCATTAGTTCTGTTGGAGGAAAAAGTGAAAACCTCCCTCTCCACATCTGGAAATAAATTCAGTTCGACAGTGTTTTCACTTGTTGTTAAAAGTTCTCTGTTTGCCTGTTGTGCTTGATAAGTTATTAGAGATGACAGATGGCATTTGACTGAAATTTACAGTCAATTACATATTCTGAACTCGTGCAGAAATTCAGAATTGTATTGAAGCAGACTGAAAGTAAGTATTAAAAAACCCCAGAACATATAAAATTTAGATATTGTATGTAATGTTACAAATTTGTTCACTGGAACCCAACGGAGGTCAAAATGTGTGATGATGAGCACATGAACTAGTATTTGGAAAGCCCAGGTGGAATAGGAATACAGCTTCCTCAAGAATGATCATGGTTCAGCTGCATACTCAGTTGCTATAGATATGCCACTGGAGGGTGGCTTCTGTCAGATTCGTGAGTATGTATTTTCATGTTTGACTAAGCGGATTTGCAGCAACCAGTTGGCTTGAAAACAATTCAGTGAGAGGATTAATATAAACATGTAGAATCATAGAATGGTTTGGGTTGGAAGGGACCTCAAAGATTATCTTGCTCCAACCCCCTGCCATGGGCAGGGATGCCACCCACTAGATTAGACTGCTCAAAGCCCCATACAGTCTGGTCTTGAACACTTCCAAAGACGCAGCATCCACAGCTGCTCTGGGAGACCTGTTCTAGTGCCTCACTATCCTCTGAGTACAGAATTTCTTCTTAACGTCTAACCTAAATCCCTCTTCTTTCAGTTTAAAACCATACCCCCTTGTCCTATCACTAATTGCCTATGTTAAAAGTCTCTCCCTCTGCTTTTTTTATAAGCTCCCTTTAAGTACTGAAAGGCCATGATGAGATCTCCCCAGAAAAGCACTGCATGTAGTGTAAGCTACTTCCACTCCCTGGGCTGAAAGAGATGACTTTTGTATATAATGTTTAATTAACTGTATAATTTTGGAAAATCCTCAGCCATGTTTTCTATGTCTATAGTAAGGTTGTAAATTTAGTTCCTGGCACGGGTGAGGTTAGGCGTGCAACCATTTGGGCTGGAAGGGATCTCTGAGGACCATCAGTCAGAGCAGGGCTAACTTTAAAATTAGATCAGGTTGCTCAGGATCTTTTGAACATATCCAAGAATAGAGATTCCACAACCCATTCTAGTGCTTTACCACTTGCATTACAAATTTTTGGTTTCCTTACGTCTAGTGAGAATTTTCCTTCCTGCCAGCTGTGGCAATAGCTTCTTATTCTGTTGAAGTGTGCCTATGAAAATAGCCTGACTCTATTTTCTCTATGGGCCCTCTTAAGACAGTTAAAGACTTGAAACTGCCTCACATGGCAATATTCTCTTCTCCATACTAACCAGTATTTCTTTCTTCATCAGCTTTTCCTAATGTGCAATATCCTCTAACCTCCTCATTGTAGCAGATCTATTCTGGACTCTTCAGTTTGCAGTCCTCTGTCTTGTTGAAGGACCAAAATCTGGGTGTAACACCTCAGTTGTGAGCTACCCATGTCAGACAGCAGGATGATTTCACCAACCCTGCAGGTTATGCTCTTTCTAACATAATGTGGTGCACAGGCAGCCTGTATTGCTGCAAGATTGCACTGCTGACTCATATTCAAGCTGACACCCTCCAAAATGCCCCAACTGCTTCTGCAAATCTGCTTTTGATCTAGTTGGCCCTAGCCCGTAGTAGTGATAGGGTTATTTTTCGCCAAAGGATTTGGCATTTCCCTTTGTTGAACCTCTTTCGGTTCATCTGTGTAGTTGTCCTGGTCATTGATGAAGATGTCAGAGAGCACTATGAGGAAAAAGAGAATATGAAAATGAACAGTGCCATATCAGACCCTGAAGGATGACATTCACAACCAGACTCCAACTGGGCTTGCAACAATTGATTATGGCTCTCTTTGCCCAAGTGTACGGCCAGTTATTCAGCCACATTATAGTTACCTCATAAACCCATCTCTCCTCAGTTCAGCTACAAGGGTGCTGTCAGAGACAGTATTGAAGGGTTTTCTGGAGTCCAGTACTGCTTTCTCCTCATTCACAAAGCCAGACATTTTATAATAGAAAATAGTCAAATTGGTCAGGTGTGATTTTCTCTGAAAAAGGCTTGCTGGCTATTCCTAGTCACCTCGTATTTCATGCCTAAAAATGGCTTCCAGAAAAGGTGTACCCTTCTAGACTCTGAATTTAGGATGAAAAACACCCTCTTCACAGCTTGGGTTTTTTTTTTTAATATTGACATGGCATTTGGCTTTTTCCAGTACGCAGAAGCATACTGCAATTGCTACAAGCTTATCAAATGTCTTTTAATTACTTAAGCCAGTTCCTTTGACATCCTTGATTATCTTCTGATGTGCCTTGATGGACTTGTATGTCCAACTAGCCCTAGGTTTATCTTCCTCTGCTTTGGATAATACCTGTCTCTCGTAAACTCTTCTGTAATGAGTGGAGATCAGAAAGGTTCGTGAGCAAAAGAGACCAAAGCAAGGAAAGTGCTGCTACCTAGGTTTTTCCCATGTACTTCAGCACAAAATGGCCTTTTCCAGTAAGAAGTGGAAACTTTCATTGAATTTGATTTTGCTACTAATATATCTATAGAAGCTTTTCTTGTTCATGTTTCACATTTCATTCTACTCAGCTATAACCTCAGCCAAGTTTTAACCTTCTTAATTCTATCTCTCCTTTCTGTATGCCTCCTTGCTTGCCTGTTCCTGTCTTCACCTCTTGAGCATTTCTTTTTAGCAGTTTAACTCAGGTTGCTCAGCCAGCCCTTCACCTGGCATGCATGCACATGTCCATGGCTACTCAGGTCTGAGTGGATGATTCTTGTCCTTTGAGGATGATGTCCTTGAAGACTGGCCAGCTCTCCATGGCTCCTTTGTCTTCCCTGCCAGTTCCCTGAATAATCCAAAATGTAAAGTCCAGAGCTGTTTTCAATTTTTTGGCGTGTTTAGTTCTCTCCAGATCTTAAACTCTGCCGTCTCCTTGTCAATGCTGCAACTATCACATCTCCATCCAGTTCTATCTTAACCATGAGTAGCAGGTCCATAAACATGGGCTCCATCCTAGTCCAGCACCTATACTAAAAAAAATTGTCTCTGATCATCTCCAGAAATCTGGATTGCTTCTAGGCGCTGGGAGGCAGACCCTGTGATTGTGAGACTTGTCCACCTCCTTTCCTTGGCCCCTGCCTACAGCCTCCCAACCTGTTCCCAACCATAGGGAAAAGTCTATGTATTCAAGACACTTCATTGCATAGATGGCAAATGGCCCTTCTTGTCACCTTTGCCGGTCTTTCCTCAGCAACCTGTGGGTCCCGGAGTTTTCTACCACTGAAAGACTGCATTCTTCATTATAGCTTTTATGCACATTTTTTCTGCGTTTTGCTGAAAAATCTTTATTTGAACAGTCAACTAATGTTTGTCTAAAACAAATTCAGAACACATTCCTCATTTTTCATCCCTACTCTCTGTCACGCACATCGTTTGGACTGCAAGGCATAAGCACAGGGGCTCATGTCTTGCCTGTCAGATGTTGCATTGCTCGTAGTGCACCAAATTCATCTCTGATAAATCTTCACGGCAGTCAGCAACTACATCACTCAGGGCCCCTGTGACAAGCCTCAATTGCAGTCAATCCACAGAATTGCTCCATGCATTCCATCTTTGCAGAAGATTTGTCTCTGTATGTTTCCTTGATTTATTTTCACCCTGCACAGAAAATCTCCAATACATCATTTACCATGAAACTGGCTGTTACAAGAGATGAGATTATGAAGAATAATTGCTAACAGAAGTAAGCTGCTTAAAAATCATTAATGCAGCTCAATGAAAATGTTTATTAATCTTCCCTTGAGAAAAGCGATCTATATTTAAGGTCCATGTTTTTTTCCTACAAGTTTTCGTTCTTTACTTTTCTTTCTGTATTCCTTCTCAGCACCAAAGCTGATACTTGAAGATTTGTCTGGTGGTGTTGCTTCAGGCTTTAGCTGTCAAACAACTTTAAGGGATTATGTGCCGATAACAGGAGCAACACTGTTTCCAAAGGTCTAATAAATCAGAGCAGCTGTCCTCTGCCAGGGAGTCCAGAGCGCTCCTGCACGCAGACTGCGAGACCTAACACACCTGCACACCCCGAAAGGGGTGGCTTTGAGTCCTTGAGCTGCTCTAATGACATCAAATAGACCATTTACTAATGACTGAACATTCTGTGATTGTTTCTGATGAATAATTACTATTAGAAAAAGCCAGGGTCTTTCATGGAAATGAGTTTCCTGCCTGTCGTATAAATAGAACAGCTATAGCATAACTTTCTCAGCCCCTGATATAAACTACTTCTACTGCTTAATGTTGAAACAAGTATTTTCATTCACTTCTCCCCAATTAAATGTTATAGATTAGTCAAAAGTTCTCTTAAACAATAAGACATTTAACATGCTTTTTAGCAATTTTTATTTCTTTTTCTTGCTTTCAACTTCAATTTGCTATACACACACATTATCTTTAATGATTTTAAGATCTATTCCCATGATTTTGAGGCCGTCACAAAACATCATTTCACTGAGAAAGAATTTAATTGTTACACATCAGAAGCTGAAATTTAGTTAGAATGGACAAAAAACCCCAAAACACCATACTTTGTACTTTTCAGTCTCACTGTCCTCCAGATTTGCAAAGCACTCAAATCTTTCCAGCCAATATTTATTTCTGAAAGTAAACATTTACATGGACGTGAAAGTGGAATTTAAGGTAATAATTTTTAAAATTTGGTTTCTGTTAAATCATTCTTCTTGTTTAAGATATAATACATGTTGAATGAAGGTCATATTATTTGAATCAAAGAGGATAACATATCAAAGCAACCTGAGGGAAAAACTCCTATTATCCTGGATGTTCCTGAAGAAAATAAAAAAGTTGTCCTTTTTTGAAAATAATATCTTGCCAGATTTTGGCAGCTTCCAGAATGATAACAGTTGTAAAGCAATGGAGACTTACCTAATAATGTCTACTACACAATATTTGAATTAAGACTTTGACAGGATTTATACACGGATATGTCACATGAATCTATGCATCTGTGACCCCAACCATAACTAATGCATTTGCCTATCTACACAGTATTGTGGGAATATTGTAGACGGGAAATTAGAGTATTATAATTTCTGTTAAAAGTCGCTTGGGAATATTTTTTTAAGAGACATTGTGAAGAAGTGCAGCTAAAGAGACATCTGTTATAACATCCCACAAGGTCCATGAATCTGTACCATAGTAAACTGTATCAAGTTATCTCCTTTTGATAGACAATCAGTACACCTGAGAGCCAGCCTTTCCTGACAGGGCCATTTCATCTGATAGAGTATCAAATGGCTTGTTGATTATTCTGACTTCAAAGGCCAACGGTGCTGATATCTTCAAGGTGGTCTGTAATGCCTGAGTGATGAGGCCACCTGTCAATGTGACTGCAAAATTAAAGAGAATCTGTTGTGAAATGAAGGGTAAACTTCCTCTCCCTCAGATTAGCCTGATTAGCCTTGAACAATTTAACTTCTACAAATCAGTTTTGTAGCTATGGGAAAATTATTTATCAATGGCTACTTTTTTCTTGAGGCAGGGAGGGAGAAGTTGTTTATGGTGAGTACTTCTGTAAAATGTGCTCACCTACTCCAGAACCAGTTTTCCATTTACTGAGTTACAAAATAAAGACAATTACTTTACAGTTCTATCAGTACTTGCAGTGGTGATTTTTTTGAATGGCAAAAATAACTATTCCACTGCAGTCTTGTTCTTTTCTCTTGTTTTAATGAAATTGTTCTGTTGAGGATAGCAGAATGTCAAGAACTAAGTAAAACAAAAAGGTTTCGTATGTTAAACAATAAGCTCATGACCAGCAATAATTTTCCTAACTAGCAACTACATTATTTTAATCTTTCTGTTAGGAAGAGGAACAATATTTTGCATTTGAGGAGGAAGATAAAAGGGGAGATAAACTGGCCTTTTCTCCTCTGAAAATAGGGAAGAAGCTGTTAAGGACCTCTAAATCATTTATGAAATTGGGGATTATGTACTGCAATGTAGAACGTGTTTCTGCTTTTCTTCGCCTCTAATCATAAGTAAAGCAGGAAGTTGCAAGTGGAATCTCAGTGTGAGTGTGTTAATATAACTTGCTGATGTTTAGGCTATCCCTCAGCCTGCTCATTGCCACTCCTCTGCCAAGGAACCAGGGTCATCCCCGTGACAATCAGGAGGAGTGCACCCAGTCCCTCACTGAAATGGAGGCATCTCCATTGCCTGACAAGTATCTCTCTGGGCACTTTTTTGGAGTGCAGAGTCATGTCAGGTCACCCACTGAGGTGGCCTAAATATTGATTTAATGACAGCCATGCGCTAGAAAAGGAGATTATCATGTTGCACCTTCCAGTGTCTCCTCTTCAATCTACCGTTTCAGGAAGTTTAGACAGACCTGCTGTTAAGTCGTTATAGCGGTGGTCACAGGAAAAGAAACACTGTGCAGCCACTCAGGGCAATCTTTATTTAGATCCATATGTAGGAGCTGATTTTAACAAGCCATCCATCAGAAACATAGGCCTCATCTCCCTATGATATGCTGTGCATCTCTGAATGATGATCCTTTGCAGGATCTAAATAATTATGAAGGGGCCAGAACACAGAAGAACAGTGTTGACACAAAAATAAACACACAAATTAGTCTTTAATATATTTTGGCTGAAATTATGTCAGATTATTTTTTAAAGTTTCTTGCTTAGTTTCTCACAAGTGTTATGTGCCGTGGTTGCCTCCAGCAGCAGCAGAGCCTTGCCCTGTTCTATTGAGCTGACCCTGGACACAGAGAGTGTACCCCAGGGCACAGAGATGATGGGGGGCTCGCACTGCTCAGTGATCTCAGCTCTGCACTGGCAGCCAGTTCCATGGCTCGGGCTTGCTGCTCATGTGGCCCCGTGGCAAGCTGACACTGGAATAGGCTCCTGATGGGATCTGTGACTCCATGGAGAGAGGAGTCTGGGCTGGAGGAGATTTGCTGGCGGAATTTGTGACCCTGAAGGGGACCCATTGCTGAAGCAGTCTGTTCCTGAAGGACTGCGCCCTATGGAAAAAAGGGACCCACCCTTGAGCAGTTCATCAAGAACTGCAGCCCATGGGAAAGACTCAGGTTGGAAAAGTTGGTGGAGGTCTGTCTCCCATGGAAGGGACCCCATTCTGGATCAGGAGAAGAGTGTGAGGAGTCCTCCCTTGAGGAGGAAGGAGCAGCAGAGAAAATGAGTGATGAAGTGACCACAACCCCCATTTCATGCCACTGCAGGGAGGAGGTAGGGAATTTGGGAGTGAAGTTAAGCATGGGAAGAATGGAAGAAGATGTTTTTAAAATTTGTTTTTATTTCTCATTATTGTATTCCGTTTTGATTGATAATAAAAAAATTTCCCCAAGTCACTTCATTTTTGCCTGTGACAATGACTGGTGAGTGATCTCTCCCTTTCCTTATCTCAACCCACAAGCCTTTTGTTATATTTTTTCTTCCCTGTCCAGCTGATGAAGGGCATGATAGAGAAGCTTTGGTGGGATCCTGGCATCCAGCCAGGGTCAACCCCATATTCCAGTAAATTCTGGGACATATGCAAAACTAATAACCTCCAGGTTCAAAAGTGAATTTTCTGTAAATCTTCATGACTGAGCTGGAATTTATCCTGATTAATTATTAACCCTGATAAAGTCCTGACAGTAATGTTTAATTTATCCAGTGGCTGGGGTTTTCTTAGTTAATCACCTTTACTGTGCTATTCCTTAGACCTGCAGGACCTTTGAAATCTATCAAAAGCATTGCCATTTTAATCTGGAGCGTGTACATATATCGACATCACTCCTTAGCAGGCTCCTTTGGTTGAACTGAAAGTTTGTGTACTATTGATTTATTTACATGCCTAGTTTTAGAATACACAAAGCAGTGGATATGAAGAGCAGCAGGAACGCACTATCAATATGCACATGTGGCTTTGAAGAAAGACATTTGTGCTTCTTCATTTAGCCCTAATAGGAAAATTGAGTCTAAATTGGGACAGCCACAACCTGCTGTTAGAACAAATGGTTCTCTTGAGACAGCAAGCGAGGCCTATTTTCTTCTAGATTTTTATTTACTTGTTGTCTAAGAAATCTGATAGATATGTTTATGAGATTCTGTTATACATGTCTGCTCCTGTGACTAATAAGCTACGTTGCAAACTGCTCCTCACTTGAGCCACTTATCAGTGCCTTGCCCCTCTACCTGCATACAATATTTGCAGGAACTTGATTATTGAAAGAGTATTGTTCTTTTGCCAGGTTTGGCTGAAACCAGGCAGTAGGTGCAGAAGCTAGTCTGCAATGGAGAGAGAGCCAAAAATATAGATCTAAATACATGTTCACACGGAGACACTGTGACTCCATTAGGCTGACTTCAATGGGAAAGGAGCCTAAAATGACTTAAGACTTTTCTATTACAGCACTAAAAAACAAATCTAGAGACAGAAGGATTGAAACTAACCCAGCAATAATTTGGCATAGTTACTAACATAGAAAGTCATAGGAGCAAAAGGAAGACATATACTCCGTTTTGACTTTTGATACTCATTTTCTTTATGAGCAGGGCACCAATGCCAAGAGTAGTTGGCACATGTTAATGACTGTCTTGTTATGGGACAATGTGCCCTGCTAACCATTAAAATTTAACCCCTCCTCAAAGTAATTTTGCTACTTTCTGTCTCAGCCACAAAGCAATGAGAGAATTGCAGTGTCATTTGTTGACACATGGATAGTATGTTGCTGTTTGTGATCCTTCTGCAAAGTTCATTAATTAGTTCAAGTAATTGTCCCTCTGTAAATGGAACTGTAAAGAAGGTTTTCACAATGTGGCACCTAGCAGGCAAAGCAAGAGTAAGTCCTCCAGCTGTCATCTCTAAGAGACAGCTTCTGCTCCTCTGCCGCACAAATAGGCACGTGCAAGGCCACAAGTGCAAAAGCATGTGGACAATAAGTTATGGGACACTGATAAATCAGTAACGGCACCAAGACAGCTGATTTTCTACTTCCAGCAGTGGGCAGAGGAAGGCATAGGGTTTCTGCTTAACACTGTACAGCAGATTTTCCAGAGGAGGTGACCTTCCCACATGAATTAAAGCTGCAGGAAATAACTCCCTACAGACAACCTCTAACCACACACAGCTGGTCCTGCAGCACTTTGTGTATTTGATATTGAACATATGTGATATAATTTTAGGGTTTAGGTTTGCACTTCTAGCATGGAAAATCAACTTCTTTTGTCTTTTTCAATAATCTTAGAATATTATTTTCATTATTGACCTTTTTTATTTTCAGAAAGACATCAGAAAGAAAGGGCCTACAGATAACATTTTGATTCCTCCTACATACTGTCACTCTTTACGAAATGGCCGCAAACTTTTGGTGGTAAAATAGCACCTGAATTACCCGAATAAAAGATAATTTTAATCTATGTTGAATGGCCCAGAGCATGAAAGGATGCATTTCCTAGGTCATGAGAAAGTTAATTGTTTGTGTGTGGATTCTGGGCCTACTTGCTGAAGCTCTGTTGTCTTCCAAAATATCATCTCAAGCTGAAAACCATCTTTAAATGCCACTTATACTGCATGGAGAAAAAAGACTGTCTTTTCTTGTTCTTTCTAGTTTTTCCTTTGTGGTTCCAAAAGCATTCTTCATGTGTGTCTATTTTTGTTTCTGATTTTACTAAGAAACTTCTGAAAATAATGTTCTAAAATCAAAGTTGATTTTGTTGTTTGCATAAATAGTATATTAAGCTTACTACTCTTTATCTGGCTCCACTTTAATTATTTTTCATTCTTTAAATTTTGAAAAGACTGCATTGCTTTCTAGCTATTGTTATTTTTAATTCTGATGTCCTACTTCCTTTTACTTTCCAAACAAAATAGTCGTAGCATATTTAATCTTTCCTCATATTGAGGTCTCTCCAGTTCCCATGACTCTAATTATTTTTGTTACTTTTTCTTTGGATATAATCTGCATATTAGGCTTAAACTTTAAAAAATCAGTCATTGCCTCACTAACCTCTGCTCAGTTTCCAGTCCTTCTTCAGATGCTTTCTCACACTTCATTAGGTCAAATCTGGATGCAAAAACTTCAGAGGAAGAGTCTCCAAGCAAAGCTTTTCTTTTTATCCTATTAACCTTCTTTTACTGTAGCTGAGGAACATGCTCCGTCCTCATGTACCTACCCTTCCAACCCACTCACTTCCCTTCTTTATCTCTGCATTCCACTCTTTATTCAGCAATGCACAGGGAGTGCTGCTATTTTTAGCTCCTGAATACATCGTTTAACATTTTCTCACATTGAAACTCATCAACTATTTCTTCAGCCATTCCCTTAATGTGCTTAAATATCACAGGGAACAATCTATACCACTTAAAGTATTAGTGTTACCTAAGATTCTGCTTTCATCAGCACAGTCTATCAGTGTATAAGAAAGACCACTAGGATCAGCTGCTGATGCCTCTTCCCTGACTTTATACAGTGAAATGACGGGCTCAGAAATGTATTCACTGATAGTTAACAAGAGATATCTGATATAAATTAAAGAAAGAGCAATTAGCTCTATCACAAAAAAGAAATGCATCTGAAATTTGTCATAACCACAGAAACGAGCTGGTTATACTTCCAGTTCAAGCTTTATAGTTGCAGCCCACAAAGTTTCTCATCAGGTTATTGAGACACAAGCTGAAGTAACTCTGGTTTATTGGTTGACCAAGAGGATTAAAGTTATATCCTTTCGTATGTAAAGTGGTAAGCTCAGTATGTTAAGGTTCTATAGGGGTAATTTCAAATAAAGAACGGGAGGTATGCCTGTGTGTGTGTGTGTATGTTTAGAAATATCTACATATACGCAAAGTAACTTCTTTTTCTCCATCCTAGAACTCTATCTTTACACATTGCTGCTTTGATTTTTGTGGTGCAAAGCAGTTTTTTGCAGAGAGTATGCTCCAACACAGCTCTTTTCTGACAGCGTCACATATGAGCGTCTTTCTTTCAGTCCCTTCTAAGTAGATGCAGAATGTCATGTAGGTGATGCAATGCTGAATGCATTGTTCTTGCTCCGGGGCATTTGCTCCAAGATGTGTTCCAGCTCTCTGAGCAAGGTGCTTGATTTTCAGAGGAGACACAGGCACCTGTGGACAGGCATGAAGATTATTTCCCTTCAGGCAATAAATCTGGGAAAACACTGTGCAGCATTTTAAATCTCACTGTCTTCCAATATAATTTGTCCTCTACTTGTAATCCTGGTACAAAATATTTTCCTCACTTATTTTTATAATCAAACAGAACAATATAATAGTTATTTTGGAAAATGAGCAGGAGAGAAAAGATTAATGGACAGAGCTGATAATTAATATTCTAGCTACTGAGGCCATCATTCGAGCTGTGGGTGGTCCAGAGATTCAGATTCACCCGCTTCAGCTCTCACACGTCTCCTTGAAATGTTCCCTGAATCCAGAGACTGTTTCGAACCTCACATCTTCTGTTTCCTGTGTTCCCTGCATAGGAAATAATTTTCTGATGAGGCCAAACCAAACTCACAAGAGAAAGAGTGCATATTCCACCTAGAAGGAGTGGAAATCATCTGAACTTTTGTAGGGAGATTTAACATAAAATGCAGAACTAATCCCCAAATAGCTGTAAGAGAAGGTGGACCCAGAAACAGGACTTCTGTGCTATGCACACTCTGAGTGACCTAACCACAAACTGGTGAGATCACAGAGATCTTTTTGCCTCTAAGAAGGCAGATATTTTTGCCTCTATAAATTCTAATGGAAGAGGAACAGCATACATGCCAATTTTCCTACAATACATGCGGTGACCTCATAGCTAGGGTTTCTTCTGTAGAACCTTGGATTCTTCTGTGGTTAAAGACAATAGAATCCGGGTAACTGCTCTGGTCTTTAAAAAAGAGATAATTTCTTCCTTCTGAGCTAACCAACATTAAAAGAAAAACAAAGAATAATTGCTACAATAATTCAGGCAAAACTTTCATTCATTCAATATATTTAGAAAACTCTTACTGACTTGACTTCTTGAAGGGAGATAAGCAGATAAGCTCCTTTTTATAGGTGTCTACTGAGCATCAATAAGTAATTGGAGCAGTGACACCTGAGGAAGTTTTGAGCATCAGAGTGAGAACATGGAGTACTTGAGCAGACGTGCAGAGCAGTAGGTTCAGTATTGAAAGGTCTTTAAGGTAGAGCTATTTTCAAGACTAGACTTTTGAACATGTGATTTTGAGGAACGTGTAACTACATGTTGCTCAAATCCTTCTTTAGGTACTTACACACTTTTCTGAATAAAAAAAAAAGTGGTCATACTGAAACATGTCTGGCTTTTGCATGTGAAAAAGAAATGTTTTCCTTTGGCAAATGCTAAGAAATAATTTACCACATAATTTCTCACCTGTAGCTCCGCATAGGGTGGAACAGCCTTTGTTCCTCAAGACCATCGAGACTTCTAATGTAGCCACATTTTTCCTCACCTTCCCATCTCAATTTATCTCCATGATAATTTAAAAGCTCACCCAATGTACTCCATCTACATTAACAACTATGTGTTAATAAATAAAAATCTATTTTCCAAAACCCAAGTAAAATTACCAAACTTTCCCATGCAGCTCTCAAAGAGCTGGATTCAGTGCTGACTATTGCAAATTGATTAGTAGACTCTTAATGGTTATTAAGTTATGAACAAAGCACATATTGATTTAAATAGTAGCTTGAATTTTGAAGGCTGCATGCATGAAAACAAATACAGTATGCCATGATGCAGAAATGCAGGGAAATTAATATCATGACCTAGGAGAGTAAAATCTACCTTGAAATAGCCAAACATATAAGCACTACTAAATCAAGGCCTTTATTTTCCTGCCTTTGTCTTTCCAATGTTTAGTTTCACAGTAAATGAAAGGAGCTATTTGAAGTGAGGGAGAGAAGAAGACAGGTCTGTGACCTCTAGATAGACCGTGGAGATCAAAGGCAGTCTCCATATGTGTTAGATATTATCTTTTTGAGGCAAGTGGGCATGATGTTTTGTGATGCAGCAGTGTGGAAACACACAAATAACCTGGTTAGTGACCGCTGAGAGAAGAATGATTGACATTGTGTTGGAAAAGCAGTAGTGAAACCATGAAAAAGAGATTTAGTTTTAGTTTACAGAAGGGTCCTTCAAAGCTCTGTAGTGCTCAAAAACTGGTTTAATAGAAAATTCCTAAGCTTACATAAATATCATAATTTATACGTTAAAAAGAATGGGTTGTTACAACTAACAACATTTGAAAGCCAATGTCCTCTATAAATCTGTTAGTTTAAGGTATTTATCAAACTACAGTTTCAGCACACAGATCTTTTTGTTGGTTCATTTTTTTCCTTTGAAATACATGCACAATTTAGACTGTACCTGCTTGAAGGCAGTTTACCTGTTGCATTACAAAATGAACAGTGTTAGTAGAAAATGACAGAACTACTGGAAAAAACGTGATTTTGTGGTCAGAACAGTGGATCAATACAGCAAAGCAACTACCTCATTGCTGTCGACCCAGAAAATCATCCTAGTGAGGGCATCGTGTCAGGCACATATGTCCCAATGCATAGAGATGTCAGCAGAGTAAGGGCTTTACCTGGATGAGGCTCTAGCTCAGTTAAATGACCAACACACTTAACCTGTCCCTATTGACTTTTCCTCTCTGTGTAGAGGTACATAGTAGTATTATTCCCTCAGAAAGACCACGAAAATTCCTTTGTGTAGTCTTCCAAGTCCGCACTGAAAGGAGTAAAGTAAAAGTGAAAAGGATTACTGCAAAGGATATTCTATTAGACTAAAAACTTTGACAGTTGCTCAGGAAGCCATGCTGCAAAAGAAGACCTCTTTGTTTTTGTTCTAGTTGCCAAGTATGTTAAGAGGAGAATGTTGTCAAATAGCTGAATATCATCAAAACCAGCTTAAGAAGCCTTAATGCCTCCCTGTCTGCACAATGTCAGTCACCAGTCCGCGCTTTTGAAGTTCCCCAGTTCAAGAGCAAACATAACCAAAGGTGAACATGGTTACAGCCCCAAAGTTGAACTTGACCTTTAAGTAACTCTTTCGCTTTTCCCCGGTCTCCTTTCCAATCTATCACTCATTTTGCAAAGCTGGAAAATGCATTGTACCTTTTTTTCTTTCAATATGATTTTTGTTGGTGCTATTCTGAACTTTCATTTATGTTATTTTTCTTTAAAATATATACTTTTTAACCCAGAACACCAGACATATTGATTTGATTATCTAGTTTATTATATTTTTGGAATATTCAGGCTGCCCAAGCACTTGCAAATGCCTTTTTTGTAATCACAGAGAATTACGAAGATTCTTTTAAGAATGTATTACAATAGCTGGAAAGTGTATTTCTTTTTAATATCTCTGAAAATGAACATTGAGGTCCTCTGAATAATTTAGAGTGAGATGGAAAATACAGAATGCTGAAACCATGAATTATGTGGAATGCAACACACATTCTTTAGTAAATCCAAATATAACAGAGAACAGTTTATAATCTTTTTATACTAAGAAAAGTCCAAGAAAGCCTTGTCGTTTTTGATGACTTGAGTTTTAAGAGGCTGCTGCATCCCTATTTTGCAGTGTTCAGCCAAAATTTATCTGTAGGACATGCCTGCAGAATATACTTGGCTCAATTCTGCTTTCTGTACCTGTTATACACTTTGGCCAAGGTCAGACCCTTTTACAAGCAAAAACCACATGCCTGTACAGAAATGCCTAGCCCACAGAGAGGATGTGTGTTGCCTCCTTAAAGACTATGTGGATGGAAAATAATGGAGTGAACCAGACAGAAACTCAGCCTGTAGTCAGTCACTCACTCACAAAAGAGCAGTAGCATTTAACAGTTACAGCATCTCATCAGTTTATCATAATCCTTCACCTGAGATGATTACATCTCCCTGTGACAGCCCTTCATCTGTGTCAGCACAGAGTCAAAAAGATTAGATTAATTCATTGCTGAGAGAGATTTGAGCTGACTGATATTATTTGCACTGAAACAGAGCCAGGCTGTACTTGGCCTTTGCTGGAAAAGCGTTAGTTAACAAATAAAGGATGCAGAAGGGCACCTTTAGCACTGAAATTTTGCCTCCTCAAGTCTTATTTTCATGAGAGTTGACAGCGGCTACTTTGAAAAATGACAGGGCTTAAATTACTCCTTGAGAGACCAGGAGTGTCTCCTGTGAGACTTTCAAATACAAATAGATATTGGCAAATCAGGCCTTGGTACCAGTCCAAAGTTTAAATAGTGGTGAAGATATGACCACAGTTGCATCCTTTGTCTTGAAAATACTGCACAGAATATTATGAAGGAGAATGGCCACGTACTCCAGCATCAAGTGTTATAACTAGTGCTTGGGAAAACATAATTCTGCCAAATGGTCACTAGAGGTACAGATACTTCAACTTTTATTGTTCAACAGCATTGTGCTGTGTCGATTAGTGAGATGCATCAATGAGTTCCCAAGAGAGGGAGCTCAACAAGCTCTTATCATCCACAAGCATGATTGTCACAATATAGAAATCTTAGAACTGAAAATCTGGAGTAAATATTCCCATCAGTGAGAAAAAAAAACAAAGAACTTTATACATATACATATATAATACACCCACATCAGTACTGAGGTTCATTCTGTGTAATGTATTTCTACAGTACAGACAGAATATGGAATTATTTTCATTAAATGCCACATAAGGACTATTTTACCTTTTGTTAAAATATTTACAGTATACCCATTCAAACTTTACAGCAGCAATAAATGATAAAGCAGCAATAAATAGCTCACAGAACAACAAAATGTGAACAAACACATCAGCTGGTCTTTAGACTCATGAAGAAATAGACTCTGTAGAGTTAGTTATACAGGAAAGTCTACAATGAAATTTTTAAAAAGTCCCTAGATACTACAAAGTTTCTTTGTTTCAGCAGAAGCAGCTGCTGATTTTTTAACCAGGAGCATGATACTTCAAATTCATTAGTAAAGTCAGTCCTGCACTTAACAATAAAACTGATATACAGCCTACTATCAAGACAGTCAATAAGCCACTTGCAAAGAAAATTCTCTTGGCATATGTGAAAATTCTCCTTTTTCCATCATGTTACAATTTTACAGAATGACAGCCGTGCTCCAAACCTTCATTAAAACATCTTTATTTAAACGTCTCTAAGTATCCTGTTTGTTGCTGCATATCCAGAACAAACTCTTTTCCTTTCATATAAATCCTGGATAACTACACTGAATTTGGGTTATTTCAGATTTATGATTAAGTAAGCGTGAATCTTAATATCAAGTCTCTATTGACTGTAGGCAAGATGTCTTTGATAGTTGACCTTACTGGCAAATGATGTTTAGATAGAGGCAAACAGATAAATAGATACTAAGTTTTTCCATCTTAATGCATGGATAATGTTATCAAAGACTTATGCAGAAAAGGTGAACAGCAAATCCCGAGCAATGCAAATCAGCAGTTTAAGAACAAGACAGAGGTATGAATGAGCCTTATGTTCTACAGTTTAAAAATGTGAAGGAAAATCTTAGGTTGGAGAAATGAAAGAAATTATGAGAATGTGTCTCAAATTTCCACATTGCCACTTGAAAGACTGCTTAATAATTTGGTGTCATCATCCTGCTCACATTATTCACATTTTGGTCCTTCCTTCAGTGCTTTTGTACTTGTACTTATTTTAGGCAGATCACGTAGGTCAAATCTGGCAGACAACGTGTCCCAGCCTGTCTCTAAGCCAAATTGCTACATGGAGTTGTGGCCTTAGCAGTCTAATAATGACAGGGAAAAACTTCTGGCCCAGGTTTGCTGGCCCTCTAAGCCCTGCGAAGAGGAGAGAGTGTGAAGATGGTTGCACTTAGCACAGGCAGTAGCCAGCATGTTTGCAATGAGATTGCAAACTAACTCCAAACTGACAGTCCACCTATTCCCATCCTACAGTCCATACCATTGCTGGCAAGGGTCATTCACCCTTACTTTGTAGCTCACTAGAGGTTTAAATAGACAAATATAATTCCTGCTATATAAACAAATCAACGTGAACAAAGTATTTAAAAGATGACAACACATTCCTGCAAATAATCCTTATGGCTGCAATACACTTCACCTCCTCCAGCCCACTGCATTTCCCTCACGTCTCTGTTTTTTAATCCTCTGGAAAACCTGTCTTTTTCTCTATGATGCGGGCAAGTGTTAATGTTTGGGAGGAATTTTTCTATAATTGTGTCTGTGTTGGTAATAGTTTACTCTCTTAAGAGAAATGGTTATTTATCAAAGCAGGTTTGATAGTCTTTTCTCTGCATCTAAGGTAACTAGTAGCTTATAAACAAGGTAAACAAGCCCAGGCATCAGAATATAAGGAGGTAGAAATCTTCTCTAGCTGCACTAAACTCTTACTTGTAAATACCTTCTCCCTCTGAGTCTTCTTTCACAGATGCTCTGCTATGAAAACACTGCAGTTTGGCAAACCTGCATTCTTCAACAAGCCCTTAATTAACAGAGAGTTAGGCATGTCCTTTCCCAAAGCCTGGAATGCAGTGTTATTGGCCTGCCACACAAAGTCATCACATAACTTAATGAGCCATTGGCACTTTAATTTTATAACACACTTCCCCAATTAAGCTCTCTAGACCCCAGACTTAAACAGCTGTCCACAGCTGTTGGAAAGTGATTTATCATTGTCAGTCTTTGCAGCCAAAACATTCAAAGGTGCACGTTTTCAATATCACTCAGCAGATGAATATTTGTCTGTTTTCATCCATTTTAATGCTGTTTAAACAAATGCTTGTGCATCAATTTATACAGTTTTTGTATCTATTCTGTAATATGCAGACTCTTGTTAATTCTTCATTCTCTTCACGTGTACCCAAGTGTGTCAGGGAATATAGAAAGACATAACCTCTAACAGTGTTTTGCTTCTGTTTCTAAATGTGGACTGAAAAGCTCCAAGCTTTCAGTATGGTTGGTCATACAAAGGCATGCACTCTTGAACACGTGTTACAAGCAAACAGTTAGACTCTAAACGTATGCAAATGAAGATGTGCTTTAAAGTGCTGACCTTTCCTCTTGAGGCAATCTTCCAGTCATGTGATACTGTATTATAAAATAGGCTGTAGAGCTTCCTGAAGAAAAAATCTAACAAAGGGACTTAAGAATTCCAACAGCCAGGATTCACTACTGAAACATTAAAAGGCATTCTGGGTATTTGATTAGACAAACATTCAACTCTTCTCATCCACTTCAATACTGTTGCAATGGCATTATGAACATTAACCTCACTTTTCGTATGTATCTTCCCTCTTCAGCTTTAAACACGGTATATTTTTTCTGCATTCTTCTATACTCTACTTTTGTATAGTTTGTCGCATTGATTTGGTATGCTACACCCTACATCAGGGTGAAGTAGAGTATGGAGTAGAAGATAAGTGAAAGAGGCTCCTTCACCTGGCTACCAGAGTTTAACACAAATAGAAAAAGGTCTAGTGTTGATTTTAGCAGGAACTTTATTGGAGCTAGCATTGATTTTTCCATAATGTGACTTAACCCTCCCAATGCAGGTACCAATACATTGATAATATGGTGAAGAGTCACACCATTGCTGCATTCTAGTTATGTGACTTCTCGTGAATTAATTCTTTATCGCCTTCAAATTCAGAAACAACAGAACAAATATAACTGTGGAAATAGGCAATACTCACCTTCAGCATTGCCACTACAGTTGAAAGCATTTGTCAATAATGCTTGGGCAGTGCATGGGGTCAGAAGTATTGGAAAACTTTTTCCAGTTGTGAATGTGGCATGGCAATAAAAAGCATAGAGGACAGACAACTGGACAGATTTTAAGATCTGCAGGGAAAAATAAGACTTCTTCCTTGTACATTTCTAGTATTTGTCAGTCATTCAGTGGCCTGTGTTGGGTTAGTGGGTGGTCTGGTCCATATTACAGAGGACACCCATAAATGAAAGGTTTTATTCCAGCTCATTTACAGGAGAAGAATTTCTCAAATAGTAACTGAAGACATTACTTATACACTTATATTCCTTATACATGGTCAACAAATCAGTGTTTAAAGTATAGGACAAGAAGCAGTAGAGTTTTTCCAAAGACAGACACTTTCAATTCATACAGAGTTGGTGACATCAAAAAAAGGGACTTGACACAGTGATGCCTACAAGCAAAATGTCACAAACAATGAAAAATCTATTTCAGCAATAACATTTTTTTTTCTTTTTTTGAAAAAAAAACAAAAACCCATAGAATGGCCCAAGCAGAACCAAAATATTCAGGTCCCATCTGCCTGAACCGTCACAAAGGCGTTGCTTGCCTTTGGAGGTGGGACAGCCTTGGGAAGTGGGAAGGACTTGTCTTATTCCCCATACAATTTTCAACCAAGAACACTGGGCAGAGGTGTAAATTTCTTTCTCTCTGATGTCTTTAAGATGATGAACTGCATTTCAGATGATAAAATTAATTTCTTCAAGGGATTTCACTAATGGATTATGATCTTGCAAGTTCAAAGATGGATCATTTAATCCATCTGTGATCACGATGGATCTCTGTTGCTACTCTTTAAATTGAGGGCTGAGCAACATGAACTTTCCCTTCATTTACATTTGCTTATACACCCCTTATCTTCTAATTTATAGATGCATGCCAGGGCTGTGGGAATAATGCACTAGTTAAAAGTGAATGTGGAACTCGAGTGTAGCTTTCAACCAACATTGGCAGGTAGAAGTACATCAGGCTTGTTTTCTACTCTCCAGAGTGCCTTCCTGACGCCAAAAATTGAGTACACCAAGAAAAATGACCAGTCAGAAGTTTTAAAAGAAGCGATCTCAGAAGTAAATTTTGTATACAATTACTGCAGGACATAGTAAATATCAAAATTAAGAATTTTTTAATAACTAGATGGAACAGATGTACATAACAGAAGTCTGCCAACTCTTCCTAAGTACAACAATGCAAATTCAACTTTCAGCTCAGGAAATGCCCGAGCAGTAAATTGCCAGAAGCCGTAAGACAGGGACCAGCATCATGTGAAGTAACTTTCTATACTGGTGCCATTAAGTATTCAGCTCTGGACCATTTCCAGAAAGCTAGACGACCCAGTAGACACAGCCATTAGTAAATTTAGCATATCTTTGATGTGATCCACACAGACATTAAGTTCCCACAGACTACCCAGGAAAACAAAGATACTTACTACTTCAAATGCTCAGCACATATCCATAAGGCTTTTAGTAAGCTTGTTTCCTCATATCTCAAGCATTGCTTTGCACAAGATAATTGCTAATAAAACTGTATCTCAAAACTGCATAACTTCCTACATAGGTGCAAAACTCATCTGCAGAGAACAAAATTCCTTTCAAGACTGCAAAATATGGCCCTGTACTTTCCTATTTATATCCAGTATGGGTTCCTTCAGTCTTACCATGATTAACATCAGAGAGACACAGTCTTGTGCACGATGAAGCAA
The DNA here is from genome assembly GCA_013397755.1 of Cnemophilus loriae. NCBI lineage: Eukaryota > Metazoa > Chordata > Aves > Passeriformes > Corvidae > Cnemophilus > Cnemophilus loriae. Next base: position 5,060,434 of record VZTF01004030.1, read on the forward strand.
ATAAAACCATACCCAAAAAACACTCTTTGCCTCAACTTCTCTTCCTGGGAGAAAGCTGAAAAGGCAAAGCAAACATAACATCAGCCAGTCAAGGAAGCAGCAAATTTCTAGGAACCACTCTACTGGAATGGCCTGAACAGTGAACTTCATTACATTCACAGTTGTGTTCCAAGTAGAGAAAATGTCCTGGTTTGAGAAAGGCTTTATGTTCTGCTTCCAGGAAAAGGACTATCCAAGGCAAGGCAGGGTGCAGAAGCTGGAGTGACAAAACCTTGTTTCTAAAAGGAAGGAGATTTGTTCTGGAAGAAGGTTTCAACAGACAACACTGACAACATTGAATGGCATAAGGATTGTGATCTCATGTGGCAGGAGCAGATGCAGTGTGGTGTTCTAGTAAACGAGCATTGCTTTAAACATATCTTAGGCTAGCCCAAAAACTGTCAGAGTGTGGGTCAGACTCTACTGAATTTGGTGCCTTTTTAGTATACTTCACTGCAAAGTTACCATGAAATGTATGGATCTTGGTAGACAAAACTGAAATAAATCTGCTATGTTTTTTCAGTTTTAAAAACAGTCTTTCCAAAAAAATTTTCCTCAGCTGTAGAATTAAGAGGAATCATAGCAACATTTTATCATACATACTTCCTTGCACGTAAAATTTAACATAATCCACTGAGAGTAGCAGAATAATATCAAAATTTAATTTTCAGTTCCACTCTGTGTTTTATGAGATGTTATCCTTTTTCTTCTTTAGTCAGCTGGCACTTCTGAATGACATTTTCCCACTGAACTATTTTTAGCTGAAGTAAAATCAATATTAGTTTGAAAAACTGGGAAAGGAAAAAAAGACTTCAGCATTTTTAGTTAGCAGATGTTGGAGAGATAGGGGGAAAGTTTTTTGCTAACATAGTGTTTCTCAAGGATAAACAATGATTCAATAACACATTGATCTAAAGCATATTTTGCTGAGGAATTTACAGTATCTTTATCACACCTATTTAAGTTACATGTGGCTGAGGTGAGACACTGCAGCCGAGAAGTACTGGTGACTATCCTGTCCAGGCGGAAGCTTGCTGTAGTCCTGCATTCAGTTTTCTACAGCTTTAACCTGGTCCTGCACGGACAGAGAAACTGAAAACTCTCAACAGGGACTGAGTGGACGAATGAGCAATGTAGGAACACAGCTATAACCTTTGTCTTGAGCAGTCTCATAGTGTATGGGCTGTTATATTCTCTTAAATCTGACACATCATTTGTATCTCATGTGGCTACGTCAGATTTATTTTCTTGCATTTTCTTTTTCACTTGAGAAGAAGGATATGATATGACTCTATGATTCTATAATAGAATCCAATGATTTTTGTTCACTTCCAAAGAGTATGCAAAATCCCTTATCCTTGCAGACAATGGCCAAAGAGCAAAGCAAAGATATTTTGCAGAGAACTCCGTACCTCTTTGAGCTAGGACCTAACTAAAAAATCCTTCTTCAAAAGTTTCCTTTGTCAGCCACTTACAGGACTTCTTCCAGCTCTCTTTTCTGGCCTTATAAGCTTTTCTTCTCTTTGTCACACACAAAATGTCATCCAAATAATATACAGTCGTTGCTTGCTATATCCTTGGGTTTTGACTCAAAATTCGGTAAAACGTTGGTTTGCACCCTTGGCTGCACTTTTATGTGGTCTGTAATTTTAGTTGTTATTTTTTTAATTGTTTCCTCATTAATTAAGGTATTTTAACTGTTTCTTGAATGAGAGATGCACTGTTTGTCTGCTTGAAGAGAAAGATCTTCCTTCAGCCTCTGCTCTTTACCCTCATGATAGAAAAGACTACTGTGTCTACCTTTTTCAGAGAAAGACATAAAAAGGCAAGAAAGGATGTTATTTTCCTCACATTGGCCTGAAACTTCATTTTGTACCTGTAACCAGGTCTCCTGGGCCGTGGCCCCAACCCTTACACAGCCTGCCTTGCACCAGGCCACAGTTACTTCAGTATGATTAATTTTTCAATACAAAAAAGTGTTTTCATCATGATGTTGCAATTTCCTGCACATTTGCAAAAAAGTATGGAAAGGGGTTCTAGAGTAGTCAGCCACTGCTAGGTAATGTTGTATTCATTTTAATTAAGGATTCATTACCCATCAGTTCTGTTTGCTGAATCTAGGTTGGGATGGCTCAAAATTTCTTACAAACTGATGCAAAGGGGAAAAAAAATAAAAAGACGTTTTGGATTCATGTGAATCGGCTAAAATTTAGGAATGCTATATCAAATCCATTACAGATTTAATAAAAGACTTCTCTGTTTCCCATCAAATTAATTAATATCTAATTAAACTCAATCAAATTAATTGTTTAAGCATGTAAAAATTGCAAGATGTGAGATTTGGCCTTTCTTGATTTGTAAAGAGGTGTGTAGAAGCCTCTGAGAAACTTCATGCCCGTAAGTACAAAAGGACTGTATTCCTCTGCACAAACACCCACTTGCCTGAACATTTGTGGCATCTGAGCTTTTCCTTGTAGATTTTGGCTCTTTGCGAGCATCCATAAACTGGGATTCCAATAATGCAAACACTTGCATATCTGAGTTAACACTGTGCATATGAATAATCTAATTGAACTCACATGCACAAAATTATTCACATATGTTTGTAGGATCGTGGCCAAAAGAATATTGATTTCTATGACATATATTTATTCATTTCACTTCATTTAAGATGAACCTGAGCCACAAATTGCTGGCTTAATGCTGCTTCTCAAAGTGTGGGAGTGTTCTGAAGAAAATCTTGGTCCCAAACCACTTCTTGTACAATTAACTTTTTATATATTTCATTTTATTGTCTCTTCTTTTTTTTAGTTCATCAGAATATAATGTCCGACTCCAATTAGTAAACAATACCCAAATTATTCATCTCATCTCCCTGTGGTTAAAGAAAACATAAATGTGTATACCCTAGTATAATAGGAAGCTCAATTTAGTAACTTACTACCTTAATGTAATGACCCTTTTCCTCTGAGAACTGACTTTGACTCCAGCCTAAACTAAGGCAGAGGAAACTCATTTTGACTGTAATGGCTACATGTATAATGAGATTAGGCTGACAGAATCCTGTTCTCTCCTTGCAGCCCAAAGGTATTCAACTCAAAACCTCCCTCTTTGCTTGGAAAGGGAAGGTGCTAACATTGAGCCTGCTGGTCATTTACCAGTCTACTCAAAACACATTTTCTCTTTTATTCCATCAAACTGACTTCTGTAATGAAAAATACTGTACAAAAAAATGTTATCTAATGCTAAATCTCTAGATAAAGTTGTCTCCTTAACCAATAAACTCTGTTAAGCCTTCTAAGAAACCACAAAGAACATGCTGTTTTATGGTGTATGAAATTAGGGCCATAATCTTTCATTTCCTGGCATTCATATATACTTAATTAACTTATTAATTTGGTAGCTTCTACCCACCCCAGCTAGCGTGAATATAAGAGAAGGAGGAGAGATTTTAAGTTTAAAGTTGGAGAGAGTATGTAAAATTTTAAGATTCTGCAAACTATTTTAGCAAAGAGGGTGTGTAGCACAGCAGCCAGACATTGTGCTGAGACACAGGGTAAAACTCTTTTACTCTGTCCTTGTGTAATCTTTTCTCCAACTGTGAGGAGAAATAAGTTTTGAGAAAAGAAGTGCCCATTTTGGTAATTAATTCTACTTCTTTCACCTAATTATTTTTGCACCAGAACCATTCTAGTTTCAGTTGCAGCCTCACTTTGTGAAATACATCTTACCGTCAGTTAAAACTTCGGTATTGATGAATCAGCCATGCTTTGAGAGGGATTGTTTCAATTCCTCCACTTTGAAAAATACTCCTCTTTCTGACTCGAATAGTAGAAATCACTGTGCCTTCTCTGTGGGATTAAATAGCTCTCTGTAGGAGAAGTCTTTTTCACATCAATATTTGTAAATTGTTGTCAACAATTGCCTTTAAAGACCTGTGATCCAGGGCAGCAGTCAGTGCACCATCACATTTCCTTGGGACAACAGCATACTTGCATGCAGTATCACTGGAAAGGACTTTTCAGTTTCAGGACCAGCTGTTTTAGCAGATTTCCATCACACGTCTTTTAGTATTTAACTAGAACTTTTTTCCCAATGGTTTTACATTATTTAAAGAATGATCATCAGAAAAACGTGTACTCTTTCTGCATAAAAATGGCTTTGCTATTTTGGTGGAAAGCAGAGCACCACTTTTATCTTAAAACAATAACTACATATTTTCGAAAGAAGGAAAGTACAACGAATCAAAGTACAACTAATCAAAGCACAAGCTTCCCTAATTTCCTTCAGGAAGAGACATGCACAATGTTTGCCTAATCAGTCAGTCCCCGTGTGAAACAAATAGGAGTATTGTTCAACATAGTAATTCTCCAAGCACTAAATCCATCAGACAGAGCTTATTACTCACAGGTTCAGATTTAACATGTCGTGAATCTCTTATACTTCCTAACATTCTTGTTTCTGATCTCCTGTGATCAGTGCTGCTTCTTAACATGGCCTGTGGCGCACCACAGACACCATTACAAACCTGCTGTTAAATCAATCACTGGGTGGCACCCAAGAGCCAGCTAAGAGATGTATTGAATTGCAGACACTCTCTAATACACATATTTTAACAATTTCCTCCGTCTTCAGTGAAATTATGCTAATATTTTAGTTGAGTTTCCTTAAGTCTGGAACTCAAATTAAGTATGTCTGTTTCGTTTTTATGATAGTGCTTGAAATCACTTGCAGACAAGGGGTTGTTGGACCATGAGATTTATAGTGGCAATGCCACAAAGGTGAAACACATCCTGAGGAAGAGGAAAGCAATCTGTATAGCCAGTGTTTTCACTGCAGTAAAGTTTATAGCAGTATTAAGGGAATAGTTACAAATCAGTTTGATGGTGTTGATTTCATTGAGAATAAGTATATTTACACTTGCAAGCTTTCTCTTAATAATTTTCAGTATGTTTTACACAATGGGGTTAGTGAAGGTTGAATCTGAGCATATTTCGGGAGTGACAAAATCTGTTTTTCTTTTTCCCACCCATCCTTCTACTTTACTTCACAAAAATGGTTTTGTAACAGCTCCTAAGGGGCTGAGTCAAGGTTCAGCTATTTTACTGAGGCTCACTGATGTTTCTGAAGATGCTGCAGAATCTTTTATGTTCAGATGCTTTTGGTTATGATGTAGACATATGTGGGAAGTAAAATAAAGTGTATGAGTACCAAAAGTCATCCACTTCCTCTATTGGCTTCTTACCACCAACTAATTACCTGGAAGTCTGGGGTTTGAGTATATGATTTCCAAATATATAGCTTTCTAAACGATGCAGGTTATAATAATTTCTCTTCCCTGCTGGCAATTGAACTGTTCACACCTCATTGTGCCTCTGTAGCATGCAAACTTGTCACCTGCAGAATATCTCTAAATTCAGTCACTTCGGGGCAAGGGGGAACCCTTAACACATAAATATGTAACAGATGGGCAAGTGTACTCGGGGACAATTACATTAGGTAGGGACAATAAACCAGACAACTTCTTCAGATAATATTGTAGTTAAGAGATAATATTCCTTGAAGGACACTTGGGTCTGAAAGCCCTTTCCAGAGTAAATGAAGAGTTAGCAGCAGCAAAACCAGAACCAGGGAAAAAAAAAAAAAAAAAAGAAAAGGTAGACTTGGGAGGGGTGTTAATTACTATTTCCAGCAATGGCAAGAGAAGGGTACATAAAGGGGAATTATGCAACAGCAGCTGCACCCAGTGTGAAGAGGCAGCTGGAGAGTACCCATTACAGGGGTGGGGATGCTGGTCAGCAGGCAGAAAAGGGCAGTGGAAAACATCTATCAGATACCCATTTCGAAGGTATATTATCTAAAAATGCACTGGAGGGTAAGGGCTGTGTGCCCTGAACCGCAATGAACATAAGCACATTCTCTCTCCTTCTCTCTTCAAATCTGTCTAGAACTGTTCTGCAGCCAAGAATTCTACACTCTCAGCCCTTCAAAAAATTGGCTGTTGTTGTTGTGTTGTCCTTGCACATCATGTTCAAAGTCTGCCCTCAGCACAGTCCCACAGTCCTGAGTAACACAGACATTACACTCAGCATTTCCCGCTAACCACCTATCCCCACCGGCTTTCCCCTTTGCTTCTCCTTCTGCTTCCTTCACATAAACCCAATTTTTGTGTCTTTCCTTTCCTAACTAAAACAGGCTTCCAATTAATGTTTGCCTTTAGGATGGTGTACCCTCCACAGTGTGGAGCAAGGCAAGGTCAGGGACCTCACTTCCTTCCTTAAACTAAGTAAGTGCAATTGTACAGGCCACACAAAGATGACTGTCCTTGTTCCTCCCTGCCTTTGTTCATCCATGCGAAAGATGCCTACAATCCAACACTGAAATAGTAAGGCAAATGCTAAATACACATCTTAAATTATGACAAAATAATCTTTGACACTCGTGAGAGCTCTGCTTTAAGATATAGCCACTACAGGCTTAACTTCTGTCCCCAAATAATGTATAAGAAAAAGTTAACATGCCTGCTCATACATGCCTACTGTTTGGAGTATATTAAATAGAACATCAATAGCCTGAGAATGAGAATTCTCTAGAGATAAAGAGGTTAAGTCTTTCCATATAACAAATTAAGCTCCTATATAATTCTTAAGCTTTTTTATTTCAAGGGGTAGGTAAATGGTCTAGTTTTAGAAATTAAAATAGTTTAAGTTAAATCCTTGCAGTAATTTTCTTTATAATGAAAAAATATTGTACTTTTATGGAGAGCAATGAACAGTTATGGTAGTTGCCTTTTTCGTCTCATTTTAAAGAACAATAGGTCTATTCAATAAATGTGTTTTTGTTCTTTTTATTGAGTAATTTAAATATTCTGGTTTCCAGTTTCCTTATTTTAATGTTTGCTCATTCCTTGGAGTAGAAAATTAATATGAAACACTTATTCCAGTACCACAACTCTGGACATTATTTTTCTTTGGATAATCTTTTAAGAGTAGAGCAATCATAATATAATGTCTTTATATTGAAGAGATTTCTTCCTGTTCCAGTTCTTACAAAAGTATAATTCATAATAATGAGAAATACAATGTCAGCCTCTGCAAAATTTCTGTGCCTCTGTGCAATGCACACTCAGGGTTGGTTTTTGATTGGCAAAACTGGATTGAAACAAGAAAAAAACACGATAGTTCATTCCTAGGAAAAAAATGTTTAAACCACAGGGATGTGGATGTCAAGGTGCACGCCCCTCTGAGGAAGAGTAACTTTGCTCTTACCTCTGTAGAATTGTCTATTACTGGGTTTGGGTTTGTTTCTGATTCATACCATCCTGAGTGACACCAGAGCAGGTGCAGATTAAGGACTTCAGAAGTGAATTAGAATTGGGATGGCAAAGCCTGAGTAACCCTATCAGTTCTCCATCATTTCTGTGTTCTGGGACAAGGCTGTGCTGGTGTGCAGGTCATTTCTCCCCTCCCATTCAAATCATGAAGGCATCCCAGTGCCCATATTGGTCCCAACTAAACACCAGCTAGCAGACCTCATCCTTTCACTGAAAGTTCCCAGGAGTCCGCACAGCTACACAAAGGTGCTCTTTCATTTTCTGCACCCTGACATATTACAAACAATTCATTTTTAGATTAGTGATATTTCAGTGCAAAACTGTAATTTCAGATTAACCGATGGACTACACAGTTCATCTTAGAGGCCAATTAACACTAGAGGCTCAAAGATATGACGGACCCACTGCCCTTTCAAATGCTTCACTTGGGTACATAAATGCCACTTATTAAGGTCTGGTAATACCTGATTCACTCATATATGGACTTCCCAGGTATGAGTTAAATACAAATATGTTTTTCTACATCATTAACTTGAAACCTGACTCTGGTCTGAGTTCAAGAGTGCACACTGCCAGATCACAGTAGGACTGTATCCCTAACACGAGTACCTCAACGTACCAGTTTTCTGCAGCTGAGAAACTGGTCTATTTCCCCCAAATTCACACTTGCAATGTGACAGTGAGTGGTGAATAATCTGTACATGACACAAACAGGTGTCCTTTATGTTGTGTTGTTTTAATCAAATTTTAATTAGCCATTGGCCAAAAGTTATTGTAGTTTCTGATTCTAAGTTCTTTATTTGACATGATCGTTATGATAAAGATGGAAGAGTCAAATTAACAAAATGCAAGGATTATTTTCTTGAAAACTTAAAGAACATTTGAACCTGACTTTAATGTGCTATAGAAAGTACTGAAAACAATAGTTTTGGTCCTTTTTTTTTTTGGACTTCACTTTCTTCCTTTGCTTACTGTTAAGGAACCACGCGACTCGTGAGCCCTGTGTGGAGTCAGAGCACACTGTGCCTTGAGGAACAGCAGAACAGTAAATCTGTCTGGAGAGGGCTCTTTCCCTTAACACAACAGCTGCTTCTGTCCAATGTGTTTGTTCAACTTCAGTCAGATCTGGTATTTAAGCGGCTGCATCTTACTATGATAACAGGTCCAGTGGCGTATTGTTGTGGTTTGACACCATCCTGCAGTCAAGCCCCACAAGCAGCTGCTCACTCACTCCCCCACCAGCAGGATCAGGGAGAGAATCAGAAAAGTAAAAGCTAGAAAACTCGTGGATTGAGACAAAGACAGTTTAATAGAGAAGCAAAAGCCTTGTATACAAAGGAAAGAAAAACAAGGAAATCATTCACTGCTTCCCAGGGGCACCCAGGTGTTCAGCCATCTCCAGAAGAGTAGGACTCCCTCATGTGCAGTTGTTACTTGGGAAGACAAATCCCATCACTCCAAATGTACTCCCTTTCTCCTTCTTCCCCCAACTTTATGTACTGAGAATATCGTCTGGAATATCTGTTTGGTCGGTTGGGGTAATCGGTCCCAGCTGTGTCTCCTCCCAAATTCCCATGCATCCCTACTCGCCAGCATGACAATGTGAGAAGAAGAAAAGGCCTTGGCTCGGTGTGAGTACTGCTCAGGAATAGAAAAAAAATCTCTGTATTATCACCACTATGTTCAGCACAAATCCAAAGCACAGCCCCATACCAACTACTCTGAAGAGAATGAGCTCTACCCGAGCCATTTAGAGAATGGCACATATACTCAAATTCCCCTCTGAAAGCTATATGATTTTGAGTGAAATCCCTTATTAACTCTATATAACACTCCTCTTTGACCTAATAATTTTGTCTGCTTATGTTTTTTCCCCACTGCTTCCCCAGCTTTCTTTTCCTTGTCCTGTCCCCTGACTTCCACTAACATAACTGAAGAATCCTTCATCCGTCACTTTTTTGTCAGCAGTAAGTGACGCATTTCTTCAATGAAATGACCCATTTCTAACATTCAGTTCTCATATTTGTCTTACAGATGTCCCTCAGTGATACCAGATTTCCGTAACCAAAACAAACTGCATCTGCCTCTGTAGTTCCAGCCGAGTTTTCACCACATTTAATTGAAGTCTCAGACCTCCTTTCCTCTCCACCTCTGTGTTCATTCTGCACTAGATATAATAATTGATCTTCTCATATTTTGTGTAGGCAGATGTTTTTCTATCCCATTTCTGTCTATTAGAAGAGTCTGGCAGGGGCATAAGATTCTTTTCTCCCTTAGGAAGCCTAATCCATAAACTCACCAGCCAACTCCATGCCAAGAAGTCCTATATCCTATGCTTTTTGTCTAAACTGCAGTCATTTCAGCATCTGCTAGCATATACATATCTAACACTAGGCCAATTATATGGAGAAGTTCCAAGGCTACCGCAATATTTTCGAAATCAGATTGTGAAATCTCTTATTTCTTACTAAGCCAAAATAACATTCCAATAGTACTCAGTTAGTAGCCACCAAAGAAAATGTTGGCCTTCTTCTAACTGAGCTGAGTAGAACACCTGTCTTGCTCTGAATGTCCTCTTCTCACCTTAGAGCTGCTTGTACCTCAATGTTGTTGTTTAGGCTGGAAGAGTTTTAAACCTCTGCTCCCAGGCATCAAAATTCATTTTTGTTGATTTACATCACCTGCATGTACCTCGCAAGCTAGGGTTTCTTCTGGGACTTTAAAAGGAACCACATGCTTCATTTTGTCTGCCAGTCACGTTCAATAAAGTTAAGGGAAATCGTTCAATACTCTGTGATTTCTGTTGAGAAAATCAGCTGCTCCTTGACTTAAGTTGCAGTTTCTACTGGACACTCCCTCTCAAGAACATATCTAACCTTAATGTTTTATTTGTATGGCAGTTCTAATAGGCTTTCAAAATTAGCCAGACAGCCGAAAAATCGTTCGAGCTCTCTCTTTGGTTGTCAAAATTTTCTTCTCTCTAGCCTTGACGGATAACCCATAGTACCATCACAGCTTTTGGGGATACCTTGTTTTGATAGTCTGTTTAGATAGTCCCTTTGAGTGCAATAAACTCTTCTATGTGGTTACTCACTTCTATTTTATATATGAGAAAACAATATTTATCTTCACTTTCAAAGCCTTCATACCCTACTTCCAGCCTACTTACAGATCTCTTCCACCACTAAATTGAGTCTTTCAGCTGTATGCAATTGTAGTCTCATCAGCTGAGTACGTTTTTAAGCAAAGAATTCTATGCTTTCTCCCAGAAACAGCAACATTTTACCTCCATCTCCCCATAACAATACCTTGGAGTCTTTCCTCAAAGCTCTTCTTTTCTGTGATGGCTCCCATAAGTGAGCCTTGTAGCTGGACCTCATTTACTGTCATCTTGCAGTTGGACTGTGAGCTCTTTAAGGCAGGGAGAAAGATGGGGATTCCTCACATAATGCAGTCATAATCATTGTTCCTAACTGCTTTGATAACGCAAATAATTATTCAAAATAGCAGCTGCAATAGCAGCAAAGAGTTTCATCTGTCTAATTCATCTAAAACACGAAAGGATTTTTCAATAAAGCTTTTCCAGTTGTGAAATTCATCATGAGTCACCACATCATGAGTCTCTTACTGTTCTGGTCACACAACAAAACCAATTGATCAGCTGGATTTTAGAAAGCCAGATGTGTTGATAGGATTGCTTTATTGTCAGGTGATTTGACAGGTTATGAACAATCAGTCCCACTTACATATTTTTATCTTAAATGTTTGATATGTTCATAAATGGCTCATCCTTGACTAGATCAAGCATTTTCCACTTTAAAAAAAACATAAATCATTGAAAGGGAAATAAAAACTTTTTTTCCACTAAGATAAAATGAATGCCATATATGATGCCTTTAATATTTCAGGAAAACTCAGAAGAAAAATGTACAGCGAGGAATAAATGTGCTACATATAAAGGCATATTTGTTTTGGATGTTGGCATTCAATCTGTATTACTGGTTTTCCATTGCTGGTGTAGATGTTTCCATAGTAAGTTTTGCACAAAATCATGAAAAGCTTCTACACTGAAATACCAAATTATTAATTGATACAGAAATTTAAAATTCACTTTACAACTCTCCTTACAGTGTAGATACTATAATGTTCTTTACTCATTCCTGGAGGTTTCCATTTTACATTAAAAGAAAAAACTAAGGGTTTTTTCCCCCCAGTATTCCTGAAATGTGATATTTCTGAGGGTACCTTAGTGTTCATACAATCTACTGGGGAAAAAATTAAGTAATTGAAGTAGTTCAAAGTCAGTGTGAACTTTCTGAGAGCTAGCAGTGCTCTCCTTCTCTGACTGCCCACTCTTCAACAGTTTTCATCTCACTGAAGAGCTCAGGCCTATCCCTGTAAGATCTCACCCCCAGCGCATGCTGCAAGTGGAGGTGGTGCTGAAGTCCCCCACAACTCTTGCAAGCCGTGACGCCCCTCACCCATCCCTCCCACAGGACCCACAGGCCCTCACGGACTCTGCATGCGAGAATGACTGGAAGCGGTGATTCTCCAATATTCATCTGAGGAAGAAATGAACAAAACTTCCAAGCTGGTTTTTTCGATAAAGGTGAAGTAAAAGCCACAAGCTAGTAAGTTTATAAGGTATCAGCCTGCCTTCAACCCACAATACCTCCAAACCCACCACTTCTTCCAACTCCAAGGAGAAAGAGTTGCTTCCTGAAAATGAACTTGTCTTTGCTCAAAGCTAATATGTCACCTGCTGCCTACATCCTCCAGGGACTTGTCATGCAACAAGCTCAGGAAAACAACTGTAACTGGTGTTCACACAAACTGAGCAGACAGATTCAGCCTCCTCCTCACAGCTGCATCTGTTGCTGTGGACAAGAGTATTCACAGTCCTTTTGGATCTCAAATATAAAGGACAACTTGTTGTGTGAATAGAAATACTGAATATATACATTATGAATGAACAGTTTCTTATTGTTTAGGCAGAAGGCTGCTGCCTTGCAGAACTTTGAGTCAGTAAGTTATATTTTACATTGCTTTTCTTCTCATTTTGGAAGCTAAGCAGAAGTTTGAATAGTTACAATTGAAGCAGCAATGTGATGAAAAGTATTATCCACTTTAGATCTACTTAAACTTGTCACATTCAGTAAACACAGTACAAAAAGAACAGATAGGAAATTTAAATGGCTTTGCAGTAAATTTATATTAGTCCAAACTGCTTTTTCAAATGAGGTCAGTAGGGTACATTTTCCATCTAAGAGAGTCATCTAGACTTAACAGAAGACATTAGGCACATGCTGGATTTTTCAAAGAAGAAAAAAACACAGTTGGCAGGCAATTTAAACAAATACTAGGTTGTCAGTTAATCCTTATAACTTCATGGCAGATATTTATTGTAAAGTAGGGTTCACATTGTTTAGACCTGATTTGATATTAATGTTTTTAATATCAAAGTAGCACTAGAACACAGACTGAAATGTATACGTAGTACTTATCTACCTTAGCATCTGTCAATTTTTGGGGTAGGAAATATGCCACTACTTTCGTTCTGCTGTGAACTGTGGGTGGTCAAACAAAAGACTTGGTGGTATTAATGCATTTAAAATTAAACTGTGGCTAACAATCACTAATAAACACGTAAAGTCTAGATACTCACGCTCGCACTGGTGTAAATTTGGAATAGCTCCGCAGGTTTAAGTGCATGGCTCAAACTCACAGCGCTAGAAAGGAAAGCTAAGTGCAGTCCTGGTCTTATTATAAGTAAATGAAAAATATCTTGCTTACCTTCTCCTTACCACAAAGCATTCCCAAACAATACCTCCTGGGATCTTAAAAATGAAAATTTAAGCTGTCTACTCTCCTGTCATAGCTGGACCATGCTATGACTGCCCTCTCCTCTATGGCTTTGGAGGGTTGCAGGCAGTGAGAATAATTTTATTAAGCAATTCAAAGTGGAATACCAAAATGGAGAAGCAGGCAGAGGTGATCACCTCTGATGTGGCAGAGTACAAGGACAGTAGCCAAAGTAGGTGTTACAGGAAAAAGGAATGCAGGGAACATGTGTTCTTCCTGTCTGTGTATTTTTAGACATGCCCTGTGTGAATGGTGGAGGTAGAATTGAGGATGGAGGGTACTGCTGGGGCAGAGAGCTGCAAGAGAGAATGGGGAAAAGCAAGGTTATGTCCCGGGGCTGCCTGCAAGAGTTTCCAGCCCTTGAACACACAAAGAATATCTCACAGTGCTGGAATTTAAAAGTAAGGAATTTTAGCACGTATGGCTCAATAGTTCAGCGAGTTGTCCTCAGTTCACAAGCTTTCTTCTGGGGTTCTGCAGGTCTTCCTTTTGCAGGGGCAGCTGCTAATTGCTGCCTCTTCTCTGTCTTCCTAAGCTTTATACATGAAGAGTTTTCTAACCATGTCTAATCCCATCTTGCATTAGACAGAGGAGTGAAAAGTTATGTGAATTGTGCTTCCACAGGAATTCCCACAGTGAGGGAGTGATCAGTGCAGCATAGCTGTCTTTTCATGCTTTATTAATAGATATTTATATTCCATAAATACCATCTCATACTCTGCCCCTTTCCTACAATGCCACCACTTTACTGGGAAACCTAAAGCCCCACTGGTCCTTTAACTCCTTTTTTACTCTGAATCCAAAGTAAATAGAATTGCATTGAGAAAGATTGTTTGAAAGATTAGGTTACTCAATTAGAGGGATTTATTCTACCTTACCAACTTCCTTAAAAACATTTTCATTTGAATTTTCAAGGGCTGGAGTCCATTCTCATAACAGGCATGGGCCAAGCTCCACATACCATCTGACATTTCTTCATGTGGTTTTTCTTAATCAAAATTGAAAGCTTCTTTTATCAAGTCACATGTTCACATCAGCATGGACATAGGCCACCATGGAAAGCTCAAAAGACCGAGGTTTCTGTCAACACATTTAGACATCAGCTGATGCTCTGCATAAATGGGAAGAGTGGATGCTGCTGTTATCCAGGGAGGTGATAGATAAGGATTGCTACTCAAAGGCTAAGATACAAGAACAGTGATGTTACAGAGTCACTTCCTAAATTTCTTCCTGGGAGACAGCCATCATGCCCTGGTAACAGCAGCGTTCAAAGCTTAATAGCTTTGACCCACACAGAACTGTGCATCCAGAGTTCCCTTCGCTGGCTAAGACTCCTAGTGATGTTAGGAGGGGTTTCTTTACAGGTTTCACAGATTCATAGATTTCAAGGACAAAAGGAATGCAACTTCCTATGCAATGTGGGCTACCAGCCTCCCCTGAAACAATTAGCTGGAGCAAGTGGAAGTAACAGAATCTCTGTCTGCACAGTTAGGACTCAATAAACAATAAACTGTAATACCTACAGTAGATGATACAGGAAACCAGGAGACCAGTACAAATATTCTATTATTGTGTGACAAAGGGATTGAATAGATCCAAGCAAGGAAATATCATGAATAACCACATATTTTTGCAGTTCTCTAACAAGAATGGCAAGAATCATCAGGAGCCCTGTGTATTCCAGGGTCCTACCTAATCCAGAGGTCTGAAACTTCATGGATTTTTTGCAGTGCATCTGGGAAATAAAAGACAGAGACAGACAGACAGAAAAGACCCACAAGAAAAAATGGAAAATAAAATAAAATCCTTTTGCATTGCTAACCAGCCCAGTAGTTAAACAAAGCTTGCCTTTTCATCCCCAAAATCCTTTTTGTTTTATCAATCAAGTAAATAATATTATTTGAGTTCACACTTGGTTGGCATTGACACAGTACTGCTGCTCCAGTATTAAATATCCTGGGGCTGCTAAGAAGAGATTTTGATTAGAAAGGTTTGTAGAAGATTTCTTAGCCACTGAAAGACTGTTGCATGATGGCCATCCATGGGTGAGATGTGTCCATTTTATTTAAAGTTGAAAGGGAAAGCGGTAGACAGCATATCAACACAGGACAGGAAAAAACCATATATGGTTCTCAAGGGAGCACTCATATGATTAAAGGTGAGCATGTGTATAATGTTTGCATAGTCAGAAGCTTACAGAGGGAAAACAATTATTGTAAAGTTAAGATAGGCCACCAACTCAAGGTTAAGCTTACCTCTTACAAGGGAAAAAAAAATTGTACGCTATTTTTGGGATAGCATTTTTCCCCATGACAGCATGTCCATTTTTACTTATTCATCAAAAATACTTTTTAAAAATTGCAGTTGGTTTTGCATTTTATGTTCATGACCTATTTCAAAGATTCATTCTTACACCCCATCACCCTCTCAGAAACAGAAGACTTTCTCTGTTTTTTGTACCAAAAGTCCACTTGAGCCCAGCACTGAATCTTTAATGGCATTGGTTACAATACGGAAGAGTTTACAATACAAGTTTTGGGAAGCAATCTATCCCTTAGTACATTTTCATAAATTTACTGGAAATAACAGTTTAGTAGTTTTCTGAGTCTGCGTTTAAACATGAACAATAGTATCTGGACCTATCCTCTAGTAACTGGTCTAGTCCCTTTGTGAGCCAGTTCAGGTCTTTGGCCTTCTCAACATTCTGTCCCAATGAGTTCCATAATTTAACTATGTGTTAGTTCAAAACATTTCCTTCTCTGATTTTCTTGAAATGCAATGCCTAATAATTGCATTGAGTGCATTGTTATTACAGAAAATAATCATCCTCTGTTTGTTTCTCAATAGTATTTGTTAATCTTACAGACTTCTATCAGATTCTCCTATCATATTTTATGGGAATTCAGAGACAAGTCTTTTCCCAGAAGAAGCTCCTACCCTGCTTTGCCTCTCACTTCATGGACGTTCATGTGTGTTCCTAACCACCCTTATTTATTTCAATGGGGTGCCAGAATGCAGAGGGTATTCAAAAGACGGAAACATCAAGCTTTGGCTTAATTGTGTTTCTTGTTTCTAACTCTTTCTCCACAGTTGCTAATATTATATGGCTTGAAGACCAGTCCTGGACACTAAGCTGGCCAATTCATCTAGAAAATGATGACTCCCAAGCTTCTCTTTTGACTGGTCAAATCTAATCTGGAACTTTTGTATGGGACCATTCAGGTTGTCTTGTTTGGATACAGTCTTTAAAATGTTTTGGTTTTTTTATCAGCCTTGCTATCAAGAACAAGATCAGGATGAAAGGTTGAGGTGTTATCACTCTAGGAACTGAGACAGCAACTCAGAAAGGGAAGATGGGAAAATAGCCTTTTTCTCAAGCAAAGAGGATGTAGGATAGTTACCTGGCTGATCTGCTCTTTTTGAGACCTAAGATGAAACATCATTTTGAAAACATTGTAAGATATCAGAATGGGCCTCAATGACACATCTGTACCAGTCTCTCTGACATGCCACACTATTGCCGAGTATGTGTGCCGAGACGCACCACGCTTTTTTCCTGCAATGATTAAATTCTTGGGCTGCATAGTCAAAGCTGTTGATCTTTGGGACACTGTATAAGTCTACTTTATTCCTCAGTCATTTGTGGTTTTCTAGGGAGCTGAGAGCAGTTAGAATGGTAGGAATGAGGAGTATTAGTGGGTTGCCTGCTGTATTTTGTAACGTGGATCTTGGTTACTTCAAACTGTATTTTTGTTATTTTTTTGCTGTTCATAGGGGTGATATTTGAAAATGCCTAAATCACTTGGAACCTCACAGAGGCAATTCTTTCAGGTCAAATAGTAGAAATAAACAAATAAACATAATCTAGCCTGCTGCTCCCCTCCTTTTTTTGACACCTATGGTTGGAGTCATCAGGCTCCCCACCAGTGCCTGGTTGTGCTGACCATCCTGATGCCACCAGAGCCAGCAAGTTGTTTCAGGGCCTGAGCCAGCAGAACTGGTATCAGGCACCATTTGCAATCTCTGCTCTGCCACATCCCTGAGGAGTTCATAACAGAGTCCAAAAGTACAGTACTTTAGTAATACATCATCATGGTGATGAATGTAAAGTCTTTCTTCACTTGAACAATTCCCTATTATATAAAAGCTCCATGTTAAAAAGAAATATTTGTCTTGAAGGAAAAACATTTTACTGTTCCTCATCTGTTTTTACAAATCCACACTTAGTCTGGCAAAGATATCCACTGTCATTTTAAATGAAAACTGACTGAATGTTACATCAGTTTAAAATTAACTCATACTGCAGTTAGAATTTATTGTAAGGCAGCTGGTTTTTATTCCTATTTTTTGAAGAGAACATATGGATTATGACAGAACCTATTAAATATCTCTGGAGTGTATCTGGGAAGCTGTGTCATTTTACTCTGAGCTCCATCATTGAATTTCTCTCTGAACATCTTAGTCTCCTGTAGGCTCCCATCAAGTTACAAGAAGATAGAAACCAGAAGAGCATTTCTTAAGCATGTCTGAAAATAAAACTGGGTGAATGGCAGTTTTCTTTCTAAGGCTTTATCTTACTTGCACAGTTGACATTTGAAATTAGTGCAGACTGTTCCTTTTCTTGCCCCAGTTAAAACAGATGAAATGTGCCCACTTGAACGTGTGAACTGGGGATCATCAACTATTCACCTCAAATCTGCATTATCTGTTATGATGGATAACTTGTTACACAGCAGTATCTTTTGTAGAGATTAATGGCCTGGTTTACCAATGCTTTTATTAGCTCACTTGCTATCCCTAAACTTTATGGCAAATATATTCCTGTCACTTTGTTCATTTTATTGTGTTATGGTAGCAGTGTTTTCATATTCAGCAAAGCAAGAGAGCATTAAGACAGAACACAGCTGTCAGCCCATGGCTGCAACACCCGCCAGCAGTTTCAGTAAGAGGGTGAGTGAACATAGCTAGCTCAGTGGAAGCTGGATGGGCGATTTCTAGGCAGGCAATTACCTGGCTGGGAATTTGTGGAGGAAACTGTGGTTAATGCCCCTCCTCTCCTGAAAAGTGCATGGGATCTTTAGCAACCACAATGGTCAAGATTTCAGGGTTTAGTTTAATTATGGGGAGACGCTCTGTACCATTAACACAGAGGGGAAAGGAGGGGTAGAGTTTGATGTGTAGAGTGTGTATGTGTGTTTTAAATGCCATTTGATAGCCTTTAAAAGCTCTATGCTGAAGCAGCTCAGATGCTTTCTTGTTTAGGAAACTTATGAAGCAGAAATTCTGTTGAAAGAAACTTCACTAGAATACATTAAGATCTTTCATTTGTTGGCAGCTGTCATGAATCTTACCGTTGTTTAGAAAGAACAAAATGTAATGTTTAATTTTATGAAATTGCAGAATTAGTCTTACTTGTTGCACTGTTGCAAACTTCTCAAGTGTTTCACTCTGCTTGGTTTTAAAGTACGCTTTATGTTACTACCTAGTAATTAAGGCACTGATTCTGTAAACAATGTCCCTGTGAGTTGCCGCTGCCTTCCTTGTCTGTACATTTTAAACACAACATCTGCTGACACTAAAGGCAAATATTCATTATTATGAACTGTGTGGGTTTTGACTTTTAAGATTTTATAGAATCCTATGTGTATGAGAGAAAAAAGCAGAGTTTGACCATTATGTTCAAAGCTATGTTCGAAAGAATTTTCAGACTTAACAACAGGAGCACTTTTATTTTATGTTTCCAACAATAAATACAATACTTCTGAAGAAAAAAGCATTTTTCCAGCACTGATTTTCAGCAGAAAAAAAATCACCAATCCATCTTAAGATAAGCAATGATTAAAGAGATACAAAGGAGTCGGAAGGAAATTAGGTTATTTGAATACGTGAAGATTCTCTAAACGTGAAGCATTAGTGAAAAATTTGATCACGCTGACCTATCAACCACCACTTTTAGCACTGATCACATATTTGTCACTTGAACTGGGGACATAAATCAGACTACTGCTGACAAATTCAATTAATTTTGTGATCACAGAAAAGCAGCATTTCTTTCTGGCACAATTTGAACTTGCAAACAAGATGGCAGAGAACCAGCAAGTCTGGAAACTTTTGCAAATACAGCAACATGCTGCTGCAGATCTACAAAGTAGGAATAATTCTTAAATTTGCATGAAGAATAGCTGTAGAAAAAGCTTTCCAAGGGAAAAAGAGAATGACTGTAGGAATGATAGTCTAGGAAACTGGTGTGCTAAAAAGACATAAGGCTGCAGTGTACTAACCAATCCATAGTCAGTGAAATTTATGTGGTAGGATGAAGTCTGTAAACTGCACTATTCACTTTTAAGTTTATACAGTTCAGAGTCCTGTTCATATTGTTTCAATATTTACTTGTGGTGAAAATAATTTTTCTCTGTTTTATCTGCATAGGAAGCTTATTTTCCACAGAGATTCCAAAAGTCAGTTTTATCCTTAAAATATTTCCTACTGTGCATCTTTTTTTCTCCAGTATAAGTGATTCAGTGGTTTGAATAAAGGCCCAACAGACTGAGTTTCACCATGAATACAGCAGCCGGTGATCTCCTCCCCACAGGACCAGGAGATGGAAAAGGATCAAAAAATCTATAATTATAAATCATACAGCCTCTCTAGAGAGGCAAGGGAACCACTGCACGAGATACGAAAGGGTAAAGGAAATGCTTCACTTTGTATTTTGCAATACTACAAATACATTCTGTGTTGTCCACAGTAGAACATCTGCTCTCCCACCACCTTCAGTAACAGACCAATTTCCTCTCAAATCAGTCCTGCTGTAGTGGAAAGACAAAGACTCTTTGTAGTCAAAATAAAATAAAAGGTAAAGTATTTCAGGAGTTATGTTTTTAATAGATCCAAAAGAGCTAAAATATATTTTAGTAGAATGCCATCAAGGAGTCCAATCACTAAATGCATCTCCAGTCCAAGATCACTTGGGCTTCTTGCAGTCAGCTCACTTTGTTCTCTCTTCCATGAGTAGAGCATTCTCCACTGAGTGAGGGTGAAGGAAACTTCAGAAAAACAAGGGGAAAACATATCACTGCTCTCTTGAGCTGCCTTTGGACCAGTGAGAAATAGAGTTTTGAAAATTTCCTTTGTTTCATCCGAGTATACAGTCCAGTCACAGTCTTGCCCATTCTTTGCCACTTGTCTTTCGTAAGTCTTTTAATTTATGGGAATGTAAAGAGAGAAATAGGAAAAGATTGGATGGGTATCCATGGAAATATGAACGAGGGAGCATTTTATTTCCCCAGTAAAAGTAAATTCATTCTCATAGAACCATGGAATGGTTTGGGTTGTCTTAAAGATCCCGAGGAGACCTTAAAGATCATCTAGTTCCAACTCTTACTGTGGGCAGGGACATCTTCCACTAGACCAGGTTGCTTAGAGCTCCATTGAGCCTGGTCTTGAACACTTCCAGAAATGGGGCATCCACATTTTAAACCTAATTTAAACCTACTGTCTTCCATTTTGAAGCCATCCCCTCCTTGTCCTGTCACTATGGCCTTGTAAAAAGTCCCTTTCCATCTTTCTTATAGGCTCCCTTTCAGGTACTGGAAGGCCCCATTTAGGCCAGCCCGAAGCCTTCTCTCCTTCAGGCTAAACAAACCCAATTCCCTCAGCTTTTCCTCGTATGAGAGGTGCTTCGTCTCTCTAAGCATCTTGGCATCCCTCCTATGGACTTGCTGCAGCAGGTCCATGTCCTTCCTGTGCTGGGCACCCCAGAGCTGGACACAGCACTCCAGGTGGGTCTCACGAGGGCAGAGTAGAGGGGCAGAATCCCCTCCCTTGACCTCCTGGCAACGCTGCTTTTGATGAAGCCCAAGACATGGCTGGGCTTTCTGGGCTGCAAGTGCACATGGCCGGCTCCTGTCCAGTCTCTCACCCAGCAGGACCCCCAAGGGCTGCTCTTGATCTGTTCACCCCCCAGTCTGTATTGAGGCCAGGGGCTGCCTTGACCCAGATGCAGCACTTTGCACTTGGTCATATTAAACCTCATGAGATTCCCATGTGCCCACTTCTCAAGCTTGTCCAGGTCCCTCTGGATAGCATCCCATCCTTCAGGTATGTTCTCATTAAATTGCTGTTTAAATTGCTTTAATTCACCGCTTTACAGTGCAGTTTTGGAGAAATTGTTATTAGTGTAGAGACATATTTTAATTTTTTTTGTTTGGCAGCTGCGAATGAGATGAGAATTCGACAGTGCAAGGCAGACAGACGTGTGACTATCAGTTTCTGAGGCTGTTTTAAATTTTCTCCTTAATAAAATGTCTTCTTAGAAAGACACTGAATGAAATTCAGCCTTGGTGTGGCAACTGGAATTACACAAGTGCCAAAATTAATAACTTGAGCTGCGGATGGTGATTGTTCTCTTTGTGGGTCCCTGTGCATCTACTATGTTTAGGTTTCCCTTACCCACTGCAGCCTTAGAGCTATAGTTAGGTATTCTCCTAATGGTGGTGTGCTAATCAGATGCAGCCTGTCTCCCTGACCATCTTCCCTACATGTAGATTATTGCGGATCTCAGGAATTTCTCTGAATAGTGGTTGTGAATAGGAAAAACAGATATTTTGCTTGCAGACTGTATTGCACAAATTATTCTCTTTTTTAGGCATGGTGGATGTTTAAAAAGGGTATCAATAGACCTCTCAGGAGTTTTCATCTCAATCCAATGCTAAGCTTAGCTGTTGTACTTGCTAATTCTCAGGGCAAAATCTCATTTGTTCCACAAGACTCTTTTTCTTGTTTGACATGTGTTCTCCAGTGGGAATTCCATCACCCTTTGATTTAATTCTTCCAGATGTTTCATGCATCCTATTAAGAGCCTCTTCAAAGAAAGAATAGTCACTGGTCTAGAGAGCAGTTGCATTTTCATTGTTCCAGGGAAGGCAATAATTTTATGCTAGGAAACAGGAGCAAAAAAGTGTATGGGTAGTTGAACATATATGTGTCTATATGTATATATATAAATCAGTAATGAAGAATTCCCTAAAATCTTGTCAGTTAAACCCAATGGAAATATACTACATTTAAGCAGTAAATACATACATAAAAAATACATTCTATCTGAAGGTAACAGTATCCTTGGGAATGGAAGATTTAGGGCTTTTAACTTCTCCCCTTTCCACATAATGATTTGCTTTGTGTTTATAAAGGGGTGTTGTTACAAAGAGGGGTAGTTTATTCCACCTGAAAGCCATAATGCCCTCATGAAAGACTGTAACTAAATGGACGTTTGTAGAACAGATTTTACATTTTGGCATTTAAAGCGTTGTTACACTTCAAATAAGAAAAGTCAAAAGCATGGCTGAATCTTTGTGCTCACTCAGAACTTAAAGGTTGCTCATATAGTAATTATTTTGTGAATGTTTCTATTTCACCTATTTGTATCACTTTCCATAAGCAAATTCACTGCACACATCATTCCACTCACATCTCAATGCTTTTTTATCATTTCCATTAAACTATTCTTTAGGGATCATTACCTTTTTTTAATTCATTCATGACTTCTAGGTTTGGGAGGAAGGGTTAATTAGCTTTGTTTTTCAGCATTTTTAACATCATGTTGTGCTTTTCCTGTTGCTCCAAAGAAAAATTACAGCCTTATTTCTCTTCCTAAATGTTATAAAGTACATCCAATAACACCCTTTCATAATTCATTGGCCTACACTAGTTCAAATCATTGGGTTATTGATTAATTCTTTTTCAAGAGCTTCTTCAGTTCCACCTACTCTTCCTTTCAGGTATCCTGGAAAGGCACAAATGTCAGCAAATGCCAAAATTTCTGACAGAATTCTATGTAATGAAAAACAGTCTGAAAAGTACTTTTCTTTTGTTAAAAAAAAAAGAAAGAAGGCACAAAACAGGGTAAATATTTGATATCACAAGCTCTGTCACCAAGTCCTGTACCTTTCCAGTTTCAGCTCTTTATCTCCGATAATTTGTCTTCAGATAATATAAGGCATAATAATATGTCCTATGTAATAGGACATGATTTTGCTGTCCTGGAGTTTCACCAATAAATCAGAGGAAATTGCACAGATTGCATGAGATTACAATTAGTCTTTGGGCCAGCTTTCCTTGTGACCTGACTATTCTAAAAGCAGAAAATGTTTCCCTCACTTACACACCTACTGTGAGAGGAACCTGACCTGTAATGACTGTAGGAAGGATGTGCTGGAACAGCTGTGCTCAGCCTCCACACTGCTATCCACAGATCACCTGGATCATGTCTTCTGGGTTGCAAGGAGGACCCACCTTTCCATTAGTCATGTAAGAAGGTCTAGAGCTGAAAATGCTGAGTATTCTATACTGGAAGACTCAACCTCAAACCCAAAATATATGTGGAAGAACATTAGAGCCACACATTACTTTTTATTTTTTTACTTTAGTGCCATAAATATGTTGAAAATTGAACTTGATAATTTTTGCTCAAAGTGGTCTAAAATACATTTATCAACATTTCTGTGAGCTTCATGTTATGACTACTGACCTTCCTGAAATGCAGTATATGTGCCAGATATGTACTTGTCCCTGTAGAATATAGCAGAAAGAAACATTTGGATTTAACTAACTTGAAAGAGTCTTCCCAAAACAGCAGCTGGACGCAGCATCTTCAGACAATCACATCTGAGACAATGTTCCAAGGTCTCACAGAAACTGCCACAGCAACTGATCCTACAAGCATCAGCATTTTTTCCACCTTATTTGCTGCAAAAAAGATCTCAAGATTTTTTGCCCTTACAATTTCTTTGAGACAAAAGTGGAAATGTTTTAGAAAATCTGAGTGAGTCCACCCTGTGTCAGCAATAAGTCAAGGTTTCAGTTTGACAATTATTGACTTAGGTACAGAAGGAGATGACTGAAACCTTCCATGTGTGACTGGCACTTAGGTTGTTATGGGTTATTAGGCTCACAAAAACAACTAGATCACAATCTGTAATTACTTGCACGTGGCAATAGGGACCTTTTAGGTCTCTAATACTAGAACATAATGCAATCCAATGGCTACAGGTGGGACTAAAATTACTTTTTAAGTGTGTAATTGTTCCCCAAAGCAAAATAATTCCTTATGGCCTTTGTCACTTGAAGCCTTCCAGCTGAACATCTTTCTTCTTCGTTCACAAGTTACTGAGTTTGATAATGTTCACTAATTTTGCTGCTGATCTAATCATTATCAATAAGAGTGACACAAAGGAAATCAAATCTTTAACAGAAAAGAATGAAAGCCCGTGATTTAGACAGTGCTTCCAAATAGGCTGGGTTAACATAGTAGTCTCTCCTGAACATGAAATTTATGGATGCAATCCACAGTCCCATTGGCTTATCTGAAGTCAAGTTTAGCCTTGAGTCTTTTAAAATATATCCTATGTTCACTGAATACATGCATTTGTATGGGTATGTTTATCTCCTCATGTTGAAAGAGGAGTAAGATACAGCATTAGAGTAAATAATGTCAGTCTTTAGTTCTGATTTTTTAATTTCTTTTCCAAAATATGAAGGTTGATAGTGATTAGTGGTGTTGTAGCTGTGAGGATGCAAGTATTTTATAGGGGTACATTCTGTAATTAGTTCTTGTTATCTTTGCTCCACATCCACCCTTCAAGTCTTACCCCTAATGATGCTTACCCCTAATGATTTAGCTCTTAGGAAAATAGTGTGGTACACTCTGGAACACAACAATCTCTGAATTATTTGAAATACTATTACTTACAACTTAGCCGTGTCGTGAGGGCCAAACCATATTTGGGTTCCATTTTAACGGAACAGAACTTTTCTTAAAGAGGGGTGTGATAGGTTAAATGTTGAGTGAGTGTGACACACACTGGTAGGGTAAGATGGGAGGGAGAAGCATGTAGGAGGAGAGTGTTCCTAGGTGGAAAAGAAGAAACTTGTATCTCTTACATGAATGGGGGGTTTCTTACTTGAGAAGGAAGAGCAAATCAGTAGCAGTGGTCTCCAGTCATCACCTGCACCACATGTACTCGAGGCAGTGACTCCTGATTGCTCTTTTTTTGTTAGCAGAGGTTTTACTCCAGCTTGGAAAGAAGAGGGATGACCCAGTGTGAACTGACTAGGGGGTAAAATGAGTGACAGAAGGATTCAGCAGTAATTCTGCATTTCCTTGATTTTGTCAGTTTAAAGTTGACTTCTTAACATTAATGTAGATTTTGTCATTTATTTTTTATGCCTGGTGTATCTACCTTAATATAGGGACAACAGTTCATGCTGAGTGTTTTATACATAATTTATATCCAATACTAAAACCCTTTGTACTGCTCTAAAGGGTTATAAATTCAGTGCAGCCTAGCAGATATGTTAATGCAAAACTCCTGGCCTACACATTTTACTTGATATAAATTGCCTATGATTTTCCACCTTAGACATTTTGCCAGCAATATAAATTTAAAAAAAGAGTTACAACAATGTATCCATGAGCAATAATAAAAGCTACTTTCTTGGGAATATTCACATCTCTATTAATAATTATCCAACAATGTTTGGATCAGATATTCATTGTTCACATTATTTTATTATCCACAAAGCAGTGCTATTTCCAAGACTTGTACACCATCCAAAGTTGTGGTTGTAGAGAAGTGTAACAACACTATATCCAATTTTATTGCACTCCATTCATATCAAGTTAATGACATACTGAGAGTTCTGTTTTTTCTTGTTTGTTTACACTTTGGCTAAGATGAAATAAACCCTCCTAAAAGTCCTCCTAAGTGTATTACATTGTGTTCTGTGAAATTAATACTATAAAATACATCCACTTCATCCTTACTGCTCTTTTTATTATTGGCCCTCCTATTTCTGCACAATGACATTAGTGGTTAAGATGCTTCCTAGATGTGACAAGCATAGTCCATTCCCACAAGAACTTGCACTTTTTGGGAGCTGTTTTACAGATTGTGCCCCTTATACTCTTTGGGTTTCAGCAGCTTGAAGGACTAAACATTAAATTATGATGTGACATAACAAAATAGGAAAAGAAAATTAGAAAAAAACATGCATGAAGAGCCAAGGCAGAGCAGTGTGTGCTATTTAAAGGAGCTGTATTTGCAAGTTCAGAGTTCTAGTGTGGGTGTTGGCACACGTCAGTGTGCATGGATAGAAAATACAGTGTCTGTCACGGGATCGATATTAAAAGGAAAACACAACAGGACTGGGTGTTTGTTTGGAACCCTCTGGTACTACACTTTTTTACATGTGTGCAAACATGGCCCCTCCATCAGCTAGAGGGTTCTTTCTTCTCCTGCAGTCTCCATCCTTTGTGTGTCTGCAATGGAGCCCCTTCATGAAGAGCTTTCCAGGTGGAGACACAGTCACGCTGTAGAGCTGGTGTGGAAGTAGACGGGCAGATACCAAATGTAGGCTGTGGTAAGAGCAATGAAAGATGCAGGAAATATAGCTGGGCTGCATGAAGCCATTTTGGTTGCATTAGACTCTCCTTTTGCAGCAGGAGCCAGAGGAGACCTGCTGCTCTAGCTCTGCTGTAGCTAAACAGAAGAGGATCAGAATGCTGCTATTAAATCTCTGGGTCCACCGACTTCCCCTTCCTTCAATAGCTGCTCAATGATGCGTAGGATCATGGCCTCTCTGAGTCCAAGCAAGGATGGCTTTCTCCCCACCAAAACCCCACGGGCATCCATTCTGTACCGCAGAGCCAGCTTTCATCTCCTGGAGAGGGAAGAGTAATGAATCCAAGAAAACTGGAAGGGAAATTCAGGAAGCCAGAGCATCATTATTGATGTTATAGCTTCTCATGAAAGGCTGTAAGGGATCTTTAAGGTTTAAAATAAGCTTTCAAAGCTTCGGTTTTATGTTCAAATAAAATAAAACAAAAATTAAATGAAAAAGGGATTTCCTTATGGACATAGCTTCTCTCGAAACCACATGGGAGCTTTGATCAAACACAGAGCCTTGAGAAAGTGTATTGTATTATGTACAACATTTCCAACAGACCTCAAAATTCTCATTGCAGCATCTCATCCAGGTGCTTAACCAAACCAAGCATGTCTTCATTTCATCCAGTCCTGCAGCCTCTCAGTCCACTCTGTTAAGAGTACAACCCTTAAGAAATATATAAATTTACTCTGTAAGTGCTATGGAAACATGTCCAATGTGCCTTGTAGTGATATGTACACAGAAAACCATCATCCCACGTAGAGTTAAAGCAATACTGCCTTTCTCATTTGCCAGGGAAATTGTTTGTTTGTTTTCCTGAAGGGGAGCACAACTGTTCAGACTGTTGTAAACTGAGTCAAAAGAGATTTCAGCAAAGAGTTACGTTTCATTGAATTATTAGTGACAGCTTTGATTAATTGCAGATGTGTTAATCAGATTTTTTCAATTTCTTATTAACTACAGTACATTTTTTTTCAGGACCTGATTTTCCTTCTTTGCTGGCGATAATATAAACCTGACCTGAAGGCTGGCTTTGGTCCAGCCTTGGCAGTTTTCAGTCACTGCACAGAGGAACAGGTAGCCTCTGGCTCTTTGTTTGTTTTAAAATTTCTGTGATGATTGTGATCTAGCAGAAAGAAGATAAATCCAGGTCTTGTTTTAAACAATTGTTGTAACAAGGAAGTATTGTAAAATCCCTTAAAGCCAGTGATGAAAACAGGACAACGCTCCTCTGTCATTACACTCCACCAAAAGTCAAAGATCAGAATCTGTCCTGTGTAATTCGGAAGAACTCCCCCTGAAAATTAATTAAGACCTAGAGTTTTAAAATGTCACCTATATATATATATATTTAAGAGATAAAAGGAAAAAATTGCTTTGAGGTTACAATCAACACTTAAGTTAATATAAGTCAATTCTGTTTATTTTACTTACAGGCAGCAAGCAGTATCAGATTTCAACACATCACACACCTGCATCTTGAGGGTTTGTTTGCTTTCCATCCCATAACTGCATTCAGTAGACAATAGTAACAGTCAGTAAAAGCACAATATTTTCTAGGCTAAAATGAATGAAAATCCACATCTGAGTTTCTAGAGTTTAAGTAAACATCAGAGACACTGGGGGAAATCTGGAATATTGCAAACAGTCCATAGCTGTGCCCTCAGGCTGCGCAGAAACCACATTAGTTAACATTGAGGCATGATCGGTAAGTGCTGATGTTTGCCATTGGGCTGCTGCTGCTGCTGCAAGTCAAGTTGTCATCTTTAGGAGTTTGTGTACTCCTACTTCAACATGGAATTAATGAAAAATTCTCTTTTTTTTTTTTTTTCAGGACACACAAATGTCAGCAAGGACTAATAGGCTTTTGTTTCTCTTTCCTCAAATTGCTTATATACAAGTCTTGACCTCCTGAAGTCAGTAAAAGCACTTTGTTTTTATGAAGCTTTGGATCTGCTCATGAAGTTCACAAGGGCTTTTGAACAGGAGGGCAGAGCACAAAGGTCCACACGTGTGGACATCTCTACAGCAGTGTGTCCGTGTGAACATGCAGGGGACTAAGAGGGAGAAGGAAGAAATGCTCTTGGCTTTTCTTTCCTTTTTTTTGTTTTTTTCTTTAAGGAGAAGGAACTCCTCATTTCCCCCTGAATGTAATTCCTCAGTTCAGCTTTTAGAAAAAAGTTACATAAAGAATAATGAAGATTGTGATAAAAAATGTTAGCTTTTCAATGTGTCTTCTGACTATTTGTAAGTAATTGAGGTCTATTGGGAGGAGACTTTCCTCTATTTGTCTTCCCTTTTTAACTTGAGGTTAAGAACCTAATAAATCTCTCCAAGTAGTGCCCCTTCACCCCACAGACATCTTGAACAGTACCACTGAGTTTCTGTGGCATGCAACTAGAAACTACCTCCCATTACAGCTACTTCATAAAGTTTACCTGCATGCTGTCTTTCTGCTTTTACTGTTTTCCCCTTAAACTGGTCAAAAAATGTAAAAAATAGCTCAAAATAGAAAGAGAAGGTGTGGCAAAAATGTGGACTATTAGACTGTAAGGAGCTCCCAAGGTACTGGACAGAGTTTCCAGAAAAATACAGAGGAAGCACCCCCTCTTGGGATTTTTTTTTTAATGTCTTTAAGCTGGGGACTTTAAGATGAGTGTCTTCTTAAAAGGGAAAGTTTTGGTTTTTTGGCAAGAAGGGCAGGAGAGCAAGTCCTCTAACACCCATGAAGTTCAGGGATCAGTAGGGCAAAACAGCTCAAAACCTCCCCTGGCCTCCACATGAAAAGCTGCTTGACTTCAGACTCCCCTGACTGTTGGTGTCAAGGTGTTCTCCAGAGACATGTTGTCACCAGCTTGGAATAGGAGCTGGTATTCCTGTCAATTGTCTGAAATAAACTATTGGAGCTTCCTGCTATTCCTGCTCTAAAATATTCCTTCTTCTCCCTATGTCAGGCTCTTTGCTTTGTGGAGTTGCTACCAAGCATCTTGGAAGAGGATGCATGTTCAAGAGCAATCCCCTCCACATCTCCTCCTGTGATGTGTGTTCAGAGCTTTCCTTTTCCTCCAACTGTCATGCATTCTTCAGTCCATGAATGTAAAGGTCAAGAACAGAATACAATTACACAGAAGTGAACTTCAAAAGCAGAATTGTTTAACTATGTCTTTTTCTAGATGAACTTGCCATGATTTGTATGGAGGATATTTTCATTTCCTAAAATGAAGAACAAAGGAGACAAGAGGAACAGTTGCAGTGGAAACATACAGATCATTTTCTTACAGACAACCTGTGTCTGCCTTTCTGTAAAACTGAAACATTTGAGAGAGTCATGTTTTCTGTCTCTCTTTTTCTCTCTCACTCTTTGATTCTCCCTGTCTAAGCCCCCTTTTTTTATAATCTTCTTTTGCAATTTCATTGCCAGAATTTAGCATTTCTTTTCGAGTCAATCTTTCCTGTATCCAGTAGCAGGAACATTTTCTGCACTCCCCCCAACTTTGTCGTGATGAAACATCTTCTGTGAGATCAGACCTGGCTCATGATTGCTAACACCAGCTGTTGCTACCAAGAAACCCGGTGACTTTCCAGGTGAGATGTGGCAGATTTCAGCATTGTACTTTAGATACTGAATCCAGTACTAGTTTAGACCCTGCTGATGCTCAAAATGGAAAGTTGGACAGGACTATTTATCTAAACAATAAATAATTACAATATTCAAATGCAGGATTTTATTTTAGTTGTCCCCACTTGAAAATTTTGAGCTGGTAGTAAGAAGAATCTGGTCCTGCTTTAATCCTTCTTCTTTTGTATTTTACCTATGGGAGAAGAGAAAAATAAACATTTTGAACTTTTCTTACCTACTCCACAGTTAAATTTCTCATGCTGGAAACTTGGCTGACAGGTCATGTGGGAAGATGTGAAAAAAAAAATAAGAATTACCTGGATTATGGAGGATGCTAAAACTATTCATATCTGTACAGAAAGACAGTTGTTCTAGTTGCCACTAAAATGCTTGATTACTAGTTGATTATTAGTCTTTTATTTTTATCCCTAGATCACCTGAATGCTTTAGTACCATTAATGATGGATGATATTTTTCTGAATCTCTTCTGCTGCTGCTATGCGGTGAAGTTCAGCCACTCTGTACAAAGGTTAGACCCAGTTAAAACAGCCTGTTAATTATTTATGAGACAGCAAGAAGACCAATGGGACTTCCACTTGTCCTTCTGGAGAAATAATGAGACCATTACAGTCTATTTAACACCATGAAAAACAATATCCACAGGTGACCTTTCAGAATCATTGCCAAATTGGATTTATGGCCATCATGTACTCTCATCAAGTAAGAATATCAAAGAGGAGCCTAAAGTTAAATTGGCACTTCAATTGGTAACAGCATCCTGAGGTTTGATAATAACAAAATCTCTTCATTTTCCTTTATTTTGTTTACAGGAGGGAATGTATCTCACAGACGGAGTCTGATAGCTGATGTTGTTTCTTGTAAGTTCTGGAAGCCTACTGAATTCTTTGGGCATGTGCTGTGATACAACATAATGACAGTGCTGAGATATTGCTGTGTCTGTTTAGATAGTCAAAACATCTGTATGCAGAGAAAAACCTCGGCACTCCTTTCCTTCAGCCACACAGTCCCTGAACACAGTGCTGGATATCAAAAGACTAAAACCTTTTTCAGTAGTGCTCAGGACACTGATATACAAAAGCTGAATATCACCATCACCTCCCAGGGATGAGAATTAACTTAAAAATTAAAAATACATAAAACTTTGTTTTCAATTAGTAACTAAATCAAACGAAAAATATGGTTTGCCTGTCCTTTATGTTAGAAAATTATACTGAGGTAGATACAATTTCAATGGTGATCCCTAGGTGGGCTTGAAGAGACACGTACATCTATCAGAATGGTGACTATGGAAAGAAATAAAGACTTAATCTAAATGCTGTCACTGAACAAAACAGCAGTGTGTAGGACACATGCAGCTGTGAAACTGCAGATGGAATAACAAGGAAACAGAAGCTAACTGCATGTCCTGAAACAGATGTGAAGCAGAAGGGCATGTTCCAAGCAGCTGATTAAAAAAAAAAAAAAAAAAAAAAAAAGCTGCGCTGAATGAATTATAGTAATTGATTGCTTAACATAGAAGAAAAAGAAAATGGTGATATAGAGTTTCAAGAGATAGGCTCAGTCCTTGTCTAAATGACTGTACAACAGCATGGCTGCAACTTCTTCATGTGACACAAAACCATGACCCACAAGTACCAGTGCCATGGGAACCAACAGGGAAGGCAAGCCTGGCACTCAAGGAAAGCTGGATGCAGGCAGAAGGCACAAAAGTAACACGATGTTTATTCATCTTCTGCCATGAGCATCACATTCAGGGTCAAAGAGATAACACCTTCCACCTTCTGTCTCATCTGTCTCTTTTTCAACTAAGGACAGATAGGAATCCTTTCCACTTCTACAGCAAGGGAACAGAAAGATAGTAGGTTTTCTCATTATAAGGATCTGCTTAACTCCTTTGGTCATAAGCCAATTCTTCATGTTTTCTCAGACTTCAGATATGAGCAGCACTGACTCTTTTGCAGAGCTCTACCCAACCAGTCTCCTCCTCTGTGTCCAATAATCCATCTGCCTATGCAGCTGCACAGCCCCAGCTGTCCTTGCTGCTGCTGCTGGCCATTGTGTTCCCAACTTGGCTCCCTAATCCCCTTCCACAACACCACCTACCTCTGCCTCCAAACAACCCTTTACAGCCTATCAGAAAGGGTTGCAAAACTCAAGCATGTGTCTTCTCACTAGGGCCAGAACCCTGCCATCTCCATAAATTCCTGTTTGTGCTGCTTAATGCTGTAATAGTAATGGACATATTATCTATATATAATGATGGAAAAGTTACAAAGCTGAAGTAACTGCATATTCAGCAGAAATTTTTGTGACTTTTTTCATATTGAGTAGTTTCAGGACATTCACACCTTCTGGAAAGGAGGGGTTTATTGAACTCCTAGTCAGAAAGCACTTCACGAGGAGCATTCTGAGGATAGAATTACCAGATTTTGCTTTAGGGCAACAGAATCTGTATTCCTATTTGCCTTTCACAGTTCAGAAGCTAGAACAACTGCATATCCTCCTATAACTCATTAGCAGTAAGGAAATTGTAGGATTAAGCATAGTATAACCTTCTCCTTCCTCTACTTACATTTAAAATCCTTGAACTTTGTAATCTGGACTTCTTTTATTTTGTTTTCTTTTCTTTTCTTTTCCTTTTTTCTTTCTTTTTTTTTTTTTTTTAAATCCCACAGTAAATTAACTGGAGACTATTCACAAGTCAAATATTAAATGCTATTATATCCAAGATCACCTAAATCCCAGGAACAATGTTGGCTGCTTTCCAGTTCAAAGGCACATAATCTGTATTTTTTTTCCTGTTCACTTTCAGAGCTCTATTTAATTCAGTGCAGTAAGGTGGTCTTCTGCAACTCAGTATTTTAAAAAGTCATCAGAAATTTTTGAAAAAAAAACCAAACAAACAAAATGAAAAAGATTACTTAAAAAAAAGGTGCCTACTCTTTGGGGTTTTTTTTTTGCATGAGCATTGTATTCGTAATCTGCTCTTGAAACTCTCCCAGATTCATTCTCTCCTTCCACCCCTTGAAGAACCTGATACACCATGTCAAAAGCAGAGCCAATGTTTGAGGAATAGAGTATCTGTCCAAATGGTTTCATCTGAGTTTTTACCCTGGGTCTGTAGAGTACCCACTTGACAAGGAGCAGATTCCTCATTTCCTGCTGTTCTACATACAACTGCATCGTAAATGGAGCTCTTGACATTGTCTCTGTCACTAAAATCGGGCCGCATCCTCCCATCAAGTGATCTCTTCCTCAAGTACTCATTTATCGTTTTCATATTCCACTTTGAAAGAAACCGAAGTTCCAGGGAGCAAAGTACCAGAAGAGAACAACTGGGAGAGGATGTTTTGAGGAGCAAATTATCCACATAGACCATCAAGTTTTGTCTATTCTTTTTTATAGGTTCAAGAGAAATCCTGATCAAAGACTGCTTACTCCCTACCCCCAAACCCCAAACTACAGCAGAAACAATTTATAAGTAGAAATTGATTTTTGGAAGATTCTGCTTGTTTGTTTTAGGGGGACCACCGCAATGTGTAAGTTCTTCAGAGACCACTCTTCTTCAAGGCAAGTTGCTGCCTTGCTTTTCCAAACTAGTGTTCTCACCAAAATAAAATACTGTATATTTTTGATCTGCCAGAATTTGCTTCCAAAGCACAGAGAGCTGTTCTGTCTGAGCAGCAGCAGTCACCCTTTCTTCCTGACTAGCAGACACATGCTTTTGGTAATTGAATGCAGCTGTTCTCCTCTCTGCCCCTTCTTAAGCTTTGAAGGAAATCCTATTTAGAGAGAAGCCTGTGCCTCCAACAGGGATCCCAAACACAAGGGAACGTTGACTGTAAAGACTACATTTGCAAAGGGCAGGTACCAGGTTACCCTATTCTTAAATCTCTGCAGAGAATCTGGGATGTGTAATGTCACAGTATAATTCCAACTACCTGTATTTTAGATTCTAAACAGACAGCTGGCATTTCTTTAAAAGAATTCTACAAGTGAGATATCCTTCTGGTGTCTTGAACAGAGGTGGCAAATTATTTTTGCAGTGAGATAATAAACATGAAAGAAGACTTCTGTAGGCATCATAGACACCTCATCTATTACCTGTTTTCACAGCTGCACTCATAGAGAGGCCTAGGAGTAGAAGTAGGAGAGTTCTCAGTGATGGAGCCTTGGGTCTTCATGGCCTCTCCCATAGTATCATGAAATTATTGATGCAGGTGAGCCACCAAACACAGCTGTAAAAGGACTAAAATGAACTTTAAAGCTTTTTGCTTGTTATTTGTAACATCACTAGCAAACAATTTTATGTTTATGCCTTCGCACATAGATGAGACTCTAATGAGGACTTTGGACTTTCATAGATAAACACATATTTCAGCACTGCAAATTTTGGAAACAGGCTTTTAGAACAAAAGATGAATTTTATATAAATACAAATGAATATACTGTGACAGCTAATGGAAAGCACAAAATTAATATCAGAAATTAAATCTCAGGAGAAGTAATAATAACAATAGCAAGATCTCAATAAAATAGTAGTTTTATTTAAATTATGCAGTTCCTCAAAGATATGCCAATGGAAGCATAAGTGACAAGGGCAGTGGAAGTGCTGTAAGTTCTTAAAATGGATTTTAAATTAGGCAGATAGTTTCATTGTCTCAGGCTACAGACACAGGATCCAGTAGATAATGCTCAAGGCATAAGTCCAGATCAAAACTTGCTGCTGCAGCAGTATAAAAAGGAGCACAGAATGAGCAGTCAAAAGCCTGCTGACCATCCATTGAAGTGAAGGCAGTTGCAAGCCCCTATTTGCTTTTGTTTCAGCCAGGGGTACAGTTCTCAGTGTATAGGTGATGCAAAATAACTCTTGAGGATTGTGTCAAGCATCCATCCACAGCATTTTAAACAAAGATGGGCTGATGTTCTAGAGAGTAGCTGCATTATAAGCATGTCTGCAGTACTGTGTGGAATGACGTGCAGTGTTTCCTGAGGCAGGGTTAAAATGTCCTTACTCCTGCGAAATTACACATCAGCCAAACTAGTGAACAAAGATGCCCGACGTGCCAACAAAAGTCAGCTCTGGACATGAGGAGAGCAGACTTCAGGCTGCTCATGGAATTAGCAAGTAAAGTCCCCTGTGAAAACGTTTTTGCAGGTGCTGGGGTCCATCAGTGCTGGTCACTTTTTAAACATCACCTCCTAAGGGCAGAGAAGCAGGCAATACCAAAACTGAGAAGTCAAGCAGATGAGGCTAGAAGGCTGGCTCGGTTAAACAGGAATCTTGTCTTGGAAATAAGGTGAAAAAGGAAGGTGTATGCCCAGTGGAAGCAAGATCAGGTGACATGGGAAGAATACAGAAATGCTGCTCACCACTGCAGGGAGAAAATTCATGTGGCCAAAGGTCAATGGGAGTTGAAGCTGGACAGAAATGTGGGGGACAATAAAAAGAGTTTTTTCAAATATACTAGTGGCAAAAGGCAATGTAGAAACTGCATCTGCCCATGACAAGATGGGGACAGTCTTCTCACAAACAGGGACAGAGACAAGGCAGAGGTGTTTAATGCATTCTTTTCCTCCATCTTCAACAATAATGGACCAAGACAGTCTCATTGCCCTGAGCTAGAGGACCATGACTGTGAGAATGATCAACTCCCAGCCAGCCCTGAAACTGTGTGAGATCTGATGCTTCAGCTGGAGCCCTACAAATCTGCAGGGCCTGATGGGATTCATCCAAGAATCCCCAAAAGGCTAGCTGATGTCATTCTAAATCCTCTCTTGATGATTTTTGAGCTGTCTTGGGATTCCAGAGCAATCCCAGCTGACTGGAAGCTGGTTAACATTGTCTCAGTTTTCAAGAAGGTCAAGAAGGAGCAAGAAGGGCAAGGGCACTGGAACAGGCTCCCCAGGGAAGTGGTCACAGCACCAGCCCAACAGAATTCAAGAAGAGTTCGGAAAATGCTCTCCAGCACATGCTGCAACCCTTGGGTGTCCTGTGTAGGAGGAGCTGGGCTCAGTGATCCTGATGGGACCCTTCCAATTCAGCATATTCTATGATTCTGTGAGTTTACACAGAGATAGGTCTGGCTCAGGCACACCTACATCACCTCAAAAGGCATTAGCTGCTGTACACAAGCAACATGTGTCCATAGTCCTAAAGAAAAAATTCTTCCACGGGTAGTTGCTGATAGTTTTACTAGGTTAGAAAAATCAGTCACAGTGCTTCGCATGACTGCTGGCTGAATTTTGCCCTCTGACTCTGGTAGCAAACCCTTCTGTAATTACAAATCCAGGAAGAATTAGGGCAGCCTCCAAAGTATGAGCAGTTTTCACAGGAACTGCTCTCATGATTTTGTGAATATCAGTGAGACAGCACAGCTCTAGGTGAGGATAGATCACAGCTCCTGAGTACTTATTTGTGGGAAGAGAGGGAGAATCTGTTAATGTAACAGAAGCTCTTGGCCTTCACTAAAATAAATGTTCTCAAAAGCCGAGAAAAAAGCCAAATTGCTGAAGCCAGAATTTCTTGAGGGGAAATAAACATTTTTCCACTGTCTTTTTTTTTTCTCCTTAATTTTATTTTTTGACAACCTTTGAGAATCTTTTGGCCACAGCAGCAAAACTGTCTGCAGGAAAAAAAAAGAATTACTGATTCCTTTAGTTAACACTCTGGCATAGACTTTTTAAACTTTGACTGTCTTTATTGCATTCTGAATTAAAGCACTTGTTCTGAATGTGGTGATTTATTTATATTTTTGTTGTTTCTGTTGGCATTTTATGTTCATATTTTTTTTAAGTACTTAGTATAAAATAAACTCACATGCTGATAACTTGGGATTGGCACAGTACTTTTAAAACCACATGTTTACAATAAAACAGTGAGAGCTTTAAAATCAAAGTTAAGCTCAGGATGAAACTAGGAAAAATGTTAGAAAGGTTTCTGTGCTCATGGGTTTGCTTCTGCCTGAGTTGGGCCGAAATTCTTTTCTCATCAAAAATTAGTCAAGTCCGGACTTTCCCCAGTAAGTCAATGACGATACTTCACATATGCTCCTTTCAAGGAAAGCAGAATTGAGGCTTCTGTTTCCTCTTCTGGTTTATGCAATGAAAAATCCCAAAAGCTGAAGAAATTGAGCCATGTGTATAAAAGACTGCCTTATAAGACCCAAGGTTTTCATTCTTTCACTCAAAATGTGAGTTTTGCTCCCTCTATTCTTGATTTTTGTATGCTCTGACTTTGTATCCTTTTACAAGGGGATTTTGAAAGATAGGGGAGAGTTTAAATAAAAGTCTCTTACTAGCTGCATTAAAAGTATGAAATACTTTTTATCACATCAACTCTGACCTGGTATAGAACAGCATTTTTCATCCTTACATTTTTGGCAGATTTGTATTGTGCTTTGATGGTGGGAAAAAGACCAATAAATGCTAAAGACAAAAACATCACTCACTGGTAGGCAGACCTTTTCTGGGAATATATAAACTAAATTAATGTTCTCTGACTATTTCATCTTGCCTTAATTATAACTTAATAATGTTCTGGCAACTTAGTTTGAGACAGGTAAGACAAGTTAGGCATGTATCAGCTTCAAAGATGCCCACACTTTTAAAACTCTAATTGTATTTCTAGAGAAAGGCATTTTTGGTGTGCAACTTGCCTCATTTTTAGTTACCGGTGTCTGGTTCACTGAATTTCGAGCTCTGTGACTGCAAGCTTGGCCTGTGCTTTCTGTTCTGACCACTTGAGGGAATCATTCTGTAGCTGAGGTCCATAATTTTTGTTTTTACACTAAAGAAGTAAGAAAAATTATATTTGTTTCGGAAAGTTTTCCAACTTTACTTCAACATGAAAGACATCACAAGGCACCGGCTCAGAAATAAATTACTCCCTACATACTAAATATCCAGGAAGCGAAAAAAATGTTGATAAATGAGAGTCTTGGGAGTTGCTAAGTGAGGTCCCTGCACACAATTTATGATCATGCACTCTTGGACTTCAGAATGATTAATACAGCTAATTCTCGGTAGAGTAAGAGCTG
Organism: Cnemophilus loriae; assembly: GCA_013397755.1. Lineage (NCBI taxonomy): Eukaryota > Metazoa > Chordata > Aves > Passeriformes > Corvidae > Cnemophilus > Cnemophilus loriae. The sequence goes on from VZTF01004030.1 coordinate 5,098,793, forward strand.
TTTTAGCCCAGGAGAGAACTGTACGCTATTGTTTATAGAAGTAGATAACATCAAAGTGGCCCACTGCTTGTGTTAAGCAAATAGAGAATTCTGGGTCAGTGCAAATTAATCCTAAAGGAGTAAGAAAAAGTTCTTAATGACTGTTAGATCGGTGTGTTATCACTTTTCATACAACCAAAAATGGAAGAACTGTTAATGAGAATTACAAATGGCCTCGCTGGCCGCGGCGTGCTGGCAGCTGTCTGTGAGCATGGTGACCATTAAGCCCTCTGGTGATCTGTACATATGACATTTGCTAATGGAGTGAAGAAGATTTAGGCAATTTTCTGAGATAATTAAGTAATTTCAAAATGGTCTTTGGCAACGAACACCCAAAGTGTTTTATGCTGTAATTAGCAGAGTGGAGCAAAAGCCTTAAAACCCTCATCTTCTATTCATACAGTAAGATCTAGTTTACAGAAATAAATTAATTGAATTTCCGCGTGAAGTAACTGTGGGGAGAAAAGAAAGTCTTGTTGGTTGTGTCTCTCAAGACGTGTTTTCACACTAAGGCAAATGAAGCACAAACCTCATATTTGTTTAGAAGGAATAGGCTGACAGTATTGCAAAGTCAACTACAAACTGCCTTAGAAACATTTTTTTGTTCCCTTGAAGCACAGTTTAACAGTTTGAACACAAGAAGTTTGAGAAAATAAACATCCTTTTTTTGTTTTTATAAGATGGTTTGGGTTCTATTGGTAATGATTTCTGCATCTCTGAACATACCCCAACACATTATAATTCTGTTCCAGTCCTTCTGACATGATCTACACACCACATTATGGGATGTTGCAGGGCTGTTGACAGGAAAGGAGTGGGAATGTGATGTAAGGGTACACTGGCCTTGTAAGCTGTGGGCTCCTGAGCTGTGTTGGCAGAGCAGAAGGGCAAAAGTCTCCTCAATTCCAGTTGGCAGGTCCAAGCCTGTTTACAAGTCGTCATAAAACAGTATGAATACTTACTCTGTGGATGATTTAACTCTCCTAGTATTGTCACCAGGAAATTGTTTGTCTGTTAAATTTGTTTTGAAATAAATTGTCTTGTTTCACACAGGATCATTACACTGAGAAACTATTTACATAATTATTAGGTCCTCTGATATATTGCCCTCCGGTACAGTGGTTGTCACTCAGCAAAGTTCACGCATACATTTCAGTGCTTTGCAGAATAATTGACCCATGAAGCAAATCCTTTTCAGAATGCAGTAACGGCTAAAATAGGTTTCCCCCCTTGACTTACAGCTTTCCTTTCTGCTGCTTCACATCTGGGGTGGATTTTTGCATTTGGAGATATTTTCTAATGTAAGCCAAGGATGTGAAATACCCTTGTGTGGATACGCAGAGGGAAAATGTCCTGCATAGGACACCAGATCTTTTTTCCCTTACATTGATACCCCCTACACGGGAGAGTTCTTTGTTCAGGGGATGCAACAGAGCAGAGCTGTAGCAGTCTTGTTTTATTCTAGTATCAAACTTCCCTGAAGACCTCTAAGCTCTTTTGTACATATCTGGATGGGGAGGTAACAGAGATCCCTATGTATGCTGTGTAAATGAACCAACTTTTTAGCAACACACAGAGGAACTCAGATATTTGCCAGAAAACTATGGTTGCTGGGAAAAGTTGCTGACTTGCAAAATTAATAGCCTCCCATAGGAGACTTTATTCAGAAGTGACAAAAATCTCTCCTACACAAAATGAAAATTCATCTTCTCTTCCTCTCTTTAGCCTTTCTCACTTAGTGTGAGGAAGGTAAGCAGCTTTCCCTCTTACCTATGGTAAATCAGTCATCTAACCAGGAGGTAAAATTGCACAGCCTGTCATCTTTGTCCTAGGGAAAATGACTGTAGGTGTCTCTCATCCCACTGCCCCATCACTGCTTAACCAAACCATTTGTATTTAATTTTTCTAATCTTCTCACAGGAGTCTGTACCTCCTGCCCTTTAATCAGCCTTGATGTTTCTCTCTGAACTCGCTCCAGTATGTCTACATTTTCTGCTGGTATGTATCTAGAACTAAACATAGTGCAAAGAGTGCAGAACAGAGCTACAGTGTAATGGGCACACAGAAAAAAACAGAAAAAAACAACCTGTGTTTTGGTCTTGGGTAACCACTGTCTCGTAGTTAATTTACAAAGTTTATGTCTGAAAAGGCAAAATGAGCTAGTTTTCATTTGCAGATAAACTTCTGAAATCTTCCACCTCCACTCTAATTCCTAGAAAAGAGAGGAACAAAAGGAAAGCAACTGCTTGTGATTCATCTCTGTCTGCCTCTCAGAACACTGTTCATAGATCCCTTAAAATACTCTGCAGACTTTCTTGGTGCCTGGCTTGTCCTGTTCACTCTTTCTAGCATCATCTGAGAAATACACTGTGCAACTGGCCAGTCCGACAGCTTTCACGATGCTGAAGTTTATGGCAACTGTAAATCTATTAAGCCACAATTTGCACTTAATAAAATGAAACAGCAAGTAGTTAAATGAAAGCTCAATCCTAAACTGGACAACATTTTTCAGGAAAAGTCATTGAGCCTGCTGTTGCTACTGCTGCCTTCCTCTGAGAAATTCAATCGTGCTGATTGAGGAAACCTGGAGAGAGTTGGCTATTCCTTCCTTTGGTTTGTAATTGCTCCATAGACCATTTAGTCATCTGTAGATGAAACAAAGCCTGTGCTGTGGAGTCCCGGAAGGGCAGGCATGTGCTTATCAACTCCTTCCTACCCACCAAGCAGAGCTGGGAGCTCGTCCCGATGCTCTGAGCAGCCCTGCTGTCGAAGCAAGGAGCTGAGAGCAGATGGGTTCTTCCTGCTGTCACTGCACCGGCCTTCCTGCCTGCCTTGATTTCATTACAGCAAATCTGTACAAGCCAATTTCTCAGGAGCGGGGTTTGGAGCACAGAATGAAGGTCTTTCTGCCTGAGAAGGCAGGCAGATACTGAGACACCCGCCAGCATAGGAGCTGCTTGATGCTGTCTTGAAGAGAAGAGATAAGCACTGAAAGTTAAATAAGATGAGCAAGGATTTACTGGCTTCTGTAAAACACATTCCTCTGTCAACCTTAAAATGTCTTTCTTCACACCCCTGACTCTGAATGTGCTGCATATTGCAACGTTGCTGAGTGACCAAGTGGATGGCCCTGTTTCACAGATGAATAGTCTGATCAGAAACCTTGTGCTCAGTTTCATTAACTTGGAGGAAAAAAAAGCCTGGCCAGGGAAGGCACTGAGAGTGAGCTCGAAAACAAAAAACTTCATCCATCACATTAATTGGTTTGGAATATTAGCCTTTATTTGAGATTTGAAATCCATTTCCTCCTGAATATAGGTGATTTCCCTAACAGCTCAGGCACTACACATAACCAGGTGAAGCTTGACACTGCCCTCTGCTCCTAGCTCATATTTTCTGTAATACACCAAAAGAATGCAGCACTTAAAATAGTTACAAGAACTGACTGCTTCTGGGAGGGCACCTCTGGGCACATATCTTCCCCCTTTCCAAAACTTTTGTCAGGAAGGATTCTTATGAGGATTTTTAATTCACAAAAAACACTCAGTGCTGACTAATGCTTGCCAATTAAGTTCAGCCCATTGAATCAACAGTTTCCTGTTACCTGTTCCTTCAGGTAGAACAGCGGCTGATACCCCTGCCCTTTCCCAGGCTTCTGTGCAGGGACCTTTCCTGCCTGAAAACAGTGGGGACACCTGTTTTCTGAGCTCGGAAGGCCAGCACCTGAAATCCTAGGAATGGGCTCACTATTGAGTAAAGGGTGCTTGATAAGGGAGCCACTGTGATAGGCAGCGGAAATTTGATGATGAAAGGAGATGCCTAATAGATTAATCTGGTGTGATTTGCCAAAACACAGGGTTTTCTGGAAGATTATCCACACTCGCAATAGGAAGCCCTTTGTTTGGTAAAAGTCCCCACTTATCATGGCATTCTTTATCTCAACAAGAAACATAATGGTTTACTTGTTTACATGCATGGCAGATATATTCAGAGCTGGGCTTAGGAACTGTGAACTCCTTTTCATTTGAAATGCTTCCAGCAGGCAGGTTATTAGCTGAGGGGGAACAAGCAGTTGGACACACATAAAATTTAAATCTGCCTTGCTTAGATTGGCAAAAATGAATGTTATTTCATCCACTGGGAAAATGTTTTACTTCCTGCTCAGATACTTTTGGAAGAAAATCACAAGCTCATTTGTAGCCATCATATATGTATGTATATATTTTTTTAGAGTTAAGTGGTATGTCTACAGAAACGTATTTGTTACTTTATACCAGTTATTTTCCACTAATATTAATTATTTTATTAGCTTGTCTTTACTTCTTCAATTTTACTTTGCTTACTATAAAATGTGACTGATGGTTTTACATTATTTATACTGAATGTGTGGCTGGAATCTAGCCCCTGATGTACCTTGGATAGAACTGCTTTGGTTTCTGGAATTGATTTTTAAATACTTTACACATCCGGAACTGCAGAACTACCAAAGCACTGTGTTCTTGAACCCTGAAAATAAACAAAAACTGCCGTGTTAGAAAACTGCTTTATTAAAGCCTTTTTAAGCAATCTTATGTCAACAAAGTCTTTCATAGCGTGCAGTATTAAGCTTGCTGGATACACAATGCACATGCTGCACAAAGAATGCGCGTCGTTTTAAAGGAGCTGCAGCACGGGAGTATGAGTGAGTTATTTTTCTGTGCTCCTCGGCAGCAGCGTACTGTCTGTACCATGTAGGATTTAAATTTACTGCAGAGGCAGCCAGTTTCCATATCATACTAAGTACAAGGTGGGGGGTCACTTCAAACAGGGCTAAAAGAAAGAGAAAGAAAGTAAGCGAACTGCTCACCTTGATGCCACAGGATTAGTTATGTGGACCTACCTCAGCAATCCACTGCAGCCAGCACAAGAGTGAGGAGGGAATAGAAATTGTAAAGATGGCGAAAATGGGTCTAGAAATCTGATAAATCCACCAAGAGAATAGATGTCCAAAGATTTGTCTGTCTAGAGCAGTGGACAGCTACAAATGGGAGTTAGTGGCTCATGCAAATGGATACAGTGCAATGAAACATTACGATGGAGTAATGGTTGGCAAGTACAGAGGATTTTATTTTACTTGTAGGACATATTTTATGGTTTATGAAGATATTGGAAATCTACTTTCTGTTTTCTTCTTCCGTGTTCATAGCTTACATTTCTTATTTTACAATGTGTTCAGGCACACGTACTTTTTTTCTGTCGGCTCCAAACTTTCCTATAGCTCAAGCTGTGCTTAAGGCCAAGTCCTGCAATTCAGCCTAGTCAATGCACAGCTAAAACTGAGGAGCGCAGGAAAGGCCTTCAGAATTTGTTTGAAGTAAGTGCAAAATCATCACAATCTTTGCAAAATTTCTTCTTTGTTCTCGCAGTGTCCATATATTGTCCATTAAAAAAATCCTCAAAAAAAAAACCAAAAAACCTTCTAATGTCATTTCCCATTGTTAAGTTTTGCACTATATTCACAAAAGTGTCTGAATAAAGTCACATGCTAGAAAGTAACAGCATCTTCTGCCCACAATCAATGAGATGCTTTCAGAGGAAAGCCCTCAGCCAAGCCAGAGTGACAGCCGTACTGAACTGTAGCAGTACAGACAAAAAATAACTTTTAATGTTTTTCTTGGCACTTAGTTCTTTCTTCAAATTTATGAAAACAATTGCACTTCCAGTACTTTCTATATTTTTTATTTAGGCTGGTGATTAAAACATTGTAGTAAAGTTGAGATGATTGAACATTTTAGCCTTTTAAAGCACATGCTCCCACTAAAAAATGAAAACGTATCTCATTAGGGTAAGTATAGTCAGCCTTATTTTTCATACCCTTCCCTCATCTTGAACTTTTTAGTGGAGGTTTCTAAAAGATTCCTTGATTTTTTTTTCAGGAGATGGGGGTATTGGGTTTCTTTGAATTGGTTTGTTGGTTTTTGGGTTTGGGGTTTTTGTTTCGTTTCACTTTAGCAAATGTACCACACCCTTTTGTTTGTTATTAAAAGTTTATGGTTATATCACTGGATGCTAAAAATAGAATATTTCCTTTTGTATAGATAGTAAAAATATTATGTCTGACTAGGACTTCTCCTAAAAACTACCTTCTGGGTTATTCAAGTTTCTGCACGCACAATCATAGATAGCCTATGGCTTTGTCACCCAGCCCCAGGGATATAAATTGCCTGGTGGTGTTGGAATGTATTCATTAGAAGATAACTTCTACATGTAACTTCTGTCTATTATTTTAATGTCAGAAGCAAAAGTGTCTGTCTACATCCCAAATCACGTGAAGGCATATGTTGTTCCTTGAGAAAAGGAAGTTCAGAAGAAGTGCTGCTGATTATGCTATAGCACAGTGCACTCCTGAGGAATCTGCAGTAGTGCTATAGAAATGAGTTTTTGAACAAACCTCCTAGTTGTTCCCATTCACTGTGCTTTGGTTCACAGCACAGAGTGGTCTAAGAGCACATTTCATAAACATGTTTTGGATGAAACTAAGCCAGATGTGCTCCAGGACTGTACCTAGTTCACTCCAATAGCTCACAGGTAGCTAACGGGTCCCAGACCCAGTCACAAGCTAGACCAAAGCAAACCCCCTCTGACACACGCCTGGTCCTCAGGATCAACAGATTTGCTCCACTGATCTGCTCATACCAGCCTGCACTACCTGCTACTGTACGCATAACTTCTGTGACCAGCACTAATTTTGCCATATGGAAGGACATCTATGTGAATGAAAACACAGCAGTGGATTTCAGAGCAGATTAAGATCTCCTGGCACAAACAGACACGCTGCATACTGAAGGGGGTGGTTTGCTGAGAGTCAAGGCTTCGGCTGAAGCGCATTGTCTCAGTAGACGCACGGAGGAAGTCCTGACACTTCCACACAGAGTCGCTTGCTGCACGCGGCTACTTCCCTTCAAACCTGCCACTTACCATTGCAACAGACATCCGCGAGCGTGACTGCACAAATAAAAAAAACTTTGTTTCAAACCACTGCCCTGTGTTGTTGTTGTGAATGTCCATCACAGGAAAATAACCTAAACACACATGGAAAGAGTACTGGGAAAAAAATTACATGTATAAAGATAAGGTGGCAGGCAATGGCACATCTCTGGAGAGTAACACAAGCCCTTCAGTATTTCTGTTTCCCATTAGAGAAGGACAAGATGCACCTTTGTTGCTGAAGCTCATGGATTGCTTTTTTGCTTTGTTGCCCCAGTTAGGTCTAGTAAAAGATACCAGCTCTGCTTGCAAGCCTTGACTCGGCTGTAAACTTAGATCGTCCAAGCTACAACAACAAGAGGACAAACTCCACATAGTGCAAATGTAATTTGCAGGGTCAGCATGAAACTGATCCTGCCTCTTGGATGGAGAGAGAGCTATATATGTTGTGTCACATCCACGGAGCTGCCAGCACCTGCTAAGAACCTTCAACACAAACTGAAGCCAAAGTGAGCTGAGGTCACGCTTCAGGCATGCTGGGATGGATGAAGTCATTGTGTTCAGCCACTCTGGCTAAATGCAGTGGCGATGTATACATATCACACACCCACAGTCCTCTGCCCATCCTCTGTTCCAGTTGTCCTTGGTCCTGCATTATGGAGGATATGCAGGAAAGGTAGCCTCTTGGCTGTATGAAACAGCTGCAAAACTGATTTCCACAATGCTAGATTAGGTACAAACATTATATACATGGCCAGAACTTAGGCCACCATATTTTCAAGGTTTTCCAGAGGATATTAAATATGGCTTAAATTCATCTTTGAAACAAGTGGGAGAGGTATATATTATAATATTAATTTATTTCTACTGACATCCCTAATGGGAAGACAAATGTTGCAGAAATCTCTAGTAAACAGAAGAATGACTTTGGCATGTCAGCTCTCCATCATTGGATACGAGGAAACAAAACGTTTATTGTTTCCAGGTCTCTGAGATCTTAAAAAAAAAAAAAATCTTTGATTTTTGGCAGCTGAAAATAAGAGCTTTGAATTCAGACAAAAGAATTATTGTTTCTGGTGCTCATCCAAAAAATTAAATAAAAAATAAAAAGTAATATACTTCTACCTGTACCTTAATACCAGTGAAGTGTGTGCTCTAGTTTTCTACTCCTCGGCTTTATTTGTGGATAGATTTGTCTTCGTTAGCTTTGCTCATCTTCACTGCATCACAAGAACACATGATGTGTGACATCTCTCCACTCTGTCATTTGGATGCACACATCCAGGAATTGACACTGTAGCAGAAGGTCATCAGATCTATAAAATTAGTACGATCTTCACACAGAAACTCACACTCTTTCGTGTTAGAGGGACAGCTTCTATTATGTTGTTTGGCGTCCAGCATACCATAGAAGTAAATGCAGCTGTTTCATTTTGGAGCCAGTAGACAGTTCCCATGAGCAGCAGCAAAATGACAACTGTTTGACTCGTGCTATCTGCTTGTCCCCTCTGCGTGTCTACTTTCCTATCCTTGGCCTCTGCACCCTGCCCATGGCTCATCACAGTCTGCAAAACTTGATGGAAATACGCTCAATCGTTCTCTGGAAAGGAGTCGCCTTCCTAGTGTCAGCCTTGCAAGGCTCTTCACTTAAATTCAAATCATCACAGGAGAGAGATCCCTCCATTTCTTCTCTATCCTCCTGCACAGCACACATTGCAGAAGGATCTCAGTTGTCCTCTGCCAGTTCAAACAAAGGCTGGTTAGGAGGAATGAGCATTCCCATTGCCATCCTTTTCTACTGCACAAAGGATGATCATTTACAGTAATTTACAATAATACAGCTTTGGAAAATATATATTGGAGGGGAAAGTGTTGTTTTAAGAACTACACGGAATTTTCAACATTAAACTAAGAAAAGAGCAGTCAATTTTTAGTGGTAAAATATTTAAATCCCTGCATATTTGACAGATTATTCCATGTGAATGATAATGATTTGTTGTAAATGTCACCATAGCAGCTACAAATAAATATATATAGTTTAGTCTGACTTCAGAATAAAGTAAGCTTTATCTTTATTACCTGGTACGCCACCAAGAATAGAAGTATCCCCTTTGTATTCTTGAGAAACAAGACCCAAAGTTTGCCCTTTTTTTTTCTTTCACTTAAATAGTGAGAAAATTGCAATGTAAGCTAGCCAGAAAATGTTGGCAATTGCATTTTGGATAGATTTGAGGGGTGAAATATGAGAATTCCAGAGACAAAAAAGAAGGATGTTGTCAAGAACAGAAATTTAGACTTGGTAGCCACCCTCCTGGAGATGGTAAAAAAAAGTCATGAAAATGAATTCAGTTTCCAAGGAGTGAGTTAAAAAAGGAGAAAGGAAGTAATGAAAGAAGAAAACCTTGAGACACCATGAGAGGAAGAAGAGAGGCAGTCAGTGAAAAGAGCAGAGGAAAGTAAGTAGAGTGGCTCCCAGAAGCATTAGGAAATCAGAGCTGGGAGCAACTCAGTTGTCCAAAGGAGTGAGCAACCACACAAGACCAGAGATGAAGAAGCAGCAAGAGAAATCCCCTTGAGGAAAATGAAAACACTGCAGGAAAGTTGATGTGGAAAAAGGCATATGAACGAGCAGTCCCTGAGGAGACAGAAAATGCCAGAGCCCATGAGGGAACCTCTCGGTCCTCTCTGCATGCGGCCATGCCGCCTCTGCCCCTCCGGCATGGTCTGGGAGGAGATGTGATGGCAAGCTGCATGACTGTTAATGGTTAATGTAGCTAAGGATCTTAATTTCCTTCTCTCACAGAGAAATTGCGTTGCTTTGGGTCCATCTTGAGGGGGAAAAAACCCTTTTCTTATATTGTTGTGGCTGTTTATCTGGTGCTGGGAGCAGAGTGAGAACAAGATCCTTTTCCACTAAGGCTCTCTACACCACCCATCTGAAGGCATTTAAGGGTAGTATCTAAGCTGGGGGCCAGGTCTCTCCAACTCCCACACAGCCAGCAGAACAACAGAGGTTGCTCCAGGTAGTAAGTCAGGACTCCCAGCACAGACTTCTTTTCTTGACTTCCCTCTAGCCTGTATAGGGGACCCGAAGACTCCAGCCCTCAGGGGGTTAGAGATCCACCACCAATTCTCTCAAGCCAGCTCCAGATTTCTTACGCTGGAATCAAAAGCTACAAGCAAAAGTAGTTAAAAGCTTAACCTTGTATGTCTACCAGGACTCCTTTTTTCACTTTTTACTTTTTTTGAGTGGGTCATTTCTTAATGACTCTTCGCTTGGATTAAAAACAGTGAGTACATTGATTGCTTCTAAATTTGAAAATGCTTAAAATAGATATGCAAAATAATATGAAGTTAACTTTAGTAACTTAAGTAAAGCTAACTTAAGTATTTTGTGGTGTAAAGTATGAACAGAAGTTTAGCATGTTCTCCTTTAAAAAAAGCTAACATTGTACACATTGTTGTAAAAATATCATAGATCCTATTTCAATCAAATGACTTCATTGAAAAAGCCATAGCATGAAGATTGAATGCTAGTATTTATTGAAAGTGATAAATTATCCAAGGATTATACTTTGTAAACATGAGACTCAATGTCTAGGAAAAAATGTAATAACTACCTTAGGTATATTTAAAAAACAAGCTGTTCCGTGAGTAGTTAACAGAGCCTGAGCCCCTGTATGTTCATGTCTTATATCCTCTGCTCGTTCCTACTGTATTAACCCTATTCATCTCTCATGTCCCCACTTGATAATTCTTTTTGGCAAGAGAGAGAACAGCCTGAAACTGTCCCAGAGACCCGGGTGAGCTGGCTGATGTGTGGCCACGAGTGTTTGCGTGCACCCAGGCGCTGCCAGGCAGAAGCAAAGCTGACTTTGCCGAACAGGGGCCAAGCTACCTGGAAGAACAAATATGCTTTTTCTCTTCTATCCAACCACAAATTTTCACGGCAGTTATTGGAACTTAATGATGTTTGGGATTTCTCCTCCTTTCTCAAATGTGGTTGAAATTGGCCTGAATTTTTCTGGGGAGATGAAGGGGTAGTGGGGGAGAGAGAGTGAGAGAAAACAGGGCTAAAAATAACAGTGTTTGGATTTTTCCAGGCCATTTATCCTAAAATATTAGAAAATTAAATATGTAAAGTAATACCTTTTTTTCCCCCACTAAAAACACACAGTAAAAGATACAAATCGATTACTTTTGTTTTGATCTAATAACACATTTTCATATACAATGACATCTGCATTTTCTTCAATTCAGAGTACATACACTTTGAGGTCTGTATTTTTCAACTCCCAAAAAGACAGACAACACACTAGGAAGCCGTTTGGACAGTGGGGGAGAAGACCACTGTCCAGTGTGTGGATTATTATGGATATAAACCCAGAGCTGTGTGAGGAGCACATTGATAGAACCACATCTGTTTACATCAGCTGAGGATCTATCATTTATCTGAAACAGTATGTTTCCCAAGACCGCCTAAGTGATTTGGACTTAATACTTGATTACATGGTTATTTTAAGAACTCTGCAATGGCCCATAAGAAAAATCCTGCTGTCTCCAGCAGTCTTGTCTAATTTATACTCTAGGTTTCACAGCTCTTACTGATTTACAAACTAAAGGGATTCTTTTTAATAGTCTGTGCCATTGTGTTCACACTACTCATCAGTGAAGCTAGTTACAATTTTGGGGAGTTAAAAGCCTTTATTTAAAGTAACTGGGCTCAAAGGCTGGTGCACAGGCATAACTGACAGTAGTTGGGCTTGGAAAGAAATTCAAGTCCTACATGCTAATGCCAAAACCAAGGCATTAGCAGTAGGTTCAGGGCAGCCCTGACTGCTTTTGACATTCTGATGCCATAAATAAACATCAATTACTATTTGTGAGAATATTACCTTCCCTCGAGTTCATACCTTCACACTAGTTTCAATTTGGCTACTTCCTCTTAATTATAAATCTGTACTCTTTTTTCCATGCCTGCCTCCGCGGCTCACATTGAATGTTACAGAGGTGTAACACACCGGATCAGAATCCGGTGGCTGAGGTGCAGATGCATCTAGCAAAAGTTTTGATGTTCTCTATGTTGTAATTTATAGTTTTCACAAGTGTCACTCTAAGGAAAGAGATTTACCCCTATACACATTTATGTCTGCCTTTCCTCTCACCACACCACCTCCTGTATCTCTTTACTTTCTTCTTCTGATGTAGTGTCTCTCTATTGCTTTGCTGTTCTTGTTTCCTTATAGAATGCCACCATTTTATACATTTAGATGTCTATGGTGAAAAAAAGCAAAAGAAAATGGATCAGTATAAACATTGTCTTTGCAGAGACCCATAATGGGCAAATGGCCAAGGAAATTCTGCTGCAAAGTAAGCTAAGAAGCCAAAACTTTCAACTTTCACTGCCTCCAATATACATCAGTCTAACATTCATTTCATCAGGAAAAATATGGATGACTTAGAAATCTAATTACCTTGACCTTCAGGAGTGTTTTTTACTTGCTGTCACTCCAAAGCCAGTAATACAAACTCTCAGAATATGATCTTAGTGCCCATAATCCCTTGCTCTCGCTTTTAAAAATTAATGACAATGCATCTGTCCATAGTCCAGATTTCAAGATGCCAGACTTTTATTCTCTTTTTTGTTTCCACAGGAATGTTGCTGGATGCATGGATGGGGCTGAGAGTTTTGTTCAGATCAGCTTTCTGTGTATGCACTGTTTCACACTGAAAAAAGTTAAGAATCATATGTATGGAGAATGAACAACTTTATAGGGAAATAACGGTTTTGTCTGTTCTTGATTTCTTACATATTCAGTAACTTTCTGAATATGTCATATGGATTATTGTGCTCCAAATGCACTTTGGTGTAGACATCTACCAACACGATAATCAGCTGTTTTTACAGCATTACAATCAGACTTGACTCATGCCTGTGAATTCATCCCATTTTACGTATTTACACACAGATATTCTCCCCACTTTTTCCCCCAACAGATCACATAAAATGCAAGGAATGGTTCATAATATCTGAACTCAAATCTGCCAAATTTGCAAAATATCAGGATAAGGCTGCTGCTTAAGGTAGAAAAATAACTGGTAGCTGGGATCAGGAGGTGGTCACCTGTGGACCAACTCTGGAGGAAGATCTGGGGTACTCTCAATGTATTTTAGCACTAGAAACAGAAAGAAATTTGAATGGTGACCCTCAAGCATCCCATACCTCAGTCTAGACTGTGAATCAGCCAAGATAAAATGGGCTTTTAAGAAATGGCGAAAGAGAGCAAGCATCCACTGACATTACATTTCACATAAGGGGTTAAAATCACTTTAGGCAAAAGTAAGGCTTGAATGTGCAGCTTTGGGAGCTGCAGCTACCTGTATTCCAAATCTCAGTCAGTTGTATTTCAACATGTGGAAATGACAACTGCAACTCTTGCTCTCTGTGGACAGGTTTGCTCTTGAAATTCTCCAAAAGACAGGAGACTTGGAACATCATTTTTTCACAAAATTTGGATGAAATGCCATTTGGAAGTAAAAAAAATAAGAAGGATCAGAGACAAGCATCAAAATCAAAATTATTTCAGGCAGAGACACCATTTGAAGCACTGAAATTGCCTGTCCCTAGTCCTGCCACAATACCTATGTGGCTGGTGTGGAGACTTGAATTTCAAATTGATTGAAAACTGTGGAAAACACATCACACCCTCAAACACTTCCCAGTCTATCTGGAAGGCCAAGTGACTTGACCCACAGTACAGCAGTGTACTGAAAAGCCTGTACCATTGGAAGCACAAATGGTCTCCTGATTTGATGTAAAGCACTAGGAAGCAAAATCATCAGGCAAAGATCACAGGTGCTCACAGGAACGTAAATTCAATGAAAATTACCCAGAGGCTGAATTTAATTGGCAATCACAGCATTGTTTTGTCGGGTCTAATAGTGACTCACCGTGCTAAAAATCTAAATGCAATGGTACAGCAAAATAATAATAAAAAAAACTATGCGGTCAGGAAAAGCATCACCAAAACCTCACAAGGAAATATTTCTGGCATAAAAGTCCTAAAATAAACACTTTGCCAAATACTTGTTGGCAAGGACAAGTTTTCATTTAAGTTCATAAAATGACAAAAAAAAAATTCTAGGACCTATTATTTGTAGCTTTGTTTTCTGTGTAAACTTTGCCTGTATGAAAGGCATCATGCTTTTTCTTTACTGTCCTTTTACATTGGTGAAGTTTAGATTTTCTTCCACTCTGAAATTATCCTGGAACATACCCTGCACCAGAAGGACTGTGGATGAAAAGTAAGCATAAAGAGATTAATATCACAAACATCACAAAATGATAATTAATTTATGTAAAATGCCATAATAAATGCACATTGCAAGATTGTAGTGTTGTGGTAAATACATTTCTTTAAAAATTAACACTCATGCAGCAGATTATCTTTTTTTCTGTATTCTTTAAATGTTCAGACTTCAAATTTCAAAATGCTTTTCTATGTCAATGACAATCTTAATAAACTACAATTAGTTCCACAAGGCACTTTCTGATGCACAAGCCCCTGGCTTGATTGCGGTGAATGGTGGGTATTTCCTGTGTTTAAGTCCACATATGGATTGAGTAAGGCAGTGGCAGAAAGACTACTGTTTTCCTTCACTACATCTTCATTTCTTTTTCAGAGGGTAAGCCTTTTTTGTTTTTCCTGGCTCTGTTGTCAAAACATTGACCAGAGTTTTGGCTCATGGTATTGGAGTACGAGGCCAAAACAATCCTCTGAAAACCAGTGTGGCAAAATATATTTTAAATCTATACATTCACCATTCAACCATGGGAGTAACCACGCCCACTGCCCCACTCTGTGGTTTAAAAACAACATGGGTTTGCCCCCAGAACAGTTTGATTTATTTGACAAGCTTTTTCAAGCTGGGTATATCAACATTTAAACAGTTCTGAGGCTTGGCTTCCTACATCACATGTACAGCAAGTATTAAAACACACTCTAATCATTTTCTGCCTCTATTAAACTAGACAAGGTGAACGCATTGTGCGTTCTGCAAGATTTCTTTGAAAACCTGTCGGTCTCTCCAAAGACAGATAAGGTACAATGATTTTTTTTTCTTAAAAACTTAAAACTGGAACCTTTTAAATATTATTACATTTATTACATGCTTTTTGGAAAATGCATTGTTATGATGAATATGTAGACCTAATTCCTGTTTCTGCCATGCTAAAGTCCAATGCAAAACAGTAAAAGATGACACATTACAGCGACTTCTTCATAAAATGTAGCAGAATGCACAAGCACACTGCGAGAATGTGAAGTATTTTCCTGCATTATTAGGTTCCTGGAGCAATTCTCTTTCCTTGGGGGTAACAAGGAATACAAACTAAAACTTGGGTGTAAAAATGAAATCAGGACAAGACCAATTTTGCACACATGATTGGGAAAATTAAAGTAGAGAGATGGTGTGTGGTAGATTAAATAATCTATCCAAACAGAATCTAATATTCTAAGTACTGGGGTGTAATTCCCCTGAACCAGAATTCCGGTACAATTTACTCCATGCTTTTTTTGTTCTATTTTTTGTGGTGGGTACCACATCACTGGGCCTCTGTTGGTGTTGCTTGCATGGATATGATCTGTATAACAGTCACACACAAAAATATATTCATAGACATGCAACAATAAGCCTAAATTTGAGGTAAAGTGGTGGCTCTACCTTGAACCACCTATAAATGGCCCGTGTAACACTTGAACCAAATTTAAATATCCCGCCCGAATTTCCTCCCAAACGGCACGGCGGGAACGAAAGAGCAAGGCAGGAAGCGCCTTTCGCAGTTAAATCAAACATAAACTTCACAGCCAAACCTGTTTCATTTGTGCGTGCTGCAGAAAGCTTTACAAGGGCTGGCGGGGGGAATATATATGTCTGTGAAGGCAGCGACACGTGTTACGGTTCCTCCGCCGCCCTCCCTCCGCGCGGGGCTCCCCGGCCCAGCTCCCGCCCCGGGTGCGGGGCAGCGCGCCGGCAAGCGCCGGCCCTCATTGAAAGAAAAGCAAAAGCAATTAGCCCGGGGGGAGGGCACTCCGCTTGATTGGCCGCTGCTGATGGGTGTCCCTCCGCCCCCGCAGGCCACCGCGGCCCCAGCCCCGGTCCGCCACACCCCGAGCCCCCGGAGCGGCGGCGGTGGGACTCGGCCGGGCTCGGCCCCGCCTGGGGATGCTCGCTCACCTCTGCGGGCAAATCCCGCCCGCAGGGCGCCTGTTTGTTCCTCCTGCAGCGTGTTCCCGACGGCCTCCCTCACGAAAACTGTAGAACTTCAGAGCTGGATTTTAGTGGCTTCAAACAGAGACCTTAAAAAAAAAAAAAAAAAAAGCAGCTTTTCAATAAACCTCATAAACCCGAGATGCGACAGCTTAGAGAGAAGAGAAGAGAAGAGAAGAGAAGAGAAGAGAAGAGAAGAGAAGAGAAGAGAAGAGAAGAGAAGAGAAGAGAAGAGAAGAGAAGAGAAGAGAAGAGGAGACGAGACGAGACGAGACGAAAAGCTGAAAGTATCAGCAGGAATAGCAAATAGCTTAGTTTTCACTCTAGACACTATAACTTGTTTTACGATTAGTGATCTGTTTAAAGATTTGTTCTGGAAGTACTTGATATTGGGTTACAAAAGGTTACGTTAATTGCATTAAGCCATAATGACCCATGAAGCACTGCAAAGACTTAGAGAAATCACGCTTCTTCCTTAAAGAAATAAATGTCATAAATAAGTAACAAAATCTAAAATTAAAGTAAAATAATGAATAAAATAAAATAAATAAATTGGGAGCACGGCAGGGCGACGGGGCGGGCGGCACGGGACTCCTGGCGGAGGGAGCAGGGCGGGAGGCAGCGCCCCAGTCCCGGTGGGCTCCAGCCCCGGCCCCGGGAGCCCTCCCGGGTGCCCCCGTCCCCGCCAGACACTGCCCCGGCGGGAGGGTGTGTGTCGGCCCTGGGCGCAGCCGCCTGCGTTATGGTCCGGAATTAAATGTGTCTACTAATAATCTATAGTCTCTCTCGCCGGGGCAGAGCAGACAAACAAAATTGTCATTCCAAATGAAAAGAAAACACTATTTCTTAGAAGTGTTTAGGAGGGTGCACAGCGGGGCATATTTTCTTTCTTACTGGCAAGAGTTTGTAACTGGATCCCTTAACATTACTGAGAACATGAAAACATGAAACAAAAGTATTGATCCAAGAATTCGCCGAAGAAAAGTATCCAAATGCACACTGGTTTATTTGAATTTTTTTTAAGGTTACATCAGATGTTTACAGGGGAAGTCCAAGATTGTGATACGGCCCCTGTGTGCCCCATTCAAACATACGCGGAGGAAAGTGTCATTTGTGTTGTTAAATTTACATTATGTTCACTTTAATTGCATCAGCTGCTAGATAGATCTAGGAATAATGGCATTTAAGAGGAAAATAGCAATCATCTTCAGAAGACTGCAGCATAATGGAGGAACCTAATTAATTTAACTTTGCAGTCTTCCATAATGGCTGCACTTTATCATTTCCACAGATGGAGCTTGAAGGAATTAACAATGCTGTTTATCCCAGCAGACATCTCTGACTGTGGTTAGCCAATGGCAGATTTCCCACTTAAAGATGCATTTCTTCACTTGAGAGAAACCAACCCGAGCCCTGGCGATAGCTGTTGAAACTTGCTATTACTATATGTGTGTGGGATATTGAAAACCTGAGAAAATGCACAATATGTGTCTCTTTATGGTCTCATCAAGTGACGTTGGAAGAAGACAGAATGTTTCCTCGCTTACCAGAGCCAAGGCTTTTCCAGTACCATTTCAGTTTCTCTTCCTTTATTTTCCCCTTCACGATATTTTTTTTTCTTTACAATGTATCCTGCAAATCTATTTTTTTTTCCTTTTTAAAACTCAGCACATGTCTGTTTCTAGATGCGTAGAATTCAACCCCTCTCCTACATGATTTGCAATGTTTACAGACTTTTTATGCTTGGGAAACCTGAGCAGACTTGAGGCAAGCACTCCTCCCCACTCAAAACACAGTAAAAACCGGATTATTTGAACGAGTTGATTGTTTATTATTTCAAGAAACAATGCATTTTCCACGCTGCCTTATTATAGGCTGCACACGCACTCACACCCTCGTGTGTGAGTGTCAGAGGAGGGTGCCACTCGTTGGTGTCAGAGAAGAATCGGAAGGGAGAAATATGCCGTGATACCAACCTGGGGATGAACCACAGCAATTAAATGCTCTACAGCATTATCTGCATAACTGGGCTATTAAAAAGTGTTGTTTGGCACCTTTGAGAGGGGTATTTGTTACCCCAGCAGCAGGGACCTGGGGGGTCAGCCACAGCAGTGAACCAGATGAGCACATCGTCGACACGATTGTCTCTTCCCTCTCGTGTACAAAGAGAAACGTTTTGCAGGGGCTTGCAGACCAGGATGGTTCTGAGTTCTATGTGCTTAGGTATTCGAGGTGGATCTTAAACTGCACTGCTTTTTTTTTTTTTTTNAAACTGCCTTGTTTTTTTTTTTTTTTTTTTTTTTTAAATTAAGGTTTATTGGCATCCGGAGTTTAAGTGTTGCTGTTGATTCGGGGGGAGGGGGTGAGGCGGGGTGGAAAAGGACTGGTTTGCGCGCTTCAGAGTGCCTGGCAAGCAAAACTCCCATCCTTGAACTTAGACCTTACCACTGCCCAAAATGACAACCTGGTCCCGTTCTTACACCCTGGCAGAGAAAGCGTCTTTTCTATCCCTCGTTTGTACTCAGCAGCGTCCAATATAAACCAGCTCACGCACAGAAAAATGCTGGGCTGCCGGTAAAATTCATACAGCACTCAGTTGCTATAAAGTAAAGGTGAATGGCAGCTCAGGGGCCACCACCTGGGCTACTTGCGCCGTGTTATTTAGGAAGGCAGGTTTGGATCCAAACCTGAATTTGTTAATCTGACAGGTATCTCCACCACCAGCCGGTGGAGTGACAGCGAATATCTACGTCATGCGAAACACTGTCATTTCTCTCCTTGTCAAAATACGTCCCCGGCTGCTGAGAGCATGGAGGGGAGAAGTGCCTGCCTTTCACCTGGCTCCGATCTCAGGGCTCCGTCAGGCAGGTACGGCAGGGAGAGTGCTGGGATTTGAGCCGGTGACGTGCGCCGTGACGCAAGCCCAGCTAACGAGGAGATAGTGATGCCGCTTCGCTAACCGGTTCGAAGTCCTGGGCATCGCCCATCTGAAAATAACCTGGCACGTCTATGTGTCTATACTTCCATGCGGAAGAGGAAAAAAAAAAAAACCGAGGAATATAAGGAAGAATGGGCACTGAAAGTAGCTCAGGGGACCTCGGGCTCCGGCTGGCATGTCGCTCAAGTCTGAGCGAGGGGCAAAACGTGAGGTGCAGCTGCGTGGAAATATGTTACACCAGAAAAAGAAAAAGAAAACAAACCAACAACAAAAAACCAACCAGCAGCCAAAACTCGGAGGAAAAAAAGAGAACAGACACGGCCGCAGATGGATCCCGCAGAGGCACGCAGGCACGGCAGCGCCTTCGAGCCGGCCGCACCTGCTCTCCCCGCGGACCCCCCCGCGCAGACCCGCCGGGCCCCCGTGGGTGCCCACAGGCTGTCGGTGCCCCTGCGGTGCTGGCGAGCCGAGGGGGAGCTCTGCGGTCGCCCGGGGCAGGGGTGGGGGTGCTGCCGGGTGTCAGTGATGCGGTCCCTGCGGGGGATTAATTGTTGCTTATGATGTAGGATAACGCCGCTGTGGGACCGTGACGTTCTGCAGATCCCGCCCGTGTTCCAGCCCCTTCCTTACTCTATAGTCACATATTCTCAGTGATACTGATTTCACTGAAAATAAAGTTTTGGCCTTTTTTTTTTTTTTAATCAGGCAAAGTGTAGCTATTAAAAAGATAGGACACAAATCCCAGCGGGAAGTCTTCCCGCATGCTGCGGGATCCCACTGTCCCCTCGGAGGTGCGGCAGGGCCGCGATGGCCCCCCGCCACCCCCGCGCCCCGCACAGAGAGGTGGGCGGGAGAGGAGCGGCCACGTCCCGCTCCCTGCTCTGCTCCCGGCTCGGCCGCTCCTCCCCTCGGCTCGGGAAGAATCGCCTGGGAAACCAGCAGGACTTTCCTGTTTACCCGGCCCCAGTGGCCCCCGCTGGTGCTACCGCTGGTGCTGGCGCCTCAGGGAGAGGAACAGAGGAGCGGGAGCGCGGGGAGATTGTGTCGGCAATGGTCAGCCGGGAGATGGGAAAGGCTGAAAGGCCAGCTGCTCTGTAGCTGGGACCTGGGCTGTTCTTGTCCTGCTCAGCCAGGGAACAGAGCTGCTGTGCGGAGGCAGCCTCATCCTCCCTCTTCCTTGCCTGAACAGCCGGAGGCCAAACCTCCCCGGTGTTCCCGCAGAGCTGACCCGCAGCCGGGACATCAGGGCCCTAGCAGAAGTTCTGATGCGCCCCCCGGTGTCACATCCCCCCGCCTTCCTCACTCATCACCCCGCAGCTCAGGCTCCCTTCAGCTCCATTCACAGGGCAAGCCGCTCGTGCAAAGCGGCCGGGCCGGGGCAGGGCTGGACCGGGGCAGGGCTGGGCCCGCCCCAGGTAGGGCGCGGAGCAGGGCGGCTGCCGCGGGCGGGAAGGCTGCGAAAGCCTCCCCCGGCGCTTCCCGCCGGCGAGAGCGCTCCGTCCGGAGCTTGAAACGGGGAGATAACCTAAATCTTAAAATCTCCTATGAAAATTAATAAAAACACACGAAATCCTAGACAGTCCATAGCAACTGATTTTTATCTACCGTTTTACGCGCTTCATTATCCACCTAAATATAACCACCCCGTGATTTAATGTAGTTCACGGAGACCACAGGCATTTTTGGCTTCCATTAGCCTTTTCATTCTAGCGCTGGCAGTGG
The DNA here is from genome assembly GCA_013397755.1 of Cnemophilus loriae. Lineage (NCBI taxonomy): Eukaryota > Metazoa > Chordata > Aves > Passeriformes > Corvidae > Cnemophilus > Cnemophilus loriae. The sequence goes on from VZTF01004030.1 coordinate 5,119,728, forward strand.
CCTGATTTCAGTCTTCTCTCAACATTTGACTGTATCTGGGGGTTAGGATAAGACTAGTGAGGAAGAAACAGACTACATTCGATGTGTTTGTCTCGGTATCACTTCAAACCAACTTGGGGAACCCCAAGCTCTCCAAACCCTGTTTTTCAGTACTCGTCCCTGTGCCTTCGTTTTCTGTCACCGTTATGTCCCGACGGACGGTTTCTCTGGAAGCTGGAGACCCCGGTCGGGCTTGCGGGAGGCGGGGGTTGGCTTTAATCAGCGTAGTCAGAGAACCAGAATCAGGTGTGGATTTGTTTCAGGGCATGTTTGCATCAATCAGTATTTTCGTTACAGTCTTGTCAACAGTTTTAATTCAAAGCGTATGCTAAAGCCGAAGAAACTCAGCCGTACAAGGGAGAGAGTTATTTTTAGAAAAATATTGTTAAACAAATTGGCATGGATGAAATATTCTGATGGTACTAGAGGCTAATATTTTTTTCGTAGCTTTATCGACAACGAGATGGCTCGATGCCGTGTGGCAGGGCGGTCTGTAATTTTAGCGAACTTCGACCGCGGCCTGCCAATCCAGAGGAGCGCACCCTCTCCTCCCGAGCTTTTCCCTGTCCGGCTGTGTCAGGCGCAGATAGAACCCCGCGCTTCGCCCGGCACGGGCAGCGGCGGTGCGAGCACCGAGAGTCTGCGAGCGAGGTCACAGCGGGAGCCCTTGCGCGCCTCGGGGCGTTCCGCGCCGCCCCGCACCCCCCTTCCCTCGCCGCGCCCTCCCGCGCAGCGCCCCACTTCCAGCTCCCCGGGGACCCGCGGTGCCCCCCCGATGCTGCGGGCAGAGCGGGGTGGGAGCTCTCATCGACTGCCCAGGCTTTGCGCGGCAGGCGGAGGAGAGGTTGTACGCGGGTTTGCGGGGGGCAGCCGATGCCAGGCGCGGAGAGCCGTGATGCGCATCTCACGCGGAGCCAGGGCCGACTCAGCCACCCCACCGCCCCACTTGGGAGGTTAAACTCACCGGATTAAAGGCTAACCCGACGGAGAAGCGCTCCTACCTGCGCTGTATTTTTGACTGAGCTATTTGCGTGGGGCTGGGGGAGCCGGCTGCGCGGACGCCCTGCGTGCGTCTGGCCGGCTCTTTTCGCTCCCGCTCTCCGGCATCCCCAGCTCACTTTTCACATCAAATAGGCCATTAACTTTTGATCCTGCCTGTTGCATTCCAGGTTTCCCAGTGATGTTTCCTGCACACTGAACCTTCCCCCGCCCCCACTTCTGTCCCACTTCGCATTTAAACACGACCCGGTAGATCTGAATTTCTGTCGAAAAAGTAATTTTGAACACATGCACTCATTCGTCTCTTCGCGCTTGGCCTCACACTGAAATCCCTCTCGGAGGAGGGACATAACGTTTTAGATGCCCCAAAAGAGTTGAATTTTTGGCTTGCTTACATCTTTCAGCGACCGAGCCAGAACGAGACCTATTAAAGCACTGACTAATGCCTGCGAAGACAATTTCCATAACTTCAAAGTCCTTACGCGACTATTGGCAATGGCTGCGCTCAAGCGCTGCAAACAGCCAAAGGGATCAGTGAGACATTCGCTTACTCCTGTTTAGAACGTCATTAAGCGGGAGCAGTGACTCAGTCCTCAGCCGTATAGGTTTTGCGGTTTTTTTCTCCCTCATATGATCTCCTAAGAAGGCCGTAAGAAACCACTGGAGTGACCGAACGCAGTATCGGAGGAGCGTCCCCTGGGTGCCACAGGAGGTCCCCTCAGCGAAACAGGGCTCGGTCCATGGTGGGTGGAAGGGGATGATTTCACGCATGGCTGCACCCCGGTCCCGGCCCCCCATCCGGCTTCCCCGAGACCTCGCTGAGGGAGGCCGAGGCGGCAGAGCCGCCGGCTAGGTCCCTGCCATGTCCTTCGGAGCATCATTCAAGAGCTCCGTGTCCCTCGTGGGACCTCAAGCCTGGAAAGTCCCGTCAAACAGCCAGGGAGGGGAGTGTTCAAAACACTGGGCTCGGCATCCCTCGCCCGGCTCCGCGCTTCCCCGGGCCCGCGGAGGCGGAGCGGGGCGGGCGGCGAGCGCGGCTCGGCTGGGGCAGCTGCGGCCGGGAGGCACTGCTTCCCCCTGCTCCCTGGTTTGTTCCTAGCACGTTTGCACTGTCGAATTTCATGGTGGAAAATATTTACTCAAAATTCGCCGTTTCGTTAACTTTTTGACAAAAAATTCTCTTTCTAGAGTATTTCCAGACGTGTGTTCAGAGGGGGCTTGAACAAACTCGGAGATGGTAATCTTAAATTCAAACATTTCTCCCCAGATATCCAAGGATGATACTTTTTCCTATTAACCTGTCAGAAATGTGTTGCAATGCCTTCGTATAATTTTACTCATTGAAAGAATACAATTCTTTTATTTTGTCATCACTACAATAAATATTTGCCTTGCTAGTTAGTATTTTCTTCGAAGACATTTGAACCTCCTGTAACAAACACTATTTTCCTCAAATATGCTAAGAAATTTTCTTTATTGAACCTAGTGAGGACAGAGGTAATGACAGATAAGCAAGACTTAACATTGACAGCAAAAATGATTAAATTACACAGACCTGGGAGTTAAATCGAGTCATAATGTTCTAAAGAAAAACAAAGAATGTGAAATACATACAAGTTTCCCAAGACTCCTTTGGTTAAACTTCTGTACCTGATAAACTATACTTCAAAATTTGCAATAGTGACTGTACATAACTACTTTTACAAATGGTCTTATGTTAAAAAATGCACAAATCCATGTTTGCAGAATATGACATTAAACAAGTGGCTTGTCGCTTTGAATGGTTCAGCCTTCCATTAATACCTATGTTAGGTACACAGGCTTCTGATTTCAGGCCTTTACTGCTGAAAACCCTCATGTACAGTTGTGGAGAGAGAGCAAGGTTAGGGGTGTTCTTCCACTGCACACGGAGTATTTCATTTTAAGATCGTAATGAGCTAAGGCACAATTAAAATTACTGGACAGTTTAAAATATAGGATTTCATTGATAATCTATCTTTATAGTCTATAATCTGGTTTTAGACAGTTATTTCATGGAGTAAAGCTCTGTAAATCCACGTATCCATAAATAGCTCGGTGGGTAGTTTCACTAAAATGTAAGTGTTTGCAGTTTTAGATCTCAGACAGCATTCGAGATTAATTTTCAGATACTGAAAAAATAGTGCTCAAAAGTCATTGGAAATCAGAGGGACTTCTCCCACTGACCTGGAGACTGAGGGAAGGTTCTATCTGCAGCGACACAATTAGCAGACTATGAAACTGGAAGATGATCTTATCTGCTCCTCACACAATGCTAAATGGCTGCTTTTCCCATTTACCTCCATCTTCATTAGTTCTGGACAACCACCTATCAAAAAGATAATGACAAAACAATGTATTATTGGGGGGTGGGGGTGGGGGATGAGCAGCACAGCAGATGGAAAAATATTTTAAATTATATTTAAATCATCCTATCACTTGTAAAATAAATGTTGGAGGTATTGAAAACGTAAGCATTACAGATGAAAGAGTTTTTTTCGGGGAGTTAAAGTATAATCAAGAGTTAGCAGATGAGACAGATTAACATTAGAAGGGACTATTTGTTATTTGTCTTCTCGTGGGACCTTCTAAAGGAGTAGGTGGAGGTCTGTTGTCACACGTGGCTCACCAACATGGCCTTATGGGTGCCAGTTTCTACTGGATCCCAATAGCATCTGTCTCAGAAATGTTTCCAGGTTCCATTAGAAGCCATTATGCACCATCTGAACATTGCCTTTCTTCGTAGTAATAAAAATCTTTCTTTTAATTACATCTACATGTAGCTAAGGACAGCATCCGACCCCGGAACCGAAAAGCTGAGTTTTATTTGTCCTTCTTTGCATGGATAAGTCAGGTTTATACTCATGGCAGTGCTTTAGTTCACAACAAAACGCCCATCTGTGACCGAAGGAATCAAAGTCTGAAAAGACTTTCAGGGAGACAAAAGAACATTTACTAACTAAGGAGGTCCCGTTTTATACTCCTTTTCTAGTATGAAACGTAAGTAAAACATATTTTAGAAACTGAATGTAAGCTTGAGTTGCTTCTAGAAAGTTAAACCTGAGTGCTGGTCAGGGCAAGGTAGCAGCACACTACAGCAGACCTAATTCAGAAAGAAAATGTCATACAGACAGGACACAACAATGTCCCTGGTAATGAACTCAAATCCTCCAGTCTCTTAAACCACACTGTATTCTTAAATGATGAATTTTGTATTTGGATCGCTTGCTTAGTTGAAAGAAGTGTAAAGACAGCTCCCTACTGGCAAAATATCTGAGGAGGTTACAGAATGCTGTTTATTCCAGCTAGTGTCTGGAATAAATTATGTTCAAGAAATTGGCTCCTGATACTCCTATTTCAGATGAGAATTTGTACAGAGTGCTAAGTCCTAACACTTCTGGCCAAACCATGGGCTTCATTAGGATCTGCCATTCATCATACCTGCCAGAAGCTCTCAGATTTGGAGAGGTGCTTGTTTTGAGGAGTGAAAGAATAACAGAAAAGAAACTGTTTACCTTGGCATTACTGTCAGTTCTCAAAGGCACCGGTCTTTCAAATTTCAGGGCTATGAGTTGTCAGACCTAATACACTTTCTTACTATTCCTACTGAAATTCATTAGCTACATAAGGAAGACCCACACGAGTTTTAGCTGACACTATAGGTCGAATAAACCACTTAACATTTCAGAGGTTTCTATTGCAGATAAGGGGATAAATGGCAGCAGGTGACCTGACAGCTCTTGGGGTGGGAGGGAGTTTTCACAACTGGTTTTTAATCCAGTAGCAACAGCAGATGCTTGACAACTCATTAGACTGGACTCTAGGAAGCAGGATGGCAATCTGACTGCTATTCTAAACATTTTGATCCATAAGCCATGTTTACCAATTTCCTATTGTGATGGGTAATTATGCTGATTTTTTACTCAGTGCCTATTATATAGGCTTCACTTGATTCGTCTCACAACATTAACAGCTCAAAACCCTGCAGAAAAGGAAAGCCAACAGAAACACTGCAAAGCCAAATCTAAGACCATCCACATCACTTACCACCACAATGTCCAGGGCTTCCTGTACGAAGGAGGTCCACCCTTTTACTTTTATAAGCAAGTTGAGGGCTCTCAAGAGGACATCGTCCTCCTTGGAGCTGTACTGCCAGCATTCTCACATGCCTGTGCAACAATCCTGCTCATGCTGCAGCTGACATCGACATTTTACTCTGAGGTATCCAACACAAAAATAAGAGCATCCCTGGGGAATTAGAAGTGCTCTGGCAGAGACCTCCTTAAATATTTTCGGTATGTGTATAGTTTTTGAATACTCTACTACTTGCTCAAAATTACTAAATACACAGGAAATACGAATCTTTGAATTTTTTTTTTACCAGTAAGATTTCTAGGTGAAAAAGGACGGAATTTGGACATACACTTAGCCCCACACCTGACTTTGATAAAAGGCTTCATGCCAGAGTGGACAGTCAAACAAAGATCATGAATTTCTGAAGAAACTGCTCTGTACAAGGTAGAATATGGGCTGCACATGTCTGTTCCATAAGTCCAGGACAAAATATGTTGGAGAGATGTGATTTTCCATTTTGCTTCTAGAGATTTTTATGGAATTGCATGTACTCTTCTCCATTACATATTCCACTATAAGGGAGCAAGTGGACCTATCTGCGACTTTACTTTTCTTGAGTCTTTCTCATAATCTGTGAACCAAAATTTTTACAGCCTACAGATCATATTCTCACCTCAGGTATGCTACAGCAATTTAATCTGCTTCCCTGCAGTATAAAAATCCATTATCCCATCACTGTGGGTCCAGGTGAGTTTTGGCTACTGGATTTAGTGGGAATTAAAATAAACTCTGTTTTGTATCTTAAAATTGTATCAAACTAGAAATACAATGTTCAAGTAATACAAGTACAATGAAAATTTAAAAAAATATATACATAGAAACATCCCGTATTTGTCAAGTCAAAATACAGCCTAATGGATTAATTTAACTTCAGAAGAATGTGGATTCCATCTCTGTCAGTATTTTGTACACGGCCCCATGTGTGACATTTTAATTAACTACCACACTTTAATTTACAGGACTGGACAAGAAACAAGTGGAGGGAAAAACCCTTAAAATTGTTAAAAAGTTAAAATGGATTCCATGTGATTTGTGTCCTTCAGGACAAACATTAAATATTCTAGTGATCTAAATGGCATTGCTTGCATATCTACAGAAATGCTTGTGGGAACATAATTTCAATTTCCTTAAAGGTAGAGATATGTTTTTTACTTTCTGAAACTGGCATAAAAGCACACCAAGAAAGCTGGGAAAAGAAAATAGTGGAAGAGTATGTACTGAAGACAAAGAAGTGGAATGGAAGAACTCGAAGCAATGGCAACTTTTTCTTTTTCCACCTGGTTTAAGGAAGAAGAAAGGGAGGAGGAGAAGGCCTGGACTGCAGTGTTCATATTTACAGTATAGGTAAAAACACCCCAGGCAGCTATACTTGCTTCCATATCTGGACCAGGCTGTCAGACTGAGCAGGGCTTTCATCTATGTTATACTCGAACGCCCGTGCTCCACACCTTATGCAGGGTCTAAGTTCATGACTCCGGGATGGGGAAGCGAAGAGGATGTTCTACTTCTACCACTGTTCTGCAGTAACTTTGTACCTGAAGCATATGACATACGGAATGTGACCCACACTTTCTCTCTTCATGGGTAATGAGGAGGGGTGGATGTGTACAAGCTCGGATTTTAGGGATGATCTGAAGTCCGTGGGGTCAGGTTCCATACACCTAGCACAGCTTCTCCCAGTGCAGCATTCCCATGCAGACCTGGACGCCTCGACTCATTCTGTGCCTTCTCCATGAAGGGCAGCGATGGCTTTGCTCACGATGGTGAGGAGCGGTGTCAGACAAGCCCTTGGGGCCGGGGGATGCTGCCGGTACCTTTCCGACTGCCCACCCTGCGGCCCCGGCGCTGTCAAGACAGCGATGGAGCTGCCAGCTGGGCTCGGGGTGTGTAACCCGCAGCCGTTCCTTACCTCCCGGCAGCGCTGCAGGAAGCCGGGATTCCTCGGGGCCCATCCTTCCCTCGCTGATAACACCTTAATTCTTAGAAATAAAAGAAAATTAAAAATAACAATAATAATTTAAAAAGCGTGTGTTGGCGGGGCGGGAACAGTGGGCAGCCAGCGGCGCTCCCGTGTGTGACAGCGGGCCGAGAGCGGCGGCAGCGGGCGGCGCGGCCGGGCAGGCGCGGTGCTG
>VZTF01004030.1:5127248-5195341 GCA_013397755.1 Cnemophilus loriae
CCCGGGAGTCCCGGCGTGGGAGGGGAAGGGACGGCGGAGCGCGGCTCGCCCGGCGCCGCGGGAGCCCCGGTGCCGGCCGGGGCTGCCGGGCGCTGCGGCGCGTCAGCAGCGCTGAACGCGTGTTTTGTGTCAGAGGGTAAAAATCTGTGGACACTTCGCCGTGGTGTGAGCGTGTCCGCCTTCGCCCCGTTCCCCGGGGCTGCCGGCTGTGGGCACGGCGAGTGTCAGGGGAGGTGTCCGGGTCCCCGCAAGGAGCGCGCAGCTCCTCCTCCGACGGACGGGGAAAAGTGACCGATGCCGGGGCACCGACGGCGACCCGCCGACCGCGATCGCACCGGTGTCCCGGGCACGGCCCCGCTGGGGCGGCCGCTTCCCTGCCGGGAGTCCGCTGGCTGCCTGCGTGCAGCGGGTCAGTGCACGGAGGGATGATCTGTGCTCTCCCCTCTCCGCTCCGCGCATCCCAGCACCTGGGGAGGAGAGTGCTGAGCATTGGCAGCAGGGAAAGGGTGCACCCACAGGTGTACCCTTCCTCAGCTCGCTTTCTGGGGTTCTTATTTCTGCCGCCGTCACCTAAGACCTTCAAAAAGATGGATGGATGTGGCTACTTAGGAGATGGTTTTGGTCTCTGTTGTTCATCTTGGAGATAAAGCTTATTTTTTGCAGGAAATACTCTGTTCTTTAAAACTATACTTAAATTGGCAGTTTTTCTATCACAAAGTCAAAGATCAGAGTTTTCTTCAATTATGAAAATATAACAGTAGGCTTCCCACCCCCCCCCGCCCTTTTTTTTTTCTTTGAGAGTCCTAGTGTTGTGTTTAAATTGCAAAGAGTAGTTCGCACTTTAGTAGCAAAACACTGTTATGGTTACATATGCTCTAGCAAAATGCAGTATGAACAGCAGCACCAAACAGTTGCTACGTTTGAAGACTCAGACTTTCCATAATATTTTAAAATAAAAATATGGTTATAAGAAGATAAAATGGTCATTCAGTGCTGTCAGAAGTTCTTTAAAAAGAGTGGTGTGTGGAAAGTCCCTATGAAACAATTTCCAGATTAGAGCTGTTCATTCTCTGCCAAAAGCTGTGTAAGCATGAACCGTAAAGAGGGTACTTGTAGGATCATGGAGTAGTCAAGGGGCAGGTAGTCTGGCTGCAGCAGAAAGGGACAGAAGGGCAATATGTATGGAAATGTCCCTAATTGAGGACTGCAGCTCATGGAGGTAGCTGGCACATCTTCTGAAGGCTAGTCTAGATACATGCCTCCCAAAGCTTTGTTCTAGCTTGTACACAACTTATTCTGCTGTAGATTTAAGTGTGAGGTAAAACACAAGTATGCGTGCTCTTCAACAACCTTTTAAAATGTATGAATTACTCTTCTGAATGTTTCACCAGTCCTCAAAATTGTAGAAATTGTAATAGCATCAATAAAAATATTTATAACCCATCTAAGTAGAAACTAAGTCACTGGTTCCCTACGTGACCATAACCTATGGTTACCGATAACACCAATAACTGGTGTTATTTACTCCAAGCTTAACATTTCATTCCTGATTTTCTTCATTAGCTACATCTTCCTGTGTAAGCTGAATCACCAAAAGGGTAGGAAGAAAAAAGAGGAAGCAAGTCACTTTCTTGTTTGTGGCTCTGTCCTCCTTGGGCTGCAAAACTTGTTGCTAAGGGCAAGGTGAGGGATGGACTCTGGCAGGAGAGTTGTAAAATCTTCAAAGGTCGTTTGAACAGTTTCTCCCAGTCAGCAAGAAACTAGGACCCTCTTGCATCCTGTCCATTTTGAGAATTTTAAGTTATTTTCTTTGTTTCTCTCATTCAATTGCTTAATTATAGAATCCAAAAATATTATTGCTCAAAATAACCTTTCCTTCTGGATTTAGAGAGAGGGAAAGTGATACAAAATTAAGAGTTTAAATTGATTTAAGAGGCTTGAGGGTTTTTTCCCTTTCTCTCATTTTTACTCTGTTTATCTTTGACTGTTTAATCTGATATACCAAACATCATAAGATAATGCTTTCTCAAATGTCTGGACACTTTTAGTGCTTTTTTTGTTTCCTTTGTGACACACAGACTATCTTCTCTCTCTGTCTGAGAGTGCTAATCCTACTGCATGGACCTCGGAAGTAAAATATGAATTTACCATTGAGTTCTGTGATATGGGTCAAACTACCATGAAAAGGCTCTACTGGTTGGGCCAATAAAAATTTGCCTGGATTTGATGGTGAGACAGTAAGCTGTGGCTGCCTGGCAGTGACACCCAGAGGGGCAGTTCTTGGGAGAGCCTGGGGGCAGCTGCTTTCCGTAATCAAACCCTGGGCAGGGGGTTGGGGCATGGGCAGTGCAGGCAGTCAGTGCCCCAGTCTGCCCAGGGCCCCCACTGTGCTGGGCTGCCTGGAAAAATCATGGAGGTGAACTCCCACCCTGTGAGGTGGGTCTGCATTTTTGCAGCTCGCCTTATAATGAAGTGAGCTAGGAGAAAGCTCTTTTTATTTATAAGAACGGAAATTGTGTGTAAAGTCCTTAAAATCAAGGAGGCCACAGCTGGGTACTTCATATGCTTTTAAAAGCTTTTCCAACTCAAAGTTGTTTCTCTGTCCTTCCCATGCTGTTTCCATAGCGAGTCACACCTACTGCTACTTTAGGCAATTGGCCTAATTCTTGAAATTTTTGAATTTTAATTACTCAGCTCAATAGCTCGAGCCCTTTATCATCTGAATATTGAAGGGGTTTGCATGGTGTTGTTTGAATAAAATTTTCTTTTTTATGTTTTAGGTTATGTTGTTCTCAAAAGAAAGTGAAACATTATGTTCAGAATGATAGTGTAGTTCATTCTTCACTTTTTCCTTTATTATGAAATATTATTTATAATAACATCTATAATGTTATTTGAGAAATGAAACTATTTTTATAATAATTGTGAAAATCATTTTCTATAGATAATAACCATTGTCTCTTCTGTTTTTCACGCTTAATACATTATTATAGTCAATAATATATAACAATAATTAAAGTTTTGAGCTGTGATGGTGAAAAAGATTTCAAGACTTAGGATAAGCAAACACTTAAATGTGACTGTTGCTAGAGGACAGACTGATTTAATGACTTGACTTCAACTGTGTTTTGCTCTTGTGTGTTTTGGTTTTTTTCATAAATTTATGTAAAGTTCATTCTCATTGGTAGATACAGTTTGGAGACATAGAGAACTGAAACTAAATACTGTTGTTTGACTAGGTGCATTTTTTTGCTGACAAAAAACATATAATGCATCTTTGTGTAGTTGTGTAAGCAGAACCTATTTATCAAGGTTCCAAATCCTTAAGTTTTCAGTTTTTATTATGTTTAAAATGATGAGTTACTGAATTCATTTTCATGAAAACATGGTCTGGAAGAAATCAGAGGGAAAGGATGTCATCTGCCAAGCAAAAGATATGACAAAGATGAACAGAACAGCATTAAAAAATTGTTTTTTAGCATTGTTTCCCAAGGAACTGGGAGTCCTATAAATACTCCTACAATAGTTTTCTTCTCCTCCCCTGTAATATTCCAATGCTAATTGTCCAAATTTGGCAACAATTTATTGGTGGGGTTTAATTTCATAGGGAGTGACTGCTGGCTAGAATAGAGAGAGAGGTCCCAACCAGTGCCTCCTCGCTTGACCCACCGACAGCGGGGATGGCCCCACAGGGAGCTGGGCAGTGCCCTCCCCGGGATTACTCCTGAGAGGCAAGAGCTTGAGGTTGTAGCACAGAAATGTGAAGGAAAGCTGGCATCATTGATAGGTAAAAACAGTATCGCTTCTGCTTTAAAATTAGTTTTCTGTTAGTGAATTGTGGGTATTTCTGGTCACTACGGGCCAGGCTTCCAAGGGTATTTAGGTTGCTAAAGGTGCAGCTGGGTCTTTACTGCAGTTCACAAGGGTGCTTGCAGTATAAACAGACAAACAAATAAGAGTAAATGGCTGTAGATGTGGTGCCTTTAAATATCCCATTGGATCTCACATTGACAGATTTGACAGTTCAGTGATACAGCCTTCTGGTTTTCTCAGTATTAGGACTATTCATGCTCTTACATTTGGACTTAACAGAGATTGAAAGAGATCCCATTCTCTGAGATGAGTCCAAATGAAGAAAGTAGAGTATTTGCACCTGTTAGTGAAACTCACCCCAATTTCAAGTAGGTACCTCTGCTGCATGGAGAGAAGTATTTGTAGATATTGATCTGGTGTAAAGATTGAAAATAAGATGCTTCTTGCAGTGTGTGATTGTTGTGACTTACCAGTGAAAATTTTAGTTGACCTCAAGAGACAGGGAAGTTTTCTTATTGTAAAGAAGAGAGCAGCATCCTTAGCCTTACTGATGGTGGTGTGAGGAAGGTCACTGCTATGCCTGTTGAGTTGGTGGTTGATCCACTGTGAGATCTGGTACTCACATGGAGACACCAGAGATATGGCTCTGTGCCACACAAGGGCAGCTACACTGCTCCCAAGGGCAGGGTGAGTCCAGAGGCAGCTGGGTGGTTCTCACAGAGCGTGGGACCTCAACTGACCCTGACCCAGCACTTGGGTCCCCCTCTCTAGGAGATACCAAGACTTTGGCCTCTGAGTTTCCTGGCTGAACGTTAGCTTTCCTTAGCCAGGGTGACTCCCTTGCAACCATGCCTTCTGTCACCCATCCTATTTGGGTGGATTTTTCAGCTCTCTGGGATGCTGTGGCTTCCACTACTGAAAATATTGCTGGTACCGTTTCTTACTTGAATGCTTTTACCAGCTTGGGGGAAGCCTAGGTTTTAATGAAGGTTGTTACAATTTCAGACTCGACTTGATCTGATTCATTTAAAAAATAAATAAAACTTTAAAAAATTATAAAACTAAGACATTTCACCTAGAGGAAAATTACTTTAATTGCTCTGTGTAAACCTTAAAACCTCTACATGTGACCTATATTAATTATAGCTAGCAAACTTTTACCTGTTTGCACTGAATTATGCAGAAGCAGTACAGTTGCTTGTTGTTAGACCACAAACTTTTATAGACTGCATATATTTTACAAACTACTTTAAAAGCACATGTAAAATAATAAGTAATGCCCTGCCTTTAATCTAAATTTATAATAGGTGTAGAAAGGCTTCTTAAAGCACATATATAATTACTACTCATTAGAAACATTGTACAGAGCCACACGGGTTGAAAGCAAGCTTTGTTTGTAAAGCATCTTACACTTCTTTCCTGAGCTAGGTAAGTATTCCAGTTGCATGTTATGATTCGTAGCTCAACATTTTTCCTGTACGTATTTCATATTCTTTATTAACCGTGACACTTAGTCTAATAGTGTTAATCTGTTCATCCCCTCCCCCACCTTTTGTAGTATGTTTGACACACAGAAAGCAGAAAACAGATTTATTGCTCAAAGAAATGATGACAAAGGAATTGGCTGTTGCATTCTGGTTTTGGTCTTTGTTAATGATACATAAATAAAACCAGGGAAATTCTAACTTTTTGATGATAAAGATCGTATGGAATGCTAAGAGCAAAGCTGTTTAATCCTTATTTGAAGCAAAGTTCACCTTGTAAAATGTAATTTTATTAATTTTTAAAAGCAGAATTTTTATGTTTTCACCTTAAGAATATTCTTTATTTCCTGTCCTAAACTGTTAGTGGGTTTTTCTGCTGAACAGTTTCAACCTACATTTCGGATACAAATAAAGTTGATCCCACTGGGTAATTTAAACATAGTATTAATTTTGTAAGTAATTTAGAAAATAAATTCTGGCAAGCAAGTAGCCAGTGTAATTTTAACATTGTTCTACAGTTTGACTTTTGTGTGCATTTAGTGTTCAATGAAAAATATTATCTTTTGCTATGTTTGGAGAGCTCTGCTTTTAGAATAACATTATTCCTTTAAATTTTTACATGTATATGTCTCCCACTTTAGCCTGTTGTGGAGCTTCCTGACTGAGGCACCCTGTTGGGTGTTTGTGTCAGGGAGACTGAACTTAGAAATCTGCCCATAGCAAGCACCAGGTTTCATACCTGAAGCACATACCAGGTCCTAATTCCTGTTCAAAGCCATTCCTGACCACTGGATGCAGGAAGCTACATAAAGACTTCATCAAGACCGTTTCTGAAACAGTTATATTTCAGGTTTAGATCTTGTAAAAGCAATGGCAAGTTATTTACTTCATTTTTTTCAGTTCTCCAGTCTTATATCATTGCCCTTCTGAGGTGCGCTCTAACTTTTGAGCACTAAATTGTCAGGCTTCTTTCTCCACCTCCGGAGAGGTTTCTTTGTATTTGACCATCTCCTCCAGCACTGGGAGACTAGAGAGCTCTTCTGAGCTTGCTGAAATTAGCAACCAGCAGATTCCCATAAAAACATGCCAACATCTTCTGCCTTTGTTTGTTTCTTCAGGTAGGAATTTTCTGTTATCCTCACTCCGCTTTCTCCAGATGTCTCAATAAATGTGCTAATCAGGCAGAATCATTTTTCTAGGTTGCTTCCACTTGAGATGAATAGCAAGGAGAGTGATGAAGAACTGCTCAAGGACCTTACGAGACAAGTTACTAGACAATAAAATGACAACTGAAATTCTATAGAGATAGATGCTAAACCTCAGTTAAAATAGTTGTAGCTGTACATAGAAAGTGATCGGCACTAGGCTGACCCTCACCTTTTGGAAATGAGGTCTTGGCATCTAAGATAATTCCAAGAAAATTTGTTCAGTTCTCAGTAATTCCCCCAAAAATAAATGTTCAGAACTGCTAGGAACCAAAAAAAAAAATACGTAGGCTTCAGGAGGAGAATAGACAAGTACTTGAGAGAGCTGTACTGAGGATTGCTAGACAGATGAACTCCATCTGTCTCAGGAAACCTTTCAAATTGAAATAGCAGGAAACTGGGAAAATGCCATGGAAATGGCATATGCATGTTCTGTTCTTGCTCTTCCATGTCCAGTTATGGCTGTTGGAGAAAGCATCAGGAGGATTTTTGGTCTCAACCAGTATTGTGGCCCTTGTGTCCTCAATACCTTTTTCATGTTAGATTTATTGGTATATGGGAGCAATGGGGCACAAACTCCATTGTCAAGTGGTTCCTTCAAGACATACTTAGGCTTACAGTGTGATAGCAATTTTATAAATGTAATCAGGATTCAGAAAGTAGCACAGATGTATTTCCCAGACTTTCACTGATATAATTTGCCTGTGATGTATTTTTTGTGTTCATAGTGCTTCATTTCTACCTTCTTTCTTCCTTCCTTTTGCTCTTGAGTCTCCTCAGTTATTCTGGTCCAACACCCAGTGAGATTCCTGCATAGGCAGATGAGACCTCATGTTTCCTTACCAGAAACTTAATTTCTTGGCGGAGTTAAAAATGTTAGGGAAATACCATAGTTTTAATCTTTAAAATAAAGTTAAAAGTTATTACCTTGATAGCAAAAAAAATCTTGATATTTAATTTATATTATTTACTTGTAAAGAATGAGATTACTCTGGTGCTAGACCTAGACTTGACAGTGAGTGCAAGTGCTGTGGGTTTTAAACGTGCCTGTGCAGGACACCAGAGTGCTTGTTCTATTTTTATAAAAAGGAAAGCTTACCAATAAAACTGAAAATTTTCAGCCACCTCTCCCACAGGTTTACTTCAGCCACAAGTCCTGAAATTCTGTGCATTTCTGCTCGATGGTAGTGGAAAAAAAGATCTGTTGAGGTGAACGTGGGTGTTTGTTGGGATGCAGAAATAGTGACCTGCCTCCTGTGGTGTTGTACATGTTACCTACATGCTGCATGCCCACAGAGTGGTCTGGGGGTTTGCACACCCCCAGAGTCTGTGTCTGGTCAGTGTCAGCGCTGTGGTTGGTGCAGGATGCCTTCCAGCAGATGTGCATGTTAGGTCCCACACATCTGGGCACCTATCTGTTTTGCTGGAGTCTCTGAGGCTCACTGGAAGGCAGGATGCTGTACTGCATCTGCAGGCATTCCAGGCTGAATCAGAGGTGGTCTTCAGTCGCAGCCCTGGAGTTAATTGTTTATAAAGCTGCTGAAAGGTCCCTACTAAATTTCATTTTTTAAAAATACCTTCCCCTCTTCCGTTTTATTTCCTTCCTCTTTTTTTTTCTTTTTCTTTTTGGTTTTCAGCTGTTACATTTGGCAAGTTTCTTTGCCAGCATTTGGAAATAATTGTTTTCTAAATGCTACCCAGGTTATCTGCCAAATTTAACACCTTAAAAGGAAGTGGGGGTGGGGGGAACGAGAGACCTACCTGGGAATGGAGCAAATGTAGTGAGTCTTTAGAAAGTGGTAAAAAGGAAACTTCCCAAATATAGCAGCTAAAATCAAAACCACTGAGTTCCCTCACATTAACTGTAAAATACCACATGCTATCATCTACAGGGTAAAAAAAGGCCATTTTTCCCAGCCTCATAACCTCTTTTTTTATTTTCTCTACCAAAAGATAAAGCATGTGTGGCTTTGGGGGGTTTTTTCTTCTAACAAATGTATATAGTTTGGGGAGATACAGTTTTTTCAAGGTGTTACTAGAAAAATCCCATCAGTTCCTGAGAAAGCATAAGAAAATAAGAGCAAAGCAGAAGCCACCGGTGGCACTAAAAATGACCTTATCTTGGAGACTTTGCAATGGCATAATCAGCCATGAGGTTGTAAGACAGGATTGATTTGGCTGGTGGCACAGGAACAGGATAAAAAGTTTAATTCCTTCTCCTTGGTGATGGAAAGGCTAAGGTAGCCCAAGGTATTGTTGTGTTAGTGCTGTTTCTGATCCCTATGAGTTTCCTCAGGGGCTCAGTGCAGCTGAAGGTGTGTTACAGCAGCCGTGGGACAGCTCCAAGGTGTGGATCAGTGGCAGTGTTGGTCTTGCATGGGAAGGGCAAAGCTCTTATGAAGAACAGCTCGGCAAGCATAGGAAATCAGGTTCCTTGTACTTAAATGTAGCTGTCTAGGTGTCCTGGGTCAGCCATGGCCAGTTACTTTTTGGTCACCCTTGTGTTTGGCACTTTCTCTGCCAGTGGTCAGCCTCCACGGGTACCTTCCAGCCCTAAGAGATTATTTCTCAGTGACCGTGTTTTACATCTGCTTCCTGGGTGATCGGGCACTGGCTTTTGCCAGGTTTTCAGGTGGGTGCTCAGATGGGGACAACGCTTCCACGACAAGGAACTTGTTAAAGCTCCTGCCACCTCTGCAGCATGGCTGGGAGGGGCTGGCAGCCACCCTGTGCCTGGCGGCAAAGGCACATGTTCAGATCCACGCATGTGGGGAAAATTGCACAGCGTTGGCTAACGTTTCAGAAAGGAGGGAATAAAAATCTGGGTTTTTTTATTCCCTTTAAAATGGCAATAGCTGTTTGGAAAGATGACTGCCAGTTATTGTATCTGGTACCATAGTACTTCTTTAGCTGGTGGGACTCTTAATACTGTCGCGTATTTAATAGTAATAATATTTAACCAAGCAAATGACTTCCAAAGTAGTAGAGAAAAATAAAAGGGGATATGTAGTTTCATGACTTCCCTTCAATTTAGATCTTGTCTTTTTCAATAACTTGAGTTTTTGTCCTGCTCGTATTCAATGGCATATTTTGCACGTAACAACTTCTCTGTAATAGACACTCTGTGTAATTTGGATATATTTTTTGATACATTAACAACTCAAGTGAATTTAATTAGTTTTTGTAAAGCTTTTCTAAAAGTTAAAATTAACCTAAGATGACAATTAGAATCAGGATAACTAAGTTGCTCTTGTTTAAAAGTTGAAGTTTTCAAAATGAAAATTATTTAATTATATTGTGGATCAGCTGTTCTGTGTCAACATTTAAGCCCTCATGGTACTGTGGCTTGATTCTGCTGCCAGAGGTCTCTGGTGTCTTCTGAGCAAGACAAGTCTTTGCCCCTAGCAGTGTGGGTGGGTATATATAGGAGCTTTTTGTAAACCTCTTTTGCAGTGGCATGAAGTGCAGCGTATGTCAGAGCAGAAATTACAAGAGTAGGCTCTTTTAACACTGGTGTGTTATAGGAATCTTTCCCAGAGAGTGAAAATATTTGCTGCAGCAGCTTCTGCAAGTTAGGTTGCCTAATTACGGTTGAACTATAATATACACTAAAACATACATGCTTTTTCCTTCTGGGCTTCAATAGAAAAATTACCAGTCTTGGTAAAGTTTTCTTTCCATTAGTAAAGAGAGCACTGCTGATCTGAAAATCCATCAGGTCATCCATACCAGCATTACATCAATTGACTTTTGAATATTTTTCCATTAGAAAAGGCTCCATTTTATTCCCTCGCTGAAGTGGCAGACTTTCAGCTTGTGCGGTTTTTCCATTTATTGAATTTTGCAATAAAAGAGTTTTTGAAACAGATGTCAGTCATTGCTTAGGAGTGGGGCATTGTTAGAGAGCTGTTTTCGTCTCTCTTTTTTTTTCTTAAAGTTAGAAGAAATTCTTGTCCTTCCCCTCCCTAACTTTAATTGTCACTTTTTAAAGCCGTGAATAATTTTCTAACCTATAATCTGGTGTCAGAAAAAATATAAGCACCAAACCCTGATTTCATAGAAATATTGCAGACTGGCCATTGTTTTCAGCAGGAGCAGGACTGAATTTGATGTCCCAATTGTAAACTAGAAAGAAGGGAGTGGATGCATTGCAGAAGCATGGTTCATATTAGCATCTTCCTTAGGGTGTGGAGTGGACCTGTTAACACTTTCTTAATGCTTAGATTTTATAGAAGTAGCCAAATGTGTACAGTGAGTTGTGTCCAAAAAACTGGGTTTGAAGGGATTTTTTTATTTTCTTGCTAGAGTCTTATTCAGGTAGACAGAAGAAGAATAAGATTTTGTGTCCTGATCCTAAATTATATGTGTTTCATATGCAGAGTGGTTTTAGCACAAACTGAGTATCTTCAGACCATATCTTCAACTGTCACAAAAGAGCAAAGTGCTATTCACATTTCTGTGTATATAATGTGTGTGTATATTTATATATGTATACACTTTAAAAAATCAGATTTTCATTTTTATTTTTTATGGACAGCATTTTCCCCATGTATTTAAAAAAAGTGCCAATTTTTCTAATGAGGATTTTAGCTGGGTTTGTTTGAACTATGCCAGTGAATAATTCTGAATTTTAAGGAGTTTACGGCATTTAATTCTAAAGAAGGAAGTAAACCATGTTTTGGGTTGATATCTGTTCGGGAGGGTATGCCTTTGTTGTTACATCTCAGTACTTCACTGTTACTTTAAATATCACAGAACACCCTTTCCAAAGGTGAGAGAACACAAAGCATCCCATATTTATAATTTATGGGGCCTAGGACTGTGACCTAATGTAAACTTGAAGAGATTTAGTATAAAAATATCCTTAGCTTGAGGGCAACATTTGAAAACTTTGTGGATTTTCTTTTTTATCCTGGCTCAGTCTACAATCATATTGCTTTGTTATTATTTCCTGTTAGCATTAAAGTACGATTGACATTGATAGATATCAGGGGAAGGCTGAGCTTCCTAAAGGGAAAAAAAAAGAAAAAAAAAAAGAAAAAAAACAAGAAGAAGAGATGTGTTGTTGGCACAGAAATAGTGGCGGTAGAAGAGTTCCTGGCTGCCTTTTATTCTTCTGCAGACAGTGAGCACAGCGGGGCTCTCGCTGCCTGCTTTTGGCTTGCATGGATTTGCAATAAACAGCTCAGCTATGTATTTCTTTTCAAGACTGATTCAGTTCTTCAAAGGCAACTGCTCCCAACTTGTGAATACTTGTTAGTTACTGGAAAGTTGCAGAAGTGAAGATCAGCTCCTAGTTTCATGCCAACAAATTAATCCGACGATGTGGTACTGTCTTTTCCACAGGTGTGTGTGTGTGCTAGGACTGTCTGAACCTCCCTGTAACTAATAGCCCGTATATAATTTGGAAGGAGAAATCTTCAATGGAAGACCCCGAGGGAATAAATGGGAAGTCTGTAAGTAAACAACTTGTCAGTCCTGAGAAAAAAAGTTGCGGCTTTTAAAGTGGCAATTATTTTTGTGGCAATCGAGTGGATGAAAGTCTTAGAGAGCTACATGCACTTTTAGTGATTGGAAGAAGCGGTGAATGATGAAATTAATTGAGAGATGGAGGCCTATGCTAAAGCTATAGAAAATTAAGTAGAGCTTTAAAAATATTTGTCGTCAGTGATTCGTATTACAAAGTGGTGGTTGTTGCTTTCTCTAAGAAATATTCGGCCTGCTGCATTTATGTTGTTAATATTTTCGTGTGTTAGAGAGTTTTCATCCCATTATTTGAAGTTATTTCTCTTTGTCTGTGAATATGTGCAAATACTGCTTCTGGGAGAAGCGAGTGCAACTCCTAGCTGCAAAGTCTTAAGAACAGTGGCAAAAAATGTGGCAGCATTGTTGTTTGTTGTAAATGCCTGTTTATAGAGTCACAATAATAAGAAATTTTGCAAACTATCAGGCACAATTAAGAATGTTTCATGCACGGTCAGATGATTAGTTGTGTGTTTTGCATTAGTTACTTTAGTTTGTGACATCGTTCTTGGCACTCAGTGAAATTCAAAATGCTACATATATGTTTTTATTCTGAATTGTTTAACAGAAACTGTGCATATTGAAATTGCCTTATTTCTTACCAGTTGTAAAATAAGTCTAAAAACTACTATTTAGTAAATATAATTTTCCTGCATTTTTTATGATGTTTATTTTCCACACTTGACAGTACTCTCTGTATTATCTCTCACTCCTCCCTTTGTGTTCTATGTTTCTATATCCAGTTTCCCTGATGCTTCCATTAGGTTTTCATGTAGCAACAAAGTAGGAAAAAAACAGGCCCCTTAATAATAAGCCTGTTGTGTTATGTGTTTTTGTTACACTTCATGTATAGTGTAATTTTTGCTGTCTGAAGCAATATGGCTTTGATTATTTTCCAGCATTCATTTGTTCCACAGTCTTGTCTCTATGTGTACGTTTGGGTATTTATCCATGGCTGCTACCACCATGTGTGGACAGGACCAGTTAACTCTTAGGGAAAGGGTGGCCATGGTTACCAACAGGCACTAAACAGGGATGGTCCTGTTTGCAGTTGCAGTGCCAGAGCTTTCAGCACCACCCAAGCTCCTCGTTCTGTTTGGAGTCAGGCTTTCCTCCATGCGTGAAAAGCCTTTCCCTGATGCTGTCAGGATTTTCTGCGGCTTCCACTGCAATGCTTCCCCTCTGCGTGCCCGGCATAGCCTGGGCTTCGTGTGCTGTGGAGGGTTTGGGCCAGGTAATTGTATGCTGGAGCTGTATGTAATGACAAATGTAACTGTCGCTTAACATAACAGGAGATTTGAGGGAAATATTTGTTCATGGTTTGGCACCACGAGCACTCCTGTTGGGATTATTCATTCCATTCCTTCTTTTCACCACTGAGTCCAGAGAGCCTGTAAAACACTTCATCTGCTCAGAGTTTCCCTTCCCATTACCCAAGTGGGTGGTAGTCGTTGATGCTATCAGGATTATCAAAATCTAAACCAGTAACTGCTGAATGGACCCACTGCACTGACCAGCACTCAGGCTTCTGTGAACAAGGACTGAAGCACCCAAAGGTACATGACACAGGGCAGGGTGTGACTCTTCTGATTGCAGAACCTCAATGGTTAAGACTTCTTTGGAGAGGTTTAAAATTGGGGTATCAAACCCTGGAATCAGATCCTTCAGTTAGGTTTCACTGGAAGTCATTCATAACTGGACAGGCTGCTGCGTTTGCGACAGCCCGTTGACCAACAGGAAGATTTCCTAAAAGCAGTACTCAGAAGGCAAAATAGTCTCAGTGAAAACAAAGATGATAGCGTGAACACTGTTTTTGTTTATTTTGCTCTGTCTATGTGCATAGAAGGAAAAAGAGGATGAGGGATAGATTAGCACTCTGTAATTAGAAACCAGAAAACAAAACCTGTTTGGGATTTAAGATCCCAAACACATGTAGTGACTTTGAAAACCTGGTGCTAGTCCATAGGAAAAGAGGGAAACTTCCCTACAAATACCATTTGAAAGGTAATTTAATTTTGCAACTGGCCAATGCAAACTATGTGGTGGAAGCAATTTCAGGTACATGTGGATAAGGGAGGAGCTTTATTCAACAACTGAGAAATGAAGCTGGATAATGTTTTGAGAAGACGGAGCTAGATGGACAACAGAGGAAGTACCAGGAGAAAGAGAAAGTAAAGGAAAATGAAAAAAAGCTATCAGACAGCAGTATGATAGAATGAGTACTTTGCCACTGTCTTCGGTGAAGATTGCTCTTTTGAGGAAGAGGATGATGTTGCACATGGGAATACAGCCTGTCAGTGTTGACGTGTACACAGGATACCATAATAAGCCCAGTAAACTCACTTCTGCACTTCTGTTACACTCACACAGCTGAGAGAATATTTTAGCCATTTCCTAATTGAGAAATTGTTCTAATGGTACTGTCATGTGCTTGGTTTGCATTCTGTAGGAAATTAATTTCAAACTTGGGGTTGCAAACTTGAACATTACGCCTGCCCCTGCCTTTCCTTTACTAGGTGCTTGAGAAAGAAGCACAACACAAACCTGAGGCTGGCTAGACAGAGGATATCAGTGTATTATCCTGTCTGAAAATTTCACTGAAGTTCTGTTTCTTTCTTTCCAAGTCCAAAAAAGACTTTGAAGCTTGTTTGCTCATGATATATGCACCTATCAAAGATGGTTCACTCGTGTTTTATCAAGCTAAAACAAATGATTGGGTTTTTTAAATTCGTATTTTCTTCACCATCCTGAGGGGGCTTTTCTGCCTGCCAGTCATTTGCAACAAGTCCCACTGCTCAAATATACTTGAGAAATAAAAAACAACCTCTTGTTTTAATTATTTTTGAGATGAAAATGTCATTTTGGATGTTAGAGAATTTCTGATTGTAAGGAGACTGAGAATGGGTAACAGTACATCTTAAACAAAGTTGATTTTAAAAAATTTGTGCAAGATTATCATGGTTTATATTTGTGGTAGGCTAAATCTACCAGTTCCAAGCTTGGCATTGGCATGAATCCATTGCCCTAGAAACCCTCTAGAAGCCCTAGAAACATGACAAACACTGATAAGATTCAGCATGATAACCCAGGTGGTTAGAGGTACCCTGATGATGACTTCTAAAAAACAACTCAAAAAGGGCAGTGTAGAGGTCAGTAGGTATTTTATTTCATTTGATTTGCCTTTGATTTTTTTTTAAAGAAATGCATGGGGTTTATTTATTTGCAAAACTTAGCGCAAGAAAATTTTCACAAGTTAATATTGGCATGTTTTCAGCATTACTATACCCTCTGGGGATATTTTGGAGGGCTTTTCTTCCATAGCTCTCTCTCTGGTAGTGATATTATGTTATTCTATAGCATAAAATAATTTTCGTTCCTACCCTGTCCAGGCTCATAATTGAAAATTCTCATTGCAAAATTTTACACCAAGAAGTATTTTCAGCATTGAGTATTTTTGATGATGGAGTTTGCCCATCTGGAAAACAGAGCGAAGACTCGGAGGCCCTCAGCAGTCAAGTAAGATCCAAGTAGTGTGTACCCAATGAGCCAAAAAAGGAGGTGCTCTTGGTCCACTCCAGCAGTTAATCTTCTCTGATTCCCCCCACAGCCCCCAAAACCTCAGCTTTCAGCCTGGCTGCATATTTCCAACTTCTTTCTCCTCCCTGCTGCTCACTGGACACTTCTCTCCTGCGAGCCCCGTGCCACGTACCGGAGAGCGGCACTTTGCACCGAAAAATCACCTCATCCCTCCGCTAGTGGAAAGACACAGTGCAAGTAGTTGGTTTCAGCAAGAAAGGGGGAGGGAGAAAATAAAAACCCAAACCAGAAAACATCCAGCACCTGGCTGCAGCAAAATAATGAATTTTGCAGCAAACATGCGAGATTCTGTGGAATCTTGGAAAAACGCCAGACTCCACGACCACAGAAATGCTGAGTCCATGGGGCCCAGAGAGAGATGGCTGGGGCAGTTCACATCTCTCTGTCTTTGTTTCAAGCTCCTTGCAGTCTTACTGAGGCATCAGATTACACTCTCTTCACATTTTCAAGGTTATCTTCACTACCAGAAGGGCTAGAAAGTTCATTTTGTTTCGAGGCGAGCCAGGATCCGGCAGCACAACTCTCGAGCGGTTTCAGAGGCCACTGCCACGGTGGTGGCGTGGCTGCGCCTGAGGGCATGGCTGGTTACAGCCAGACATGACCTCCAGATTTGAACAGCATCATCAATGACATGTTTGTCATGGTCACTCACATTACCTGTTTGTCACATTAGGGAACAAAGTCTGTGAGGAAGAAGGATGAAAATATAAGTATTTTACCTTTGGTTGAAAACTTATAGCATTGTCCCTGTGAAAGTCATGCATGTGCTGCCTAGTTTTTCTCAAAGACTGGCACGGCACTGTTCTCCCTTCTGTGTTCCCCTCCTGTTCTGAAGAAATGCGTGATACGCTTCCTTTTTGGAAAGCTCTGCAAGGCAATAACCAACAAGCACCATGCAATTGCAATCTGTAACTGAGCCTATAAAATGTAATCGCCTGCACCCTTCCCACTGCCCTTCCCCTCTCTATCTGCAATTGGTAGAATATTGGAAACATAAGCCACAAAACCCACTTATTACGCTCAGTAAGTGTCAAAAAGAATGAACAGCCGGAACTAGCTGATGTACTTAAGTTCCCCAAATTGAAATGAGCTGCTGCTAGGCTGTCTATAGAAACTGCACAATAAGTAGCTATTGGTAGAATTTTTTCTTTCAAAACATTTTAGTGAAAATACTCCTGAAAATTGAAAGCTGTTTGTGGACAGTTTGAAAACAGTATTCACTACAAGCTCTTCATTCGTCTGGGTTTGCAGTAACGCCGTGGAGGAATTCTTGTCGCTTAATACGTACCTTTCCTAATTGGTGGCAGAAATCCTCCAGTGCCGTAGGCAACGATGCTCGCAGCACTGTGGGAGGTACTTCTACCCACAGCTTGTAGTGTTGGGCATATTCCTCAAGGTCACAGAGACCTTGCAGGGGCTTTGTTGGGGTCCATCAACAGATACCACCACTTATCTTGGTTACAAATCCTTGTTTTCTCAAGGAGGTGGAACTTTTTCTTTGTTATGACAATTTTTAGATGACTTGTAAAAGTGGGTATATGAGAAATACACAATCCATGACTTTTTCCAGCCACTGTGTGCAACTGTTCAGCGTGGAGTCTCTTCTTGAACGTCTTGATGAAGTTGTAGCTTAGCCTTTAACAGTAAAAAGCAAACTGCCAGTGAAGTTTATTTTCTTTTTTACTAGGTTTTCTGGACCATTGTTCCGCTTGAGGAGCCATGTTTGTTAGTTTTGGCTCTCTGACTTCTCTTCCTTAAGGATAAACTCTCCTTAGGCAGTTGTACAACTATGCACTGAAGGACTGCATAGCAGTTTATTCACAGCCCAAGCTCCAGCCGAATTCAACTGTGTGACTTCCTGGCTTAAGCAGGGGTGCATCCGTAATGTAAATACCTACTTGATTCTGTGGAAAACCAGGAGGTTTTTTGTTTGTTCTTGTAAAAGATTCCTGCGGGAAGCTTAACTTTAAAGTTGGCATCCAGCCTTCTCTGCTGTGACTTGGATACTGATCTGATTTTTTTCATGGACATTTTTATATTTGAAAATTTTTAATTCAACATTAGCTTTGCTTACAAGCTACAGAGCAGAATAAAATCGCATTACAAACATTGTAGTATTAGATTTTATCACCATTTATTTCTTCTTGTCTGCCCAGGGATTTCTACATGTTCAGTAGAACTAATTTGCAGTCAGACACTGAGGTCTTCTAGAAGGCCAGCAGGCTCCACAAACTAATTTATCCAAATAACCAATCCCTCATAGGCCAACTATAGAAGGACACCAAAATGGCCTAAGCAGGCAAAGCCCCCTTTTGAAGTCTGGAATGTTTTGACTGACTTGAAACAGGCGGCAGGAATGAAGGGATAATTTTCAGTGACCCATGGGACTTTTTTGCCATTTTCAAATATTAGGTAAAACAAAGAGAAATTGCTTGTTCTAATTTAGAAAGACTTAGCAATCCGGAAGGTAACCAGACTCAGAATTGAGTACTAAGGTATAGAGCTGAAGTTTACTTAATACATTGACGGTTTGCATCTGGGTGTATGGTATTTACACACCCACACATACACAGGCAGCTTTACTTATACATGCACATACCTGAACTGTTTTTTGAATTTCACTTCTATAAAAAAAAATTTAGTACAAAGTATATTTATGGAATATTTAGTGGACTATCTGAAATGCTGTTTTTAAGTACATACTGTTTTCCTCAAAACAATGATTTCTAATTAGAAGGATGTGTTTCTGTCGCTGCCTCAAAAGCTGGGGTAGTCACTCGGATACCAAGACTTCCATGCCATGCCTGTTTGCTTCCACCCCGTGTCCTGGCACCTTTTGAGTAAATGTGGAAATTAATAAAATTTTAAGTGGCTTTTCTAGTCTAAAGTACTCTTGCAGATACAAGGGGGAAGTATTCTGATGCATACATAAACCCACAATTTTCTATAAGTACTTCTAGGGAGAAAGAGAGAATGTGAATCAAATTAATCAAATCAATCAAATCAATCCATCAATCAAATCAAATTAAAACTTTACAGATCAGGTATTTCATGTTCAGCTGCTTTAATGTGTACCTTAAAGATGGTGTGGAGCAAACACATGGATTTCAGCAACTTTTTTAGGAACATGCTCTTGTAAATTTTGTCTCAAGTTTACCATGCATGTTTATGTGCTAGGTCGAACCCTGTATTTAGCAACACTAATGACACAGACCAGCTCCAGCACTCAGCTTCATCCCCATGACATTGACTCACAGGTAAGCTGGAGCTTCCCAGCAGAAGGAATGGTGTCTGTAGGAAGAATCACTAAGCCAGTAGTGAAGCTGCTCTGCCTGTGCTTAATAGAACTATGTTTCCTTAAAACGGTGTTTTGATGAGGATTTTGGTCACCAACTCGCTCTTTCCCTTCTGACATCTGTGGTGGTTCTTGGCACAGAGCATTGCTGTGCAGCTCACACGTGTGTCCTGATAACTGTGTGGATAGCAATGTCAGCAGATGGGAGGTTCGAGTTGGCACTTAAATATTTATGGTACTGGGTTGGGCTATGGCTGTCGCTGGTATTGCTCCTACATACAAGCAAACTCCTAGTTTTACTTTGTTATTTTACATGAGATATTGAAATATAAGTTCCTCCCAATTTCAGATTTCTCTGAAATATTTGTTCTTACCATTGTCCTATGGTAATAGACAAATACTATACAATGACAAAGAAATGCTGTTTAAGTGCCGTTTTTGATCCTGTATATACTGACCTCACATTAGTGGATTTCAGAAACATGATGTTTAAATTAATGTTATTTTGGTGTGAGTGTATACATGTGTGTCTGTGTGTGTCTGTGTGCATGGAATGTATTAGATTAAATTAAGTTATGTTCCAGCTTTTACTTGAGGAATATAATTTTGTTAGTAGTTAATAATGTTAATGCCATGATTTTCTCATATTATGTTTACATATATGGCTGCAGTAAAATCAAATTATATTTGCTGGGGGTAAGATTAGTCAGTCAAGGAGCTGTTTACAACAGGAGAAATTAAAATTCAGACTTGGTAGGAAAGAGATTCTTCTCTATTTCTGTCTGCCTTGCTATAGCTGTACTGTCTAGACTGTCCTGGAAGACGTAGACTCAGTGGCCTCGCACTCCGTGCACAGCACAGCAGCAGAGTCTGGCAGTGAGTAGAAAGCTTCATAGGGATTTCTCATCTATCACATTGAATTTGTCATTTGGGCATTTTGGCATTCAAAGCCTTATATTCTGCCACCACCATTCACTTGGATTTGGTGGACTTTCCATTGTACTGACAATGCACCTCTACAACTCTGCAGTGCAGCAGATGGGAGAAAATTTCTTCCCAGCGGCTGTGGAGATGAGCTTCTACTCCAAAGTGCAGGATTTGATTATCCTGATTATAATTTACAGAGCTGTAAATGCTGTTAATGGTCACAAGTCAATGAATGAAATTGCTTGAAGATAAAAAAAAAATGGTTTTATCTTTTTTTCTCATTCTATTTTAAAAGAAGCAAGTAGAAGAGTAAGTAATTTCAGACACACTTTCATACTTTCCTCATGCTATGGAGTAATTTTAAAATATAATCTAAGTGTTGCATTTGGTCAAAATGAGTGCGGATTCAAAGAGTGAGTGAGAGCTTTTAGAGTAAACACTGTTTGGGTGCTTGTAGATTCAGGCATTTACTCTTGCTGAATGTGTGTTTAGTACTGTAGATATTTTTAGAAAGTAAGCATGATCTATTTTTTATTTTATTTTTATTCTTAATAATTGGACATATTTTTCATGTTTGACCACCCTTTTAGGCCTGTAAATAATTTAAAAGATCTAAAAGTATCTCAGTATTCAGAATCAACTAGTTAAATGCTTATATGCCTGACTTTCACCTTCAGTTATATGTACATGAAGGAAGACTCTAAATTTAGGGTTGCCCTGTTCCAGTTCTATTTTTCTACTCTAGTTTGAAGCATTAGTTTTTTGGGGAACAAGCAAGGTGTATTTAGTGGTAGGCTGATGGGTACCTCAGATCTTCGTCCTTTGCAACAATACTTTGAAGAGGGAGAAGGTGCAAGATCTGTGTTACGTTTTTCTCTGTTTTTTGCAAGGCATTGTAAAAGCTAAGTGGCGCGTCAAGCAGGTTTCTGTAGTGCAGACACTGCATAAATCCTCTGCTCAGTCCCTGTAAGCGCTGCATGCTGCCATTATGCTTTCTATAAACAGAAGACAAGCACACTGCCAAATCCTAGCAGCACTGGACATCAGCTCTTTCTGTTCTTAGCTTGTCTTGTTTATTGATGCTCAAAGACTGTCTTATTTGCCAGTATTGCATCCGCTTTCGATCATCGGGAGCAAAGAGTATCTTGCACTTCTTGGTAGCTTGGAATCTCCATCTTTGCAATTTCTTCTCCATCTTTGCAATTTTTTAATAAAATAATTACCTCTGATGAGTGTAATTAATTTGACAGTATTTTGGTCTGACTAGTGAGACTTAAAGACAAAAACTACTCAGAAGCAAACGCCTTCAGGGCTAGACAGAAAAACAAGAGCCTCCTAGGACAGCTTGGAGAACCTCAGATTGAGACTAGCAGAGAAGAGCAAGAGGTAAGTGCCACCAGATTGGGGTAGACAACATAACTTAGCGTGGTGTTCTGTGTCTAACAGGGACTGGCAGCAGACGGTTAACGAGAGCAGGAGAAAGAGAGCAAATCCTGCTTTTGAGAGGATGGAAGATAGATCCAAACATTTTGTTTAATGCTGTCTTTCATGAACTTGCTTTTGGACATGTGTGTGCTTTGATTCTCTGTAGCGTAGAGTTCCACATGTTAATTATGCCTTTTCAAAGAAAGTGGTTTTGTTGTTTTATGCTTGCTGCATATAACTGCAGCAAAAACAGGGGGTTGTTAAGTTTTCCTGACATGAGAAATAATGACTTGTCAATCTCTGTTTGCTTCCTGCAGTCTCTTTCCTGATTTGTTAGAATTCTGTTGTTTTCATGACACAAAGGTGTCTCTTCCAAGCTGAAGAGCCTTGTTTTTTCCTGAGGCTGCTGCTGAGCTTTGTGTGAGAGATTCAAGATGTGAGCACTCTGGCTTTATGATGTTTTCTGTTTTACTTTGTGTTTCTTTCCTAATAATTTTAAACACTACATCCACCCTTTTGACTGCCATTGGCCATCAAGGCATTGTTTTCAGAAAATTATTGGCAGCAACTGCAAGACCTCTTCTTTGGGAACAGCAGATAATTTAGCACTTATCCTTGTCCATTCTCAGTTTCAGTTGTCTTTTACTTTGCATTTATCAACACAGAATTTCGCCAGCTCTTGTCATGTGTAGTTGCCATGAAGGCAGTTTTCTGTAGGGAGTTTTACTTTGAGCTGACGTGAATCATTTAGCAAACTTATAACCTTGCTGTTTGTCATCTTTTCTAGGGTATTTATGTTTAATAGACCAGGTAATTTTGGAATTCCACTAATAACGTTGTGAAAACTACCCCCTTACTCTGTTCCATCTTTTAAATAGTAATTCATGACAGACCTTTAATTTTACCTTATGACAAATTGTTTAAGAGCTTTTGGCTTGTGAGAGCTTTTCAGAAATCTAAATATACTACATTAACCAAGTCATCCTTATCCAAATAATCATTAACTCCTTACAGAAATGCAAGTAATCTTGAAGTTGTGACTTCTCTTTACAAAGCCATGCTTTCTCTTCCCCATTACATCATATTCCCATGTGCCTACCAGTTCTCTTGTTTATTATAGCAGCTGATTTGATCATGCTTCCATTGTTTTAGAGCTCTTGGGTGAACTCTTGAATCTGGCTGTTTTGTCTCTTCATTTTGTTAATCTTTCCTAAAGCTTCTGCTGATGCCTTGTTTTAGAGCTGTCAAGGTCTTCTCTTCTTGTATAGTGAGCATCACGCAAATAATTAATTTAGCTATTCCTGCAATGGTCTTGTCTTGACTGAACTTTCCTTTGTTACCACAGTTAAATGTTGGTTTTTTGTGTGTTTTTCATGAAATGTTTCTATTAATCTGAGACGATAACACATGGTTCTTTGGGGTTGAGGTATTTTTTGGCCGATGTTTTCCTGGGTTTGCATTTGAATCTACAGAACATGAGCTCTTTTCCAGTTTCAGGTATTTAACTGTAGTGTGTGGCACTCAGCTTGTGTAATGTCTCTGATGAACATTCAGAACCTTTCTCACCTAATCTATTCAGCTTTTTAAAAATGGCTTTGAAGCTGAAACTCTTTATGAATTTGTGTTGAATTAGGTTAAATAGTTTTCACCAAAATACCCCAGAAACTGGGGGCACTGGCATCAGTTGCAAATCAGGAAGATGTGATTCCACGCCCTCTTCTCTCCGCTCTCTGGTGATGGTGCTTTGAGATGTCTGCCCATGACAGACAGCTTGGGTCAGAGCAGAGACCTGAATGAACACCTCACCCTTATGATCAAGTGTTTTACCCACTTGGCTACAGGTGAGCAGCTTCTTCCAGGCAAGCAAGAGGGATGATGCTTTCCTGGAGGAGCAGTTTGAATTCTAGCACTTATCAGGCAGAAGTGGGGTTTAAGTGGAGTTCTCTTCTGCATTCCTTGGCTTGTAAGATAGTCAGGGTTGTAGGAAACACCTGCCCCAGCCACCTGCCCCACCTTTCTGTTGTCATTCAATCTTTTTGTTAAAAGCTCTGTCTCCAAAACTTTCTTCTTCCCTAGTAAAGTAGTAAAGTTTCTGAATAGTTCTGATTTATGGTCTGACTCAAAAGGGTTAGACAGATAGGTTTTGGGAGAGTGGGGACATAACCTTCCAGCAAAACTCACATCCTGGCAGTATTTTTTGCTTTCTTTTTGGAACCTGCATCTCACTGACCAAGAAAAGATAATGCTGGGAAATATTCAATTATTTATGTAATATGATTTTAAGGTCAATTAGTAGCTTTGTGAGTTTCAAAAAATATACAATATATCCTTTATATCTGGGGGAAGATTAAAGACACACTCTGGCAGGTGGCATAGAGAGAGGAAAGAGAAAAGCAAACTGTCACTTAAAGAAATTGAATGTTTACGAGTTTAGAGCAACATATGATGGAAGAGTAAATTTTAGAGTTGTAAGCAAATATGTTCTAAAAGCAAATTAAGAGAGTTGAATTACTTATTTTTAAAAAATATTCTATTTTCTTAAATGAAAAATGAATTTATTCAATACTCTTAATAAGTAAGTCAGTGGCTATTTTTCTTTGTCTTTTCCTTGAATAGATGCACTATTTGAAAATTGGCTCTTATACCGGGCTTTGTTCCTGTTGTTAAAGATCAGTAACCGGTCAGATCCATTGACTCTCAGGCTTCAGGTAGATTAGCACCTCTGGCTTCAGTGGGCACTTGCAGCCAGTGGCTGCTGCAATGTTGCTGGATAAATCTTAGAGCTTGGGACCAAAAAGACAGTCTTGAATCATCTCTCCTAGTCTCTGTGGCTAAATCCCAAGCAAGTCAGTTGGAGTGCAAAATGTGTGGTTCTGCTCTTACCTTGCGCTCTTTTCTTTCTCCACTTTATTCCTCCTCTTTTCCATCTCTGTTGCCTTCTGTTCAAGAAAAGTGTGTCCTAATTAACGTGCATGATTCCTCTAGCACATGAGTTGTGGATCCTCAACTGGCAAAGGTACTAAAACCTAAGCCTTACAGTATCTGGTACTAGCATAGTTTGGTAGATCTGAGAACAGCTGATAAGATCATGAGCCCAACTTGGTCAGCATATTACAAATAAAGGTGTGCAGGAGACAGAAGCTGTTTTTATTTTAAGTATACCTCCTTATGCTCATTTTCTTTTTTTTTTCTTCAATTACAAAAGTTTGGGCACCAGCAGTATAGCAGCTCCAAATCCCTTTTCTGTCTCTTCCTAGGCTTCTTCCAGGGAAGAGTTAATCCAATGACCATTGGATGATAATGATATGACAAAGATTTTACCCCCTTGTTGACCTCCCCACGAAATGTTTTGGCATATAAGTGGGAAGAGAGCAAGAAGTGTTAGCAAAAAGAAAGCAGTTGTAATACCTTAAAATTTTGAAAGCATTAATTGCTTTTCTTTATTAAAGATTTAGACACTCTCTGTGTGTGTATCATTATGATGATGGGGTGTGATGACTCCTCTGTACTTGAAATGCCAAGTATATTGACTGTTTGTCATGGTGCAGTGAGAAGGGTCACGCCAGCACCTTTGACTCCCTGGGCCTTTTAGAGCATGTTCATTCCCCTGTGTGTTACAGCTGTCACCTGCATGTTATGGCATTCGGTGTATTGTGTGGGAGGAGGCTGTGGTGAGCAAAGGTGAGCAGGAAGGAGGGAACCGCACTGTGTAATGTAATCCAGGAGTGGGTAATAAAATGCTGTGGAAGATAACTCTGAACAGGGAGTGAGGCAAGTAAGTTTAGGGAAAAAAGAAGGGCAAGTCATTTGCACCTTCCTTTTACCTCCAGCTAAAAGTACTCCTCCACTTACCTGCCTTTCCAAGCCTTTGACTTCTCATCTTTGTTTTCCTGTTTTACTGGCACAGAACAGTCCTTTATTTCAGTCGAGCACAGATCAAAGCAGAACATGCCTGAAAAATTATTTGTGCCTCTGAGCTCTCAAGTCTTCTATAATCTGCCATGAAAATAGAAATGGATGTTAAATATTTTTCCAACATGACTTTGAGAGTTATCAATTATGTACTTCTGCTGCTGAGCATTTTGACTATTTGCTTACTTCACACTAATGCCAGTTTTACACTGATGCTGTTTAGGTCATCCTGAGTCCTTTCCTTAAGCACTGGTACGCCTTTGGCTTTACTCCCATTGACTGTCAGCTTGTGCTAATAATAAACTGTGGATCTCAGCTGTTTTTGCCGAAAAGCCAGTGCTCTTTTGGGGACTTTTTTTTTCCCCTGCGCTCATCTTATTCAACCACTGATGTTTTGTGCCACTCTAGTTTCTCATTGTCAGTGGCTGAGTAGGAAAACATTATTTGCTGCAAAGTGTTCGCGGGGCGTTCAGCATTAGAGACAGCTGCTAGAAATAGAAGTCCTGTCCTTCCTGGTTTTGCTGAGCGGCTGTGGATAGTTTGTGTCAAACTAACTCAGCGGGAGATTTTATGTTGTTGTTACTGCTGTTACTTAGAGAGGATTGCAAACTCTTGCCACATTTTTTATTGCATATGGCATTTACTGTCATGGAGCTCTTGTCTTAGTGTTTTTTCTTTTTACAGGGTTGCTCAGCAAATGTTTCATGCCTAAGTATCTTTAATACCAAATCCTTGTGAGATACTAGTTTAGAGGGCATTATTATTCTGCCTGTAAGCCTTGCACCCTGCTGAGAAATTGCGAGAGTTACATTTATAAGTCAAAGAGGATTGTCAGAAACAAGTGGTGCTGACAAACCCAATGTGTTTTGTGCTTTAACGTTTGTTTTCTGTGAGTAATTTGTAGGTATAAAAGTAACATTTGAGTAAATTAAGTGATAGGAAGTGTTACGCAGGACCTGTGTAGGTCTGCCAAGAAAAATAAACATGACTGTGATGAAGTGTGTGACGGTGGTGTTAGCAGAGCTGTAGAGGCTCTTGGAGGGACCCTAAACAAGCATCATTGGGATCATAAACAAGCTGACCATGTGGAGTCTAGGAGCTGGGCTTCTGACACAGAGATTCTCTTAATCCACCACAGCCTTTCATTTTACTGTTCATAAAGGAGTTTTAAAACTTTGCTGTTTTTATCAGTTCTGAATCTGTCAAAATTGGAGGACTAGATTAACTGTCTGTAACATCTGGTGTGTTTAATCCAAGATCTTTGTGTTAGCCCATTGTGAACAAACTGTCACTAGAGGTTTCATGATTGCTCTGCTGACACTTTTTAAACATCTAAGACTTCAGTAAGGAGGAAATAAAATTTCTCTGCTTTGAGATCTCATTGTGTAATTGGATGTAACGTTCCGGTAGCAAGGAGGGTTTTTTCGTTAAGACACCGATCTGACTTTGGGAAATGAATCCTCTCCACGGCTGTCCTGCAAACTGCTTGTATGACTGTGATGCCATGTAGTTTGTCTCTGCCAATTCATTGTCTGCAAAATGGAACAGTAAAGTTTTCCTTATCATATTAGTCTAAATAATTTGAGCTAGTTGTGGTCAGCTTCTGTTATGTATAGAGGTTGCACTAAGCACTGTCTTACAGTCCTGAGCATTGAATTTATCCTTTTGAAAGTAAAGTGAGAGTGCCAGGCATGGAAAATGAGCTACTCTAAGCTTTAGCTTTCAGTAATCAAAATGATGAAGCTCAAAATATTCCTATGAAGATCTCTGTGTAAGTGCTCACAGCACCTATATTCCTGTGGGCACATCCAAAACACACAGAGACTGACCCATATGTTTTTGAAGTGAAAAAAATCTGAAGTCTAGATTTGAACACCGTATTATCTGTCCCCATGGAGGGAATGGGAGTTGTGTGTGCAGAGCCAAAGCCATGAATTTGATACAGAACTTTCTTCTATATTCTATAAGTGCAGTAATTTCTCTTAAGGCATATTATTCTGTATGACTTCTTCCGCTTTGTGAGTGCACACACTTTTTATCATGATTGTTATGCAGTTTATGAAAAATGGTATGCTTTGGACCTATTTAAATTCTAGAGCAATTATTTTCTATAGCAGACGTTGACATTTTAAAATGCTAAGCACGTATGTAAGTGACACTGTTCAATACTTTCACATTTCTTTGTTCTCATCTGGTCAGAATATAGTGTGGGTATTTTTTAGCAATAACCCAAATGATAGAATATATTTAGTAGTTTTTTAGTATATTGCGTAGTTTAATTAATTAATGCAAGGTGGTACTGAGAGGCAAATGAAGAAAATGCCAGGATAAATTAAGCAAATTTTAAATTTGTCCTTAAACTGTTTTTAGGATAGGACAAAGTTAGTAGTCTTACTTTTAGTCATCTGCTGTTTCTACTGTGTACAAATGATACTACATGAGCAAAGGGCTACGTGATGCAATTTTAATAGTAGCAAGAATCTATTATCCTGTAACTCGATGGTTTTTTAAACAATGCAAGTTTTAGAATCATTATTTTTAAATTATAAATATAAAGGTAGTTGCCACATGTATTTCTCCTATTTAATTTATATTTAACTGTGGTTGCTCTATTAATCTTTGTTTCAAACATTAAATGCCTTCCTCATGGCAGCTGTCCATTCGCTAGTACCATGACTACTAGCATGTTAAGTTCAAAGTGGAATGTCTTGGAGAATGCAGATAATATATTTAGTTCCTGTCACCAGACAGCACAAGGCACCAGTGCGTCTCGTTCTCAGAAGAGAAAGCCAGATACTTTCTCTGCAATGTTCCCCTTCAGTTAATATCATTTGGGGGTTTTTTTAGCAGAAGTGGTAATCAAGTCTATCAGAATGATTTTTTTTCTGTAATTTTTGGTGTTATGTATACCTGGAAGAAAGTTTTAAACAAAATAATTTTAAAACCAGTGCCAGAGAGGGTATGTAGGAGATTATATGGGGTTTTTTTTTTCCAATGCCTAAATATGTTTGTGACAAAAAATAAGCTGGGGCTGGAGTGGATGCGGGAGAACTCTGGGTCTGAATGATCAGAAGCAAGCCATTTTAAAACAAATTATAGAAGCTTATAGAAGAGAAAACTTTCCCAAGAGCATACTGAAAGGCTTAAACCATATTTCTAGAAAATTGCAGCTGTCAGGCTTTCTTTTATTACCCTGGCAAAATGCTGTGTCAGGTGTTACAAAGAAGTTTGGCCATGCATTTAGAAAATTAATAGCTTCCTTACATCAGATGTGTTAAATATAAACATGTCTAGTTGCACAGCCAATTGTCATATTTTGATGTTCCCACTGAAAGTTATTTCTTTCACTGTATAATTTATGTCCAATAATTAAGCTATGAGGAAAGACTCATCTTCATGCAAGCAATAAGCATTTATAGGACGAGACCAATGATTGCTATGCCAGTCTTGCTGCATATAGTGTCAGGTGCTCCTGAGAGTGTGCCATTCAATCACAGGGAATTCCAGTGTGGAACAATAAAGAATTGCAAATTTCCCACTAGGAAAAAATTGATATTGACAAATTCATATGCATCCCAAATAAACTGTGTTCAGTTTGTCCAAAGAACAGATTGACAGCCAGTAGAAATATCTTACACTGATGCTCTGAGTTTCAGTGAGTTCCACTTTGTCCTAATAGGTTTTCCATCTTTCCAGTGCTTTCATCTAGCCATGGATTACTACTTGCATTAACAGCTTAAGCCTCAGGTGTTACGAGTTTTATGGTTTCTTCAGTCCATGTTACGATTAGCACATTGAAAATTGCGCTACACTAACGGTGAATTATTTTCTTCTTGTGTGTAATTTCCCATGTTGAACCTGGTGTTTATTGTCTCTTACCCTGTCACTGCACGCCTCCAAGAAGAATCAGGCTTCATCTTCTCCTTATCTTCCTACTAGGAAGATGTAAAGAGCAGTAAGATTTCTAATAGCCCTCTCTTCTTCAGGCTGATCAAAACCATTTCCCTCAGCCTATTCTCATATGGAATGTTCCCCCTAATCTTGATAGACTCCTGTCAGGCCCTTTGCAATGTTTTGTACTGGGAAGGCCAAAACTAGACACGGTAATTCAGATGCGGTCTCTTAAGTGCCAAAAAGAAGGGGGGAAAATGTGCTCTGATTTGCTGCTTGCACTCTTGCAAATACAGCCCCATATTTTTTGCCTTTCTTCACTTCTCACAGCTTGTGTTCAAATGCTCTCTCATCCTTTTCTGTAAATCTGCACCGTCAGCTCCCAGCCTGCACTATTGCGTGGGGATATTCTGTCCTGGCACGGGAGTGGGCATTTCCCTTTGTTGAACTCTGTGAGTTTCCTACAGACCCATATCTCCAGCCTATCAATGTCCCTCTGAAGAACTGCAGCCCTGCCCTACCTGTCTGGGAGGGCAGGGTTGCAAACTTGCAAACTTCGAAGTCTACGAACTTGTTGAGAGTACACACCACCCACCTCCCTGCTTGTTTGTAAGATGCCAAACAGTATGGGCTGTATTATCAATGCCTGATAAGATGACACTGGCACCTGCCTGTCAGATGGCCTTTATATGACTGATAACAAACCTTCAAGCCCAAAGGTTTAGCCAATTTTCCACCTGCCTTATCTTCCACATATTTGTCTGAAAGGATACTGTGAGAGGCTTGCAGTCTCTTGTCCACACAGCCAGTCATTTCATCTTGAAAGCAATCAAGTCAGTTAAGCACAAATTGTCCTTGTTAAATCTGTGCTGGCTATTCCTTACTCTCTTCTTGTCCGTCCTATGCCCAGAAATGGCTTCTGAAAGGATTTATTCCATAATCTTCCTGGAGACTGAGGTTAAGTTGACTGGCCTGTATTTTCCGAGAGTCTTCTTGTTCTTCTTGATGATGATATGGTGTTACCTTTTTTACAGTCTTCAGGAATCTCCTCTAATAATTGTGACCTCTCAGAGATGCTCAGTGATGCTGCTTTTCTGCCTTTATCCTTACACACTCATGCCATGTCTCTATACTCCTCATGAGTAGCCTGACCCTGCCTCCACCTTCTATGTTCTTCATTCTTGTGGTTAAGCTGAATCAAGAGTGTCTTTTTCATCCATGCTGGCCTTCTGCCTTTCCTGCTCAGATTCCTACATGTTGGAAAGGACAGTGCTTTGGGGAGGTTGTTGTTGAGGGTGAACCATCTTTCCTGGGCCCCTCTACTCTCATGGGGTCCTGCCAGCAGGTCCCACCTGCTCTTCTGAATGATCAGATCAGAGGGAGTGGGGCTGTGCTGTGTTGCTGATCTTGTCCATCACTGTGCAGTAGCCACTGCTAACTCTGCCAAACCTGCATTGCATTCAAACCAGGATGCTCCCTAAGGCTGCCTCATCCCTGCCCTCCTAATGGATTTGAGACATACTCCTTTCTCCCAAGATGAAAACAGCTTTTCAAGGCCACTCTTATCCGTAAGCTTCAAGGGAAATAGCTTTAAATAAGCAGGCATTTGCGTATAAATTTGCAATAATTAACAGTGGCTGCCCATTTAAGCAGAAAAGAAATCAAACCGTAAAACATGAGTGCAGATTGTGGATATAAACCGTGGCTGGTTAGGTTAGGAAATTGATCTAAGTGTGTTGTTTTCTTTTTTTCTTTCCTTTACAGAAGAATACAAAGTAATTATTGTATTTTGAATGACTATTGTTCCTGTGTAATGCTTATGGCATAAACACAGCCCTTGACTTCTGAGAGCATGATAGAATTTTATCAATTCCTGAGGGAAGTTCTTGCTTTTGAATGACCAGCAATTTTCTGTCAGTTTATCTAATTGATAATATTTATACCTGTACAGTATACATAACAGAAAACTGCTTTTGTGGCAAGTTCTAGAAGCTGAAACTACGCTATAAAATTTGATAACCACAAAAACTATTTAATGTAGCTAAACGCCAGGGCCCAAATATTTTCCCATTATGTAATGTACAGAACAAGTTCAATACCCACAACATTAAAACAATGCTTTTCCCTACTTCCTGGGATGCTTCCAGTTCCCTGCCTTTTATCTTGGGGATTTTTATAAGTACTCCATTTGTTGCCCTTGTCTGCAGGGAAAAACAGTAATCACTAAATTAGTAAATTTACTAATACAGTGACAAAAAGCAGTAACTCTTTGGTAGCTGTCCCTGGACTTATCGTTGCTCACTTTGTGAGATAAGTTATGATGAGGAGTACAATACTGAGTTCATGACTGAGACGTGCAGAAGCTGAATGTTGCAAAGACTGAGTTATGTAGATACGGTGATAAAATTTTTGCAGTTTCTCTGCCTTTTCCACCTTATCCAGTTTATGCTACTGAATGCTAAAAGAAACACAGTTAATTCTGAAATTGTTAAGGAGGTACTTCAAGAACAATTACCAAAAATTAGTTTAAATTCTATAGTCCCTCCTGGCTTGCAGTCAGGTTTCTGTCAAGTAAACTGCTACCCTGTTGACCTTAGGCCTGGGGATATCCTTAACACAAAATGCTATTTGTGTTAAATTATAAAATCCTAGTTTTATGGAATAGCTTGCGTTATGTAGGGCTTAAACTGGGTCCATCACAGATATTTCCCTGAAGGTCTTAAATTTGCTGAACCTACATGTAAGATTTCAAAATAATTTTATTTTCTAAAGTATGCAAAAATAATAATGGTAATAATAGCAATAGGCCTGAAGTTTCATCTCTTCTTGATCCTTTAGGGGTAAGAATTAGATTTTCTCGGTGGTTTCTGGAATAGTTGTGGTAGTTGAAACTCCATCAAGCAACTCAAAGACCTTAATAAATGAGCAGGTTTGAAAGGGCTGCTTAAGTTACAAAAGGGTGTTACTGATGGCTTTTTAAAAATAATATTATGCCAAAACCCTTTTTGTATCCCTTACAGTTCAGTTTCTCATTAATAAGATTTACACAAGTATTCACAAAGGGGGAAATGAGGCACATAGTTGAATAGTAATGCAGTTGTTTTCAGCTGTGATGAAGCTGCAGTTTAGCAGTATCCTTGATGAAGTGGTTGATTTTAAACTTTTTGTCCAGTGACTTGCCTTTTTCTGTGAAATACACCTGAGTAAAACATATATTTTGGTATGTGCATGTATAATCATGTCATATAAATACATATGTAAGTATGTTATATATTTTAGGTAAACTGGGAAGATGTTTAGAAAGCTTCTCAGTAGTACTGTAAGTATAACTATCATCAGTAGAGAATGGATCTCAAGTTTACATAAACGAAAAATGATCTATTAAACCAAATTTTGTTCTAAAAGCTAATTGAATTTTTCAAATATTTATCCTGAATCCATTACTTTAATTCCTTCTGTATTATCTTTTAATCTCAGCAGAAGCAAAGTGTTACAATCACAAAACCCCTCAAAGTTAGTACATTGCATCACCCAGAAGGAGACTTGTAAAAGGGACTTTTATACTTAACTTTTCTGGGTATCTGATTGAAAAAAAATTATCGAGGAAACTCTGCTAGTGCCAAGACTCATTTTTAAGGTAGCTGACATTTCTGAACCCCAGCCAAGATGAAGATTAGGCAGATCGTTTGTCCCACAGTTTGATTTTGCTTGATTTTTGATTGTGAGCTTTCAAGTTATACAGGGAAGACCTTCAGTATGAACCAAGTGTAAGTGAAAAATTTCAGTGTTACTATAGTTAGTCCTGTGAACAAACAGTGCTTTTGCAGACCTTCCGTTTTTCTATTTATGACCTATTGTCAGTTTCTCATAATACAAACAACATACGTGTATTTCAGTGTGATGTCTAGGGCTAGTCACAGACTATGTATTCCTAGGTGAATGAAGAAATACATAATTTTTAATGATTGGAACCTAATGCAAATATCATGAGAAGAAACTATGGCCTTGTTGAAATCAGCAAGAGGACTACCACTGATTTCAGAGGGACTAGCCTTCCAGTTTTTTTGCAAGTGTCATTTTTGCTTACTTGAGATAATTCCATGGCCCAGATTCCTCCCTTTATATGTATGCATGTGGCATTTTCTACTCGTTGATAATTAGTTTGTAGTGGATTAGTCTATCAGTCTGTTGTGCATTTCAAAGAGTATTATTTTGAGTTATATCAAATTAAAGGTAGACCTTTGGTGAAATTTATGAAGCTCAGTTTTCAGTAGCTGTCTCCTGCATGGATTTCCTATTATCTAAAATCTGACTGACGTTATGAGGCAGACTTTCCATTTATGGGGAAGGATCTCTCTTCTGCTTAGGCTTCTCTGTCCCCTAGTATTGTAGAAGCTGCCCTCTGTCTATCAGATTCAAATGTTACCAAGCAAAGAATAACAAACACACAGCCTGCATGACAGTAAAATACTTGGTGGTTTTTCTTTTTATGTGAAGTTGGATTTTTTTTTCCTGTGGAATTGAAAAAAAAATCAAAATGAAAAAACAAAATAAGTTTTCACATGTAACCTTTAACATAATAACCTTTCTCTCATGTAAATATAAAATATAAATAGTAGGTATGTCAAAGTAAACCTTTAAGCATCATCCTGTGTTGAAAATACACCTTTGAGTAAAAAAAATTAGATGTCAAGTAGCATTCCATGGGACCTTTTTAAAATTCGGATCACATACACGTTAAAAAGAAACTTCAGATCTTTTACACAGTTTAGTTATAAAATTGATAACTTGGATAACACATCTTGGGAAAGCAATTGAAAGTTGCTTAAGATCCCAGAAGAAGTAAGATGGGGAGGGTGGAGAAGGAAAGCGTAACCTCTACTGTCAACCTGTGTGACTTCTGTGTCCTACATGTGTTGGTGGGAACTCGTGTAGTACTCCTGTGGGTACCACAGCAGCCCCTGAGAGTGAATTACTGATGTAATAGCCAGCATTAATAGTAAGAAAGAAATGTATTGATGTCTACTCACTGGAAAGTGACTAATAGCAGGACTACTCATAATTAAGAAAAAAAAAAAAAAAGAACAGGTCCTGGCCAACATAAAAGTGATGCAGGACCCTAAAAAGTTTGATATGTCTTAATGTTTATTTCCCTTTTTGTTACACTAAACAGTGGTAATAGGCCAACAGACTTTTAAAATTTATGTCCAACTGTAAGTCTCAGGTAGTTTAAACTGATTACATCTTATCCAGGTATTTGTAAGCCATATTCTCACTTGCATGGTGCCATGTTTCATTATGTACATCCCTGAAAATTAATGTACAACATGATTGATTTTATTTGATAGGATTTGCTCTTCCTTTGTAAACACTCTGTGTGTATGTAGGTAACTATGTCTAGGGGATTTGGATGAATGTGCCTGGAAGACAATTTTAACCATCCTCTGTCAAATGAACCAGAGGGGACAGGCTGACTGTCTTGAGGAACAGAAAATGTTTCTATGTCTAGTCAAGACATAGAAATTTAGAGGGATCAGTGACCTAATTAAAGAACATGAATTCTTCTAGTGTTGACGCCTAAAGTTCAAATGTTCTTTTTATACAGGAAACTCGCCTGCCTGGCTGCTACACAAATATTAAAACAACTCTGTGTGAGCCCAAGTTTTTTGAGCATCTGGTCTGCAGCACCATGAGACAGTAGCTAAATCTTTGCTATGCAAGACCTCCTTGTCAATCTTGAGCCTAAACATAGTAACCAGTGTAATAGGATGTTTATTAGGGGAAACAAATAATTAATGTTTTGAGATAAGCTCCTAACAGAGACCACATTCCTCCTGCAAGTTGCTCTAAAATGACTATTGTATTTTCTTCCTAACTATATTCCATTCAGAAAGAGACTCAGCATGCCTGCTAAAGTCATTTGTAGCCTTGTCTTCCATATAAATGAATGTCAAGGTTGAATAAGATAACTAATGAGTTGGACGACTTCATACTTGAACACCAGAAGAGATGTAGCTCCAAGTTTCCTTTCTCTAATCCTTGGTGGCTTGCTCTTATTCTCATAACTTTTCCTCCCAACAAACTTCTCACTGTGTGTTTCTGGAGAAAAATACCTTATCTAGGGCTTATCCAAATCACATCTACATCGTTACCACATTCACCTTGGGACAAAAGCCCTTGCAAGACCGGAGTAAAATATGGAAACAGTGGTTTCCAACTGTTCTAAATCTTTACATTTTTATAACTAAATATTTAAGTGTCTGAAATCTAACTAATAAATTGAAAGCTTTCAAAATCACAACCAGGAGGTATGCTGTACCTTATAGCACATGTTTTAAAAAGGAAATGACTGAATAAATTAAAACATGGGAAGACAATCTGAGTTACATAATAGCTATATGTATTAAATCATTCAGGAGAAGTTGCAGCTGAACTAACACTCTGTAAAAATGAACTCTCTGTGGTGGACTCTTCACTCACTGGACTTATTTAAAATGTAACAGAGATGAGAAAATGGTTGTACAAAATGGAAAATTGCTGCCATGGAAGAGATATGTTCAGATTTATTC
This sequence comes from Cnemophilus loriae, assembly GCA_013397755.1. Classification (NCBI taxonomy): domain Eukaryota; kingdom Metazoa; phylum Chordata; class Aves; order Passeriformes; family Corvidae; genus Cnemophilus; species Cnemophilus loriae. The sequence goes on from VZTF01004030.1 coordinate 5,162,890, forward strand.
CTTCCAGAGGAGAAGATGATGATTCAGTTACATACAAGGGAGAAGCAATTAACTGTATCTTTCAGTTTGAATCTGATGCTTATTTGAAATTACATTTAACCCCTAACCAATTCTGTCCTTCTTATCTAAATGCTCATCTATAAAAGGAAGAAAGCATGATCTATTCATAGAGAAGACATTGTGGATGTAATTAGAAATTGTTTACGGTCTGCATAAGCGCCAGGTCTAAATGCTTTCCCCATAAATGCTCATTTAAGCATCCCATTGATCATTTTTTTTTTCTCAAAATGTTTAATCATGTTTTCACTTCAAGTACATGACATAACTACAGCCCAGCTAAAATTAAAGTCTTAATAGCCTAATATGCAGTCCCTTACTGGGGCCCCCTTACAGACCAACCAGCCTTATGAATTCAGATCTTACTGTTTTATCTAAATTAGGAGCCAATGAGCTGGAACACATAATTTAATTTTATGATGCACTGAAAGTATTTCAGTAAGTAGTCATACCAGACTGCTACAGCACTCAGTCTTGGAAGGGCATTTTACAGGTTGTCTGTATAACAGATTTTAAAGGACAAAAGTTATCTCTTATCAGAAAATGTAGAAACATTTTTCATCCGGCAGAAGGGTACCTTTATTGTTTCTTAAATAACTTAGTTTGAAAAATACTTTGCCATGTATCAGAGCAAAACACTCCAGTTAGTGCACGGAGAATGAGCTCTTTTCCTTTTTTCTCTTCCTTTTTTCAAGAAGGATACTTGTCAGAGCTGACTTCTAGTAATCTTCCTTTTGTAGCTGCTATAAAAAAATTATCTTTATTTTGTCAGAGAAAGAAACATAAATATATATCCAATTCCCTATATTCATATGCTAAAAGCATTGGTATTTCATTGCTGCACTAGAACTTACAAGTTCAAGGGATTGTCCACCCATGCATCCTGGAAAAATGAATTCCCCTACCAAGATGGATGCAATTGGTAATTCTATAATGTATAAAACTTCTGCTACAAAAATTACTTTAACTGATTTTACTTATTTAGGAGAAATGCACAGAAAACAGTAATATTAATTGGAAGGAACCCATTGCATTTGCTGTCTTGCTTTCTAATCAGTAATTTAAATAAAATAAGAGTTATTTTGCTGAGATTTCAGGAAAGAGCTGTACTATGTCAGATGCTTGAGTGGTTGCTCCATCTCTTCCTGGCTGTATGCTGCAGCTGGGGGAATGTCAGTGAAGGAGGAGAGCACAAATTCAGTGTGTCCTGCATTTATTGATGTCTTTGAGGAAGCAACCAAGTTGAATCCGTTGCAGTTAGGCTTGTGAGAGTGTTGAATTGGCTGAACTGTGAATACTTACGTTCATTTCATTCAACAGGGCTCCAAATTTCAAACCAGACGTGGACAGACTTCTTCACTGTAGAAGCCCCATCCTAAAATCCCTGGGGATATAAAGCTGCCTGGAGTCCATTGCATAATTAGGAGAATCAAAGAGAGAAGGAGTGTGATTTCCCACTAAGAAGTGAAAGAAGAGTCCATGTGCTCCATGGGGTTGACCTGCCTTGCTTCTGAGTCCCAAAGCAGCTGAGGGATGTCACCCTTAGCAGGCTGGACCCTGCTGGCAGTATGGATTACCTGGCAGCCCAACTAAAACCTTGCTGCTTGCCTTTCTATTTAGCTTCACTGTAGGGAAATCCTTTGAACATCCACTTCTGTCTAGCACCACATCTTGGCCAGCCTTGTCTGATTGCTTTAAGAATCTGAGTCAACTTAGGCATTAACCTCAGGAGTAAATGGTCTCATTATAATCAGTGCAGCTACCAACAGGCTAAACTTATGGTTTGTGATTTAGGACCCTCCATTAAGGGATGAATAGAGTGGATTCTAGTGGTTCCATATGTACATTCATTTGTTATTTATCGAAGGGTACTGCACTAGCCACAGTTCAAACCAAGTGGCTTTACAACACGTTATTATAATCTATTTGAGCTAGGAACATACAGTATGTTGTGAGGTTAGAAACAAGCCTTGTTCATTTGAAAAGAGACAGTTCAGTGGGAGTGAAGTGAAAACATATTTATTGAATTTAGAACTCCTCTATGTTCCATTCAAGAATTGAAGATTATTTATTTCGCTAAATTTTTGTGAGTTTATTCTACTAAAATCAGTGCCTGAAACTAGGATTTACTGTTTTTGGAGTTATAGAAGAGTTTTCTTTAGAGACACTTATCAGGAATGGGACTACTCTGTTGCATAGAAATCCAAGGAGGATAAAGTCCATTCTTGGCTGATACAGTAGTTTAACTGGTAATACTAAAAACTGTACAAGACAATTCCTAATCTTGTTATCAATACTTGCTTTACTATTTATCTACAAAGAACATTTCTTATACATATATGTATATGTATATGTACATATATATATACACATATACATATATATATACATATACATATATATGTATTTGAGGCCCATTTGAGACTAATTATCATTGATCTGTGAATAAGAATAAAATAACCCTTTAAAAACTTTTAATGGACTTTTTTTTTACTACATTACATATCACCATTATATTTTAAATATGCTGACTGTAAAATGAACAATATTGATAGAAGCATGGATGAGAAGTTCAACAGATTGTTTTATCTATCACCATGTCTGAAGCAGAATCAAACACCTTAATTACCATTGTACCACTGGATCACTTACCTAACATGGTGGTGGAGTTTGCTCCATTCCCATTTCACAGAGAGTAGTTTACTGCCTTTTGTGGGAGACTTTTAGGAATCAGTAATGATATAAATCACATTCTTCTTCTCAGTTTCAATCTCCTTTCTAGATCCACCAACCCTAGATCCACCAAGCTCAGTCCTTTGAGTGATTCCTGATAGCTCGTGTTTCCTCAGCTTGATTGTCTGCGTTGCTCTTTGCGAGGTTCACCTGCTGGGGAGGATTACTCCACATCTTGCATTTGGCATTGCAGTTTACCTGTCATAACAGGATAAACACTTTTTTTACATGTATGACTTAGACTTGATTTGTGATCTGCTCCAAAACCATTTCTCCACAGCTGCAACTTATCCAGTAGTTGCTTTCTCATATCTGTGCAGGTACTTGTTTAGATGTTGTAGTTGTTTTAGTCGATGATAATTAGAAGAAATTAAAACTATAGGCTCAATTTTCTGATCTGACATTTAGGGAATTCTAAAAATTTTCAGTGAGAATCTTGAATTTCAACTTCTCCTTTTATTTCACTTGATTTTTGTATTTTATCACTGTTGTTGAAATAAATGTTCATTACAGTAGAGCTATACCACACCTAGAGTGAAATCACTCAGTCTGCATTTGGAATGGTTGAAACTTATGTATTTTTTCAGGGTCCTGTAACAATAATATAACCAGTCCCTTTTTACTGAATTTTTTAGTGGACGAATTGGAAAGACATTAATTTTTTTCTGGTAATTTCTATGCTTTATTTATTTATTTTATTTTGTCATCAGCTCAGGCATAAACCTTTGGTTTTGATTGTGTCCCATACCACGGCTTTCCTAAACTGTATTCTTGCAGACGTGCATTTGCATGTAACTAATATGGTTGAGGTTGAGGTGGTGTACAGTTAGACATGTGTTTGCAACTTTTGAGAACTGAGTCTTTACTTTGAGGTCTCCAGGGAAGCAAACCGGTCTGCTTTCCTCCCTGGAGAGTGTCTCATGCCTTATAACAACAACAAATAATATGAGGAATGGGTATATTTTCTTATTCCAGCATACTATTCAAGTGCCTGCAGATTTCTTTGGAAAATACTTTTGTTGTCTGATGACCTTTCCATCATTAGTATGAATTTCCCTTCAAGGCAGGCATTTTTCAATCAACAGTAATTTGCATATAATTTATCAAGAGAAAAGAAAAGCAAAATAATTTTATTTAAAGATTTCCCTTTGTTTTAAGTGTCATTAGCAGTTCTGACTAATCAGATTTTTACAATCTCATCAGGCGCTTTTAGAAAATCTCTATGAACTCATCTAGAGGATGCATTTATTCCTAAGTGTCCTGTATTGCATTACAGCACAGTAACAAGTCACCGACTGCTACAGATGTTTATGTGAAATGCAATTAACACTCCGCCAATTTAGTTTTTATAGGGACACAATCAATTTTTATTCATTTTAAAGCTGGAATGCTTTCTTTTATTGTGTGCTGCCTCTCTGCTGATTATACAGCTAAACATATTATTCTGTTTGTAGTAAATGGGAGTGTTTAGGCAGACAGTACTGCCATGGATCACGTATAAGATAGGAATTAAATATTTGGATTATGTAGAATTTGTAGGAACTAAGAGCTGGTTTAAATACATTTATGTTTATTATTTTAAAAAGTCACATAGAAATGTGATTGCTGGTGTTTAGAGACGGTTATTTAATCACAATCTTGGTTCTCTGATGTGCTTAGTGTCCACAGATACCGTGGCTTTCATTATTAGGGAAACAGGAAACTCAGTTTGTTCAGGGGCTCCTTTAATAATGACATTTTCTCGGGTACTTGACTTAAAGTATTTGCAGTGAACAATGCTAAATTATTATACAATAATCTTTGCTGCATAAAGAGACCCAAAGTAAGTTGTACGTTCAGGAAACATGGGGATATTGTTTTAGGTAAGGGCTTTCAAAGAGTTGTGAAGAATGGAGTTTTCTGCATGGTCCCCGTTGGGTAATATGTTTTGCATATTAAGGATGATGTCAAGTCAAGTAAACAGAAGTCAAAAAAGCAGACTGGAGGTAGCATGAATGTAAGCTATTAGGAAAATTTTTGCTTAGAATGAGTTATCTTCTGTACTTAGCAAAATTATTGATAAAATTGGCTTGTTCTCATGCAGAAGAATTTTTCCTAGCTAGTGGTTCCACCTTAAATAAACACCTCTTTTCCTGGCTTTCGTGATCACATGCAGAAACTGTAAAAATGGCTCTTTCTTACTTTAGCCCCATGCCCATATTACTTCCTATCCCTTCCTTATGCATTTGTTTGCTTTTCTTCCTTGACTGCTGGGATGTGTTGATCTACTTTTAAGAAAGCTTTTCAAGAGTTGCCCCCTGCCTGTCCTCAGTGTGTTGAGCTGTATCACCAGGCTGGCCAGGGAGACACTTGAACCAGGCTGCCCACAGGCCACCTGCAGGTGGCTTCTGCTCGGAAAGGCAGCGCTTGATCCCCTGGGCATCCTATTATTTCTTACTCCAGCAAGCAGTCTCAGCACTGTCCTGTCAGTGCTGATGTCTCTTCCTGACTGGATCCTCCTGGTCACTCTTCTTTCTCATGGTCAGTTCTAGTGTTCATTCCTGGGGTATGGTGGGAAACCACCTCTTGTTCCTTCGTCCTCCAACCCCAGGTCCTGCATTGCCCCTTACAGCCCAGCATCCCCAGCTCCTGTCCTCACTAATCCTTAGCTTACTTCCTTCCTCTGCTCACTGGTCTGCCTATTCTTCACACTTTTCTCAGCTGCAGAGCTCATTTTCTCTCTCAGCTGCTCTTCTTTCCCTGCATTTGAATCAACTTCTTTCTCTGTCCTCTGTAAACACAAGACAGAGAATGAGGGGAAGGAAAGGATCATTAAAAAGAAGATAAAACCCATTCCTGACCTAATTTTATGAGACAGCCCTCAGAATTCCTCAAAGCATGCCAAGTGTGAACAGATTGGTCCATAGGACTGACTTGCTAAAATCTAATATGTTGTCAAGTCTCTACCATAAGCTGCAGTTTTCCATGATTGACTATTTTTTGTGAGATTCATAGTAAAGTTAATAATTGCTGCCTGAAATGAATTTCATGTTCCTAATGTATTGCTCAACATGAAAAAATGATAATTATTTTGAATATGGGTGGAATTGCTTTCTATTTTATGATTCTAGAAACGGCTGAACACTTTTGTTTGACATTTTATATCGATCTGGTTGACATTGGGAAGCTGTAAATTTGTTGTGGAACTTGTTCACCTAGTAGTTAAAACGTGTACATTTAAGCTTTCTAGGCTTCTGCCAGCCAGGCTGGGAAGTAAGTTGAAAAGCCATTTCTTCTGCAACTGCCTTGCTATCTTTTACCTGTCAGTCTGCAAGGCTTGTAAGTGTTTTTACAGTCCCAGTCACTCAGAGAATGCGTTTATTGTGCCTACTGGCAGAACCACCTCTGTGCAATCTGTGTAACTACGAAAATACTTCTAGTTTCAGAGAACACAGTAAGCATGTGCATCCTACGTGTGTTTAAAGCCCACATTTGCATCCTGTGAGTTTTTACTGTGTGTTTCAGAGAGGTTTCAGTCTAACTCCAGATGTATGGGTGCTTGGAGGCAGTCTTGGCTTTTTGTTTGCCTGTCAAGTGTCATGAATCCTTGTAGTTCTGTTAACCATACCAGTGTTAATTTACTTAGGATGCAGTACCAGTATGTTCCTGAATTTTCTTGACCTCAAGCACTGAGACAGAAGTTTAGCTTAAAGCACAGAAGTAGTTACCTTAAATTTAAACTGTGACTATAGATAATGCACATTCTTTTGTGTAATTAAAGAATTGATATTCTCCCCCAAGTTTAGTTATAAACTACTAAAGTTAAATTTTTAAAGCTAAGATTTCTATAAAATGCATCTAATAACTTTAGAGGACCACAACACAAATGTAAAGAAAGTATTTATCGTTTATATTGAACCCCTTTGCTTTAGATTTATCATGTAAGGATGTTCATGTGTTCAGAGAAAATGTGCAAAGGTTTTGTTTTCTTTTTCCTGTGTTTTTCACCTGATCTGGCTTTCTGTGACAAGCAACAAAGAATTAGCACCTTTGGTGCTGATACTAATAACTCTCAATGCAGAGTTTTCCAAGGCCTCCCTGCAGACAGCATGAAGGCTTCTTGTTTCACTTCTTAAAATTTATTAGTATTCAAGTTCAGTGAAGCTTAGATGAATAATTGCAGAAAATAAACACCCCTAGGAAGTATGAACAAGGTGAGCTGTGGAAGCTGCTCTTTACACTGCAATCAGATGAGATCTACGTTTGGTTCTTTCATGTTTCTCCTGCAGTTTTTCAGTGGGAACTGGTACAATGACAATGACCATTTTTAGTAGCATGCTCTAATTACCACAAAGCAAGGACACAAACGATTATGAAGCAGGCAAAAAAAAAAAGAAAAAGAAAAAGAAAAAGGCTGAAAATGACCAACAAGGACACTTTAATGAACACTTCAATGCACCTCAAATGAAAACCAGATGTTCTTTGTTAACTTCAGCAGTAAGCCTTCTGTTCCGATTGAGGAAATTGTACCTTCACATTTTTTTTGTATGTTTAATAGATAATATGGCAGAGGTATGTTTCTGTACCTTTCTGAACCTTTATGGCATATTTAATATTGCTGATATAAATAACAACCCATGGCGCCGGAATTTTATCATTTGAACAGTACAGTGCTTTATTTAAGAAAGCTCTGTAACACAATTTGCTTAGCAAATGGAAAATATTTCTGCAAAATCACTGTTGAAAAACGACAAAAAAAGGACTATTTCCTTACCATTTCACTGCACCAGAAGGAATACTGCAAATAAAATGATGCTGTAAATAGATCTTTAGCATAGTTTTGATTTAATAGATCATAAATACCATTTTTTAGCTATCCATTCTCCAAGTTCTAGTGGGACCGCCTAGGTCTGGCTAATCAACATCTGACAGGAAACTAAAAATTCCTGGGAGAATTAAGCTCAAGTGTTTATGTGCATGTGTGTATCTATATCAATACGTACCTAGACATTCAGAAATATATAGCATTGCATATAATCTCTGGACTTTAAAAGCACATTGGCTTGTAGAACACCTACAGCTGCTAAGTCAGGTGTTAGGTGCTTCAGTTACCCGTGTAAGCCTGAAGTTCTACTGCAAACACAAATTCAAGGGCACTGCTGGAGTCTGACAATGGTAAATCTTCAGCCTTTAAGGAAAGGGTTTAATCAGAGATGTCCAGAACTGATTCTGGAAACCCATAGCATCTTATAGGTTCACCTCTTATTTCTCCAGGTCATCAGGTTGTTCTGCAGCACATGGTGTGTGGCCAGCTGAATCCTTAGTAGGTAGTGAGAATCCTGTCCCTGCCCAGAGATAATTTTCCTGTACCATCTGCTCTCTTTCCCATCAGGAAAAGTGAAGCTAGAAGCAGAGGAGTCATGGTGAAACTATCTGCTCTGTATTTCATTACTTGTTGGACTGTGTTAGAAAAGTACAGGGTGGGCTGCTGTTTGTTTTAGCTGGAGGAGAGGAATGGAGAAGAATAGTCAGCTTCTTGTAGCTGCCCCTCTCCACTATGTCTGAACATAGTTTTAGGATTATGTATATTGTACTATTTCATGAGTTACTAATGTAATATGAATCATTACAATCTGCCAATCAAGGCCTACTGAATGGAAATGTACTGTAGCATGCCAAGATCTACTGGGAGACAATTTAATTTATGGCTTATTGACTAAGATTTGTTACCATTTTCTTTTGAGCTTTTAATATATGCTAAGTAAGTCTTTATCAAGGCACTTGTTCTATAATAAGTGGTGTAGGAAATCTGAAAGACTAGCATGCAGCGGCTAATGCTAGGCAATATACTACAGCTAGATGTTCCTGCTTTGCGCATTAATTCTTCTGTAATTAATATTTGATTATTTGGTCATTTATCTGTTTTAACAGTTAATAACTTAGGATGTTAAGATTATAGGAAAATTCTGTTTGGAAGGCAATCCAGGAGGTCCCTCGTTCATCCTCATGCTCAAAGCAAGATCATCCATAAAGCCAGACCAAGTGGCTCAGGGCTTTATCTAGTCCAATCTTGAAAAACCTCCAAGTTTTTAACCTCAGGGTGAAAAAGATTTTCCTATTATACATTCTAAAACTCTTGAGCTTGTGCCTGCTGTCCCGAATCCCCCCACCAGGCATCAATCAATGTTAAGAGCCTGGCTCTTTTCTTCTTGATGACCTTCTTGCAGGTACTAGAAGGCTGCATTTAGGTTCCCCTTTACCTGCTAAACCCAGTAGATTTTGTGTAATTTATTCCACTGGCCAAGCCACATATTATTTTGGGAAATAAAGACCACGTTTTAGCTTTTAAACAACTCCCAACAGCTCTCTGTTGGCACGTTCAGGTCCTCCAGATTTTTTGCTCTTTTCTTTGTTTGTTAGCACCATGCCCTTCCGTGCTGTACCAGTGTTGGTCTGACATCAGTGAGTGATTGTGAGTGTTGTGCTCAGAGGTTCAGTTTGGGGAGAACTAAAATTTTGGGAGGGATATTTAGGTTGTGGATACTCAGAGTTCTGTGTTACATGAATAGGTTTTGAGTGCCTCTTCACATGATAGGAGTAATCTGGTGTTTATATTAATCACACAAGGTTCCTCCAAAGGTCAGTGGATCTCTCCTCTCTTCTACCGTTCCCACTTAATCTTTTCAAGAGGACATATTGTGTTGGCATCATTTTTGCTTTCTGCTCTTTTGATGGGATTTTAACTTTAAAATGAAAGTCAGATGTACAAAGCTACTGGGAACACGAGTTTATCTTCAGAGAACTTCTGTTTTGCTGATCTTCACCAGATTATACCATTTAACTACTACTTAGTATTTCATAAAACTTGTAGGACATCTTCTCCTTGATTGCTGTCTGGTTTGCTCTCCATTTCTTTAGCACAGTTAATTTTCAACATGAGGTGTCTCAAAAATATTCATACTATGAAAAGTGATTAATCTGTTTTTATGAACATTTAATTTTTTCTGCAAATGAATGAATCTCAGCTTTCTGAGGATGTATTTCAAAGTTGTCATTAGCTGTCTTCATTACTTTGCATTCAAGAATGTTTTGTTCCTGTGTCTGGTTTAAGACTGGACTTCAGGGAGTGGGTGGGGACATTCTCATACATCCTCAAAGGGAATTAAAGGGTGTGTCTTATATTTGTTTCAAAGAAAAATGCTAAAATTGACAAAACATAAGCATTTTATGTATCAATCCCATTTTTTACATTTCCCATTTGAAAAAGGAGGTCCTGTGTATGCCTAGAGAAGGAAGGGAAAATCTGTTACTTGCCAGCCAGTAGTTTAAAGAATACAGAACTGACCTGTCCAGCTGTATTAACAAGTTTGCATTCAGCAGTTACAGCACACCAGAAATTACTTCGTGTAAGGTGTTGGAAAGACCAGATTCACAGATATTTTTGGAGTCTTGCTCATCTCTCACAACTTTATCCTTGGCTCCAATGTTTCTGTCCTTATAGGGCAGCTGTGGACTTGAAGTTGGGTTGCGTGAAGCTGAGGCTTTCGTAAAGTCTTAATGAAATATATCCAACAGATCATTTCCAGCACAAACTGTTGGCAGGAAACATAAAGAATTCCTTGAGATTCTCTGATAGTTTTATGCTTGGTGTTTAGATTTTTTTTTTCCCCACAGTATGTATTATTTCTACTGTAGAGACTCAGTTTACTTTGGTTAGGTGTAGAAATAGAAATCTTTTCCTTTTAATTTCTGTCTTTACAGAAATGAGCGGCAGTTTGGCATTTTGTTCTCATCCTTGGAAGACTTGTAGGAGGTTTAGTGCCACCTGAGGCTGTGGAGAGATGTACTAGATGGAGAGACTTCAAAGCATGAGAAGAGAAGGGAGCAGATCTCCAGGTCCTTCTGACTATCGGAAACCGTGATCGTTTGGATTTGGTGATAGCTGCTGATGAATAAGCTCAGCATATGGATAGATAGACAGTTTGCTCTTTGACCAGATTAGTTGACTTTTGTTTGATTGCATCCCTGCAGTGCCTTGGGAAGGGTTCATTCATCAACATGTAACCAGTCCAAGTTCTACAGATTTTGACCAGTTCTACCAGAGAATCCCTCCCATGCTGCCAGCAGGAAAAATAGTGTTTTGGTTTCTTTCTATTTTAAGTAGGTTTCTTCTCCAGCATGACTGAAGTTTTGTTGTTCATTATGCCAACTAGTATGTCTCATGGAGAACTGAGGTCATGGAAATCAGCTGGGGAAGGACTTCGCAGCAGAAGGAAGGAGTCCAGAAATGGCAGTAAAACTGTGGTTTTTTGTTTGGTTATTGAGGCCTATTAAATTTATGTTTAACTGAACAAACTTGCAAGATATGGATTGATACACCGAGGAAAAAAACCTCTGGAGTCATTCCTTTATTTCAAGTTGTAGCAATTGAAAGTGTAAATTCAAGTGCTATTGCTTGGATTTTTTATATAAAAGCTAGGCTAAAATACTGATTCATGGGACTTGTGGAAATAATAAAATATATACCTATTCGGGAAATAATTTTCAGGTTTAATTTATATATTTTAAATAGGTCCTGCAAAGTTTATCCCAATGTCGTCATAAAAGAGATTCACTTCTCCTTGAAGTGATAGTACCACAGCGAAATGTTCACAGAAGTAGATTTCAAAAGAAATATTAGATAAATCAAAAAAGCCCCAAATGCACCATAACTTAGGTACAGATGCAGTTTTAGAAAAGAGTTTTGGTTTGCATTTAAAAGGGCCATATCACATGTATTTCTTCTATTGCCTCCTAGTTCCTGTGCATTGAGGTTCAGTAATGCATGTGTGCAATAAGCAGAGTTTCATGAAGGCATTAACTGCTGCCAAGTACCGACTCCTCACTAGGAGATGCTGACGTGTAGAATCAGGTTAGAAAACAAGCTGCTGATGCAGCTCAGTTACAATATTTCCATACTGTGCTGTGGTGATTTGACTGTTTTAGAGCACACGGAGCCACTGTTCTGCCATATGTGAATGTTAAATTTTGCAAGTACTGGAGTACAGCATGAAAACTCTGACTTGCCAAGGTTTAGACTTTTAGGCGGCTGACAGTAATTTTCTTAGAGAAAAGAAGCTATGAAAACAGAAATTTTACTTCCTAGGTAGATTCCCATCAAAATATCTCCATGTTACTCTCTTATTTGAGTCTTTTTTCCCCTTTTATGACTTATTGGAATTGTATCATATAGGCTGGGAAAGCAGGAGCAGATTTCTACAAGTAGAAATCACAGATTGTAATTCAAATCTATGGTATGATCACTATTGCAACATTGTGTATAGAAGTCTGCTGAGGTCTTGGGATAAGAAAGGGGGAATTAATTTTGTAACTTAATAAGAAAAATAAATAGAAGGTCCCACTCTTAGAAAACCAAAATTCCTTTGCCCCTTTACGCTTTAAACTTTGGATACCAGTCAGAGTATTTCAGCATTGAAGTTGTGCTCCAATAAGACATTGTGGAAACGCAATCTGAAAAAGGAAAAAATAAATTACTTCTGTATTTGTCCTGTATTTTATATAAAGCAAGGGAACTCTCAATTTTATAATGCCTTGTGTGTTTTAGCTTGGTTTACTGGAGGTCTCCTTTACTGGAGATCTCCTTAGAGAAGATGAGAAGTGGATGGAGAACTTCATTAGTTCTTGAAGGACAGAACAGGTTACTGAATAATCATCAGAGTTCTTACTTCCCAGCCATTTGAACTAAATAATCTGTAATGAAATGTACACAAATATTCCCAGAGATTTAAGTAGATAACTGTGCCTGAAGAAGTTTGTTTATAGAAAAGAACATCTTAATTTCAGTACACTATCTCTGAAACTCATTCCATAGACACCAAGAATATTTAAGTCTCATGGAAATCAGGCTACTGAATTTTGGGCACCCTAGTCAGAAAATACAGCCACTTTTATTTTCTCAAGACATGTATATTTTTGTTTGTTTGGAAAGAAACAGATGGAAGAGGGTATCTTATAAATAACAAAAAATATGTTGTGATATTTTTTCTTCAGATCCTTTTGCAAATCCCCACTAGAATAAAAACCATCCACTTATTCCTTTTGTAAAAGCCAAAACATTAATCAGTCAGGCTATTTAACTGTAAGAATCTAAATATAACAGTCGAGAAGGGAAGAGGCACTAAATGTCTATAATGACTCGTGAATGATTCATTTGTGTTAGTGTAAAATTAAACACCTACTTTTTATACAAAGTGAGGAGCTGTTTGTGTTTTCAATGCTGAAGAAGGTGCTAAACCAAATAACAGAGCAGCAAGAAGGCCAAATGGCATTGTATTTGTTCAGCTTAAGAAGGGGGTGGTCAACAAACATGAGTAACAACTCTGAAAGCACTGAGACATATTTTTGTATGAGGTAACCAGTGAGTGTGGAAGTGTAAATCCCTGAGAGAACATATGTGAGACACAATGAGGTCTCTGCATTCTTCGTGTGAGTCACTGAGAAGGTGAACAAAAACCAGACAGATACAGTATATTTGGATTTTTCAAGAAAGGTTTAAATTCCCACAAGAAATAATTCAAGAAACATGTTACTGCTGAACTTCCATGTGGATCGAAAAGTGTCTGGGAGAATAAAAAGCAAATAGAAATACGAGATTGATATTCATTGTGCAAAACCTTCAGCATCTATAATAAAAGTACTTTGATAAATGTACTTATTAATCAACTAAAAATGGGATGAGTGGAGAGACGGCAAATTTAAGACAAGATAATTTAGGTGAAAATTAGGAAAGGCTGAAGAACTCATGTGGGACCTCATATAACTGGCAAATACGATGCAAACTATTTGGTAGGACAATGTAAGCTGCTATAGTCGTAGCTCCTAGAGACATTTGAACATCATTTTGTGTAGCTCATTGCCACTTCTGCTCACAGCACAGCACCAAACAAAAATTAAAATTGTTTCATTGATACTAGAAAATGTTTTCTTTGTGCAAGTAATAGACCTGTGTTACTAATAGAAGAAAAATCACTTTTAAGGTTCAGAGAGATTTAGAAGGGTACTAACAAAGGTAAAACAGATAATAAGACCAATAATAAAAATATTTTTTTATGTACGTTACATAATCCTTATGCTTCAGATGGCAAAATCACGGGCAGCTGTATCCCTCTGTTTTTCTAAAAGAGTGATGGTTATCTTTCTGATAAAAATGTCTGGTACCACCAGACAAACTGCAAGCCTGCAGTGCTACTGCAGTCATTGTGTTCAGAGCCTACCAGCAAAGATAAAAGTTTCTGAATGAGAATGCTTGAGTGTGTATGTCCTTAAAAAGTAAGAGTTCAGATTGCAAATTTCTCCATTTAGCTTTTGGATCTTTCACATTTATTGTGTGCAAGATGACACTTCTGTCTTATCTGTAAAGATATAACCTTCACTATTCATATTAATTCATAACTGATCACCTGCAAATGAGCTAACTACTTAGACTTGTATGGTTTTAGTATCCTAGCCTAGCTAAGTGCTTCTGGAGACTTGGAGCTCAAAACTCAGCCCACTCAAAAAGCTTGTTAATGGGTCCCACGTGACACAGCTATCAATTTTTTAGTATCAGATATACATGCTGTATCCATTATAACTTTCACTTAGGGGCAGGCTTGCCCTAACTGTACAGGAGCTTGTAAGGCTTTGCTCTTATTTTTGGCCTGAAAGAAGGAAAAAAATTAACGATGGTAGATGAGAGTGAAGCTGCATATTGCAAAAGGCAGCGTTCTCTGTGTGTCTGGCAGAGAGAGGGCCTGATGCAAAGGCTTGCAAGATTCTCTCTCTGTTTTTAACATTTCCCAGGTTGTTTAAATGTGCATTGTAAGCAATGATAAAATGACAAGTTATCATTGATCTGTCCTTTCCTCCATCTCAGAGGGATTCATTAAATAATGCATGTACCCATGTGAATTACCCTTCTTCACTATACTATCCCCAGACCATTAGCCAAATATAGCAACAGCAGCATCTTTCAACCCCTAAGAACCCTTTGGCTTTCATTTAATTAAATTATCCCATTATGAAAACTCTTATAATGAGATTAAATTTAATTATTTATTAGACACTTATTTGCACTAGGGAACCTATCAATTATGCATGGTTGTGCTAAACATTTTTCAATCCATCACCTTTTCTTTTCATGGAAGGTGCAATTTATTAAGTGCAACTGAAGTACTGTAACAGAAGAGCCCTGGCAGAAATGTGTGTGCCATCCTAGTTCAATTAATTGCAAATGTAAAAGGAAAATAGAAATATGAAAATTTATTCTCTCTTGTTTTGAAATACAGAACAGTGGCAGTATTGCATATTTTGCAGTTATTTGGTGCATCTCATCT
Source organism: Cnemophilus loriae (assembly GCA_013397755.1). Taxonomy (NCBI): domain Eukaryota; kingdom Metazoa; phylum Chordata; class Aves; order Passeriformes; family Corvidae; genus Cnemophilus; species Cnemophilus loriae. The sequence continues at coordinate 5,178,033 of VZTF01004030.1, forward strand.
TTGCATCCTACCTAATAAAGTTCATGGACAGTCATTTTAAATCATGATTTTGGTTGTATTTTGTATGTTAATGGTTCCTAATTGCATGAAAATTCGGACGTAAAGCCTAATTAGAATAGTTCAAAGAAATGTTTGTAGCACACTGTGACTTGTTGTTAAGTATACACAATAATTTCTTATTTGTTTATAGAAGACGCTAATGTTCTCGTAATATGAATTAGATAATCATAAGGATTAGATTTTAGGCAACTTGTTAAGTCATATAACCATAAAACATCATCCATCACACGTCTTCTTGATAAGCATTTGGATATGAAGGCAAAAACTGTAAGCTACCAATAATTGTTTCAAGCAGAATGACATTTTCTAATGAATGTTAAGAAGAAGATATAAATGTCAATACAGCTCTGAGCTTTTCTTTTATAAGACCTTGTCAATATGTAATTAATTATTCAACTGGAGTTCTCTGTGGCTCAGGGCAGCATTTCAAAGAGCTTTCTTTTCTAAATCGCGAAGTCATCATAAGATTGCTTTTACTTGATTCTTCTTTTTTCACATTTAGAAACCGTGTGTGTGTAGAAGCTCATGGACACCTGCGAGATGGCCTATGCTGTGCAGTGATAAAGTGACAAGCAAGAGGCTTTTTAGTAGCAGTAGGCTTTAGCATATGCTTTTAATACATCACAAAATTCTGCCTTGCTTTAAAAGTGCTCGTGTTTCATGTTCAGATTTGAATGGGGGTCAAACAGAAAGATTTATTTCCTTTTTTTCCTCACTTATGCATGTAAGAGGATGTTTGCTTCATTAACTTTGAAATTCACTGGCCGAATAGACTGCATATTTTAGAGGATTTAAGTAAATGTGCCCCAAAGTTCACACAAATTACTATAGAGCATTTCAGTCCTCATCTGGAAGGAATGAGACATGATGCATCTGTTAATAAAAACAAAAGAGTATTGCTTGTATTTGGCAAAACAGTCATATTTTGTACTTAAGACTTTATCAATGTCACCAGTTGTTATTATTTGGTGCTTTCTTCCTGAAAGTCAGGACAGTTAATTAAATCTCAGTGTACCCTAGTGGGTTTGATAGGATGGCTTTATTCCTATGAGGGAGATTACATTCATTAGGACAACTTTCCAGATAATATTCAGAACTTGAGTTTGCTTTTTGGTATGCTGCTTTTGCCAGCCCAGAAGTTAGCTCTTATTTTCCAGAATAACCACTCATCTTCCACTTGGATCGATATGGTCATGTGTAAGATTGGTATGTAGTTACACAGAAGTATGTTTCTTCTGTTGAAGTACCAAGATCGTATATGAAGCAAGTGGTGCTACCATAACTAGTAATTTTTGGTTTCTGACACTTCCTCTGCAGAATCAAACCTCTGAATGAAGCTTAAAAATAGTGTCTAGAAGAAAACCTTTGCAATATTTCCGTGCAATGAGATTACCATCTGCAAATCCTTAGTGAAAGGGTGAGTTACATCTACATCTTCTCAGCCTAAAAGCAGCACTTTAATATATTTTTCAGCAAGTTACAGCAAAAACTTAATTTTAAATTTGGCAAAGATTGCTGTATTTTGCATTCTGAAACCTCGGTGCTGCAGTTAGCTGTGGAACAGCCCATCTTTGTCTGTGTCGGGGGCTGGTAAATTGGCGGTGGTTATTCTTGTTTTTCCCACTGTATAATCAATTGGCAGCTTTGAACTCTACTTTGAGATCTCCTTCAAGGATCATGTACACTACACACTACAATATGTTAGCAAATAATTTTAAATGCATACTTGAGACATGAAAATGAGATTAAAATGAAAATGAACATGAAAAGGCATGCTTGAGATATGACATCTGTCAGCCACCTGCTTAACTTATAGCTATCCAGTCAGGCCAGATGTACTGGTAGGTGTATGCAATGTTTACACCTATATTGCATGAAAGTTTCAGTGTTTGCAAATTGACAGTGGTTGCAACTCTCCACATACTTGTCTCTTCCTTTTACATGTGATGATACCTCTTTTTTTCAAGTGGTATAAAAAAGGTGAGCTTTCTAAGAGCTTCAAATGCTGAAGCATTACAGAAACCTTAAAACCAGCTTATATTGTGGAGCAGTGTGGTTTTTTGATACATCTTCTCAATATTTTGAATAGAAGTTTTGACAGTTTCACTTGAGCAAAGACATGATCGATGAGGAAAAGTAGAATTTCAGTGATGAATTCATCACTGGTATGAAAACCTTGTAGGCTGGCTTTTCATTTACAGCTTGTTAGAGACTTAATTTTCTTCAATATCTTTTATCTTTTGCATTTAATAAACACCACAATTAATAGAATAATGCATAGGTATCAACATCTTTAAAATCTACAAATTTCAGCTGTATTCAGCTTTTGAGCTTTATTTTTAACACTGATGGTGAAAACGACATGGCTCAGTCTAGTTGATTATAATATTTGGTCACATGCCTTTATTAATAAAGGACAAAACCAATTTAGTATGATTCTGAATTAATATAATTTTAAAATGTTTTAAAAGAAAGATATCAAGTTTAGTACTAGTATTACTTAGAGGCATGGAATTTCCACCTTTGTCGCTTGTTTAGTGCTTCTCCCTTTCATAACTGTTTTACTAGAAACAGGTTTCTGTGGAGAAGTTAAGATAGGAGTAAAAATAATGCTGTATAAGGGAGATTATATTAAAAAGGGAAAACTGTTAAAACCAGAGGTAAACATGGGTTTTCAGAAAATTGCAGGGTACAGTAATTTTTTTTGGACATTCTAAATGCAAAGACTTTTCAGCTTTTTTATTCTTACAGCTTTTAAAATATTTTTTGTTAGGAGAGACTTAGTTTAGTTTAGGTGAAAAGATTCCTGATTTGAGATTTGCTTGATTCAGGAAAAGAATCCTTTTCAACAGAGCATCGATAATTTTCCCAAATCAGATAACTCTAGCTGGAAATCATCAAGGCATCAGGTCATTAAGTGAGGAGGAAAGACTCTTGCTTCACCGCTCCCTGGTGCAAATCTTTTTTCCCACCATTTTAGGCCCTAAGGTTGCCAACAGTCTTCTCTTTTGCTTTGAAACAAGCTGACAGCCTCAGGCATTCCAGCAGGCTGTGTAACAAAGCCTTTTCAAGACCTGATCGGTGGAAAATCAGGTTATTCATGAGCTCATACACGGTGTCCACTGTTGTTGGCTTGTAGTTCTTTTCTGGTGGTCTCATCCTTCCTTGCATTGCTATGGTGGGTTTGATTTTATTTTTTGGTATCCATCAAAGTAGGCTGAAAGAATGGGTGAAGAAGAAAGATGTTCTTCATTAACATCACTCTTACCATCTGCTGCTGTGTGGTGAAGAAGAGAAAGTCAATCTGACCCACGTATGAGACAGGACAGTCCAGCTGTTAACAGTATCAGGTCTGACATTGAAATAAAAATTTCAAACAATCTATAAAGTAAATAAGAAGTGACTTCTTGATTGCAGCCATAGCTGGTCCCTGAAAGGAAGCAATGCACAATGAAACCAGGGAAGTGCTTTTTGTCTGTAGTGTTGTTTTCCTTCCTTTAGCAGCTCGATAGGATGAACCTGATTTCTTGAGGTACAGCTTTGCTTTTGTAGGTAGGGACTGAAAGGCTTTCGTGTGACAACTGACAGATCTTACCCTCTGGGGAACTGTCTTTCTGTGTGAAATGAAGTTGCCCTGTCAGCAAAATCAAAAACTTCATTAAAATAGCTGAACAGAGCTGTAAATGGAGATCAGGCAGTTTCTTGTTATAACCTGGTTTCCCAAAGCAAGAAGGCTTTTGCAACCGCATTCATTGTATATGTCTGTCTAGCTGCACGTCTCCTAATAATGACTTCTCAATTTCTTGGGAAATCTCAGTCTAGTGTGATGGAAAGCTAGCCAGCCTCACATGTCGCACTCCTTTAAGTTTTAGGAAAACACAAGGATGGGTGGTGGAGAATGCGTGGAGGTGTCCTTGAGAGGCTAAAGGCAAATGTATCTTTGGGTGGACATCTGTGATGCTCTAGGATGGGGCTGCCATGTACTGATGATGGTATGGTTGGAGGTGTGCAGGTCTCCAGTGCAGGCAAGCTGCCTTTTGGTCCTAAAGGTGCTGTTGGTGACACAGCCCTTTGTGTGTCCCTCTCCCCAGACTGGGGTGTTGGTAAGAGGTACCTGGTTGGTCTGTGTCGTCCCCAAGCCATTGCACCCTCAGGGCTTCCAAGCCCAGAGAACTCACTTTTAAGCAACTTGCATCCCAAAAGCCAGACCCTTTCCTCTCCAGAACTACACCAATCTCATCAGCAAACCTCTCCTTGTTCCCTGCCGCTTCATTCTCTTCGCTTAAGCCACCCCATGACCTTCTCGTTAAGTTTCCCAACATGGAAGCTTCAAACCCGCTGCAGCTGCTCCACCACTAGATTTCAGCCTGGTTCAAGGTGCTGCTTTGAGCCAGCTGTGCTCCCGCTAGCTGCCCGTGTTTGTTGCCTCTGCCTCCAGGGTCACTGGATCTCTTGAAGTTATCTGTGTGGGGAAAAAAGCCCTCCCTTCCCCCACTCCCGGTTTTCAGGGGATGTAAAAAAACTGGTTAGAAGCAGCAACTGTGAAAATTGAAGCCTATGAGCTATAAAACAGAGGGAATCTCTGGCAAGGCCCTGTGAGTAACTCTAAGCCTGTAATTCTCTCTACTCACAGCCTTGCTCTAAAATACCCTGGCTGACCTTCCTGGCACATTGCGGGGAAAGTTCAAATATAGTCAAATGCAAAAATCTTTCATTTATACTTGCTGTCATTAGCTTCTGGGGCAGGAATGTCCAAGCACAGTTTCTGTGCCTTCTTGATGGGTTACGGGTTGACTATTTCTTACTCTAGTTTTAGTGGTTCTTTTGATCCTGCTTTTTTTTTTGGTAATCATACTTTTAATTATTTTAGAAGTTCGCAGGATACTGATATTCTATGCATCTAAATAGACATTTCGGAAAAAATATTAATGGAAATATCCTTAGAGATGAAGATTAGGAGCAGCACGAGGAATAGAGTAAGTCTCATTAGGCTGGAGACTTTTTCTTCTGGGTATAAAATGCTAATGGAGCATCCTGAAGTATCTGTATGAAAAGACTCTGTGTCCCTTCTGTATTTATAGATTGCAGAGTGGGAGATGCAGACGGTGCATACCTGGAATCAGACAGTTATTTTAGATGGTGGAAAGCAGGAGGGAAATTTTCAAATTCGGGTGTGAGAACATAACCATGTGACACATTCAAATTAATAGGAACTGCATAGTGTAGTCTCTGTGTACCACTTTGAAAATTTCCCTGGATGTTTTTCTTTGAATATTTATGCAATCAGAATAATATGCGGGCAATGAAGCAAAAGCCAGTGTAAATACAAAGTGATCACAAAATTTTACGTGTTTTTAATTATTGACATAAACTCCACTTTTGTCCAGAAATAAAAAATGCATATGAATGAAGTAGTTAAACACAAAAGAAAACTGTTTCAGCAATTATTTAGAAAGGAAATGTTTTCTTTAATTTAATTTCTAATGAAGTCATTAAACTTGCACATTTAGCAAATATATTTAAAATCTTTACTCCCGTGTATGTTTAAACTCCCCCAAAATACAGATTATTGCATCACTCTAGAGGAGACATTTATGTCAATCAGATCACCAGATATCAAGCAACCTTCTGGTAATGTATGCAGGGTCTTAATTTGATCTCAATATTGGGTCGAACTAATTTTTTGTACTCTGAAGACTGTACCTGCACTGAAGGATGGTATGAGAAAGGTGTAGGAGGTAAAAGGAAAGGCCTCTGCATTTGCTTCAGAACCCATCTGTCCACCATGTCCTGTGTCCAGTTACTGCTGGCTTAGTAAAAGACACATGGTGCTTATCATTAAGTCATGAATGGTGTTAATTTTATTATCCACTGGGCTTTCATTCAACATCATAAATTCAAAGCAAGGCTCGTGGTTTCTGATTGTCAGTTCAGCTCAGGGAGAGAATTAAAGATGAAGCAGTTATGTCTGAAAACAAATTTCATACGGTGTCTGCATCCCCTCCAAAACTCAAGAGCCACAGAACTCATTTCAGCTGTTAGTATATTACTGTGCCACTGTGGCTTTCCCAGGACAGATGCAGCAGGTCAAAAAATGACAATGCCTGTAAAATGAGAATAATTCTGAATCAATATAACCCTTAAAAAACCTGTCATGAAAAGCAGATATTCTGTAGCTTTCCCTGTCTACCAAGTGGTTTTCACGTTTTGAAGTCTTGTCAAACCAAGCAGCAATCTTCCGCCAAATATTCCATCGCCAATTAGTCTGTCATGGGCTTTGTCAGTTCATCTTAACTTCTCTGCCCTATAGACTGAATGCTGGATGCAAAAGATCAGAGAAAAGAAATATTTTGCTTTCTCTCTGTATAACACAGCTTTAAGCCAAAGATCCTCATCTGCTGAAGTTGGGAAGCAACAAAATTCCTCCCACGGACTCCCAAACTCAAAAAAGAAACAATCACATCTCCTGTAGGACTGAGAGTCTCACACCCTTCCTAGCAAGATGTGGTGTAGGAATGGTTATAGGGATAAGGAGAAATATATAAGAGATTGATCAGTATCAGAGAAAGTGATCCCCTACATGTCACAAACAAAATACAAACACCTTCTCGATCCTATAGAAAATCTAAGAGAATAAATTCCCATGGCAGATACGTGTGGGTATTCCCCCAGAGTAGGAGAGTTCAACTGGCTTGTATAAAGAAAGACAAATAATGTAAATTGAATAACCAAAAAGTAAATTGAGAGAGCTGAAAAATCATGCTAGGTGAATGTGGGCATCCTCAGCTGTTGCTGGCAGCTCATGAAGAGCTGGAGAGGAAAACCTTGAGCCACCCAGCTCGTGGTGCCACAGGAGCGCCCTCACTGCCAATATAATTCAGAATATCAGTGATTCCAACTTCAGTGGTTCAGATCAAGAGAGCTGAGAGAGTGAACACAAAAATGATCTAATAAATTTCATCTAACTCCTTTTTCTTATCTTCTGAGTCAAGAGGAGGGAAGTAAGCGTCTGACACGCCACAGGGCAGTCACCCCTGTGTGGGAGAACAAACTGCTAGGAAGGCATTTGTAACAAGGTTAGGGGTGAGACACCGGCGTGTTGGACAATGCATTGACTTCTCTGATAAATGTTTTCTGAAAAGTAATTTCCGGAGCTAGCAAGGAATTATGTAAATGGAGAAATAATCAGATAAGGTGATCAAGAGTGAAGAAATGAAACAGTCTTTCAGGGTGCAGTTATGAAAAGATGATTGGAATGCGTTTAGCAGTATTCAGCTAATGAAGTCAGAGTTGTAATTGCAGGCAGGTGAGGAAAGCAAACAAATTTGAAATGATAAATCAGCATTTATATTTTTTAGACTTGGAGGAAGCCAGGATTTCAATTTCTTTTTCTTTTTTTAATTTCTATCTTATGAATTCATTTGCACATTTTGGAAGTACATTCTTTGGGATTTTCAAATCATGGAGCTAATCCAAGATCAATTCAAGCGAAGAAAATTTACTGGATTTACTTCTTTCAGTAGAACCAACCCTACGGAGATGTTAATTTGGATAGTATGGTATTTGATGTTGGGCAAGGAAGGATGCTGTGGCTTATTAGTTCTTCTGGGATGGAAGGAAAGAAGCACATTGTCATATGCTAAAGGAGATCTTAAATGTCGTTCCCTTGAGCACGTGACACCTATGGGAAATCTTATGAAGTCTGGGTATCACTGTTTTTATTATATAATAGGTTTTCACCTTTTCACTGATGTCTGCCCATGTATTTTCATTTTTATTGACTGCTAGGTGACATCACGCTTTCTAATTGCAAATACTTTGCATTACTATTAGTTCTCAGGTATTTGAGGGAAGAGTTATTGGTATTATCCGTGGATTTTTCTAGCAAGAGAAAAGCTACGCATGCTTAAACAGCACTAAAGTTGGAAACTCGGCAGGTGTCCCTGAGTTGTGTAGTGCAGTTTTATTAAACCAGAGAAACTTATGTCTTGCAAAGTTACAAGCAAGCTTAGGTGAGTGTAAAGATTTAGCAAATCAGTGTCTCAAACCAATCTCTTAAATCACTGTGATTTATTGGGTTTTTATTCATAGTCATGAATTTCTAAACCAAATGTAAACAAAAGTCTTCAATCCTCTTATTCAAGGTCTCTAAAGTCCACTTCTCTTACTAAATTAATAGGAAACATTTTTACTGCATATTAACTTACAGCTATTTTCTCATTGCCATTCATTTCAAGTCATTTTATTGTACCCATTCAAATTTTGAGGAACTGGTGTCTTGGAGAACTGCAATGCATCCAAACATGAAGAGATAACTAGACCTGTTTCCTGCAACCTGGACTGTGAGGATAGACTCCAACCAGCAGTACACAGCCCTCTTGAGGTCAGAAGGACAACAGATGGGTACCACAGTCCACCTTTGGACTGGACTGCAGGGCAGTGTCCTGGGCTGAAGCAGACCTCAATACTGGCTGACAGTAACCTTGTAACGTAAGACCTGCTCAAATGCATTTTATCCTGCACGTTCATTAGATGGTAAAAACAATTTTAGGAAAACCTATATTAGATTGATGTAAAAAATAGCTGACCTAAGAGTTGCTGCTTTAGGATGCATGCTGCATAACTATATACTATTATTTACTTACTGACCAGAAAAATGAGAGGCCAATCCTGTAATTCATCAGCTAGTAGAAAAAGATTTGTATAAACCTCCTGCCGTGCTTGGTATACCGCATATGTCTGAGGCCAATTACTGTGACGCTGGTTCTGTTTTAATTCAAGCTTTAGAGATGCATGCACAATATTTTATAGTGTTTTGGAGGTGAAAATATTAAGAATGTTTTCTCACCAAAAAAAAAAACCAAGCCAAAAAACCCAACTGAAAACGATGAGTATTTTATGAGAGAGGAGATGGGAGAAGAGAAATGCACTCTAAGGCTATTATTGCTGCTTTGTGGCAACCTATTTGGGTTTCACAGAGGAGCAAGAGCCAGATGAGGGGCAGCCACTCTCCATCCATTGGATTTCCCCTGTTTCCAGCTGTTCCTGAGACCACCACACAGTTCCTGAGACTATTTCTGAATTCAAAACCATTCTAGATACAGATTAAGGTTCAGGAAGGGGAGCCTTCATCGTGGACGCTTGAGGGGTGGGTAAGCACTTCATCAGTGGCTGCAGGGGCTGGGGATGCTTTACTGTATGTCCACAGCCCACTGGGGCTTGGTGGAGCAGGAGGTATCCTCGGCCAGGGCAATGAAGCCCTTGTGTCCTAGGCACCTTAAGGCCTCACGTGCAGCATTCAGTCTTCAGCAGTTTAATTTTGACTTTATTTCAATAACTAGTCATCTGCAGTGGAGTACATTGGTGGAATAAATTTCAAACTAGTGCATTTTCAGGCTACTAAAGCTACTAAATTTTTCAAGGTGTCTCTAATTTAGGCTTTTGTGCTTTCCAAATGAGCTATTAAAAATCAGCCTGGTTACAAAAAATGCCCTGCTTGTGATTACAACGGCACTAGATGTGCCAAAGACAAATAAGCATTTCTAAGTTGCGCTCAGCACATTCCTTATACTGACAGCAGACAGATTGCAATTTTTTAAAAATCAAATTATAAGAGTTAAAAACAGGTTGCTCAACTTTGTTTCAAGTTCTTCATGTAGTTGTCTTCTGTTCTGTGTAGCTCTGTGTCCTGTCCTCCTTATGGTATTGCATTCTTCTGGTACCACTGCATGGGAAGCATTCTGCTTCTGCCCAGTGTGCAGCACCCGTGCTGTGTCTCTCAGCTCATAAACTGGCATCCAGTGCAAGGTGCATTTTCATTTGTCTGTGCCTGGTTTAGCAACACTGTTTAATGATGGTGGTTGTGTATGGAGATTCCTCCATTGTAGAAGGCAAGGCATCCTTAAAGATGCATTTTCAGAACTTCCTCAGGGGAATCGCTTGGGTGGATATGAATGCTTCACTCTTTTGGGCATGCAGATGTGGTACAAGACAGACGGGCAAGGTATAGGATTTGGTTTTTTAGATACTGGAATCACAATATCACTTGTTCTTAATTCTTGTGAAACTCACTTGAAATCCTTGTTTTAACCTAGTTCCCTCTAAATTAGTGACAGGTTTGCAGGGACAAAATTTCTGACTGCTCTCTGTGATTTTTTTTATCCCCTTGAGCCCAGGTTTGAAAGAGATCTGTCATCTTGTGTTTGTGGGCTCAAAGTATAGGTGTAATTATGAATAACTGGGTTAAGAATTAAATATTTCTTCAGAAAGGTATATTTTCAAGCAGGATACATATGTAGAAAATCTGTATAATGCCCTTAATTTAAAAAAAAAAAATCCATATTAGTAGCCTGGAAGTATCCAAGCAGTAAAAAGAGTTTAAGCTTTGTTTACATTTTGGCTGCAAGAGGTGCCTCTCTTTAAGTATTTAGATAAACAAACCAAAGCTGCTGTTTTCATTAGCATGTAACACAGAGCCCAGTTTCCTTACCTGAGAGAATGTTAAACTAAAATTCAGCGGCAGAAAGCAATTTGATCTCTTGCAAATATGAGTCTTGATAAACCTTACACTATGGAAAAAAAACCCCAACAAACCAACCTTCAAATTTTGTACCTATTGACATTGCTTAATAAAAACATCTCGAGTGCTGGTGCTTCTGGGTGTGTTTCCAATAGCAATGTGATTGCAAGGCTCCGTGGATAAAGTTACCGATCCTTTGAATTCTGACCTTCAGTCTAAAACAGCTTTAGAGGTTACTCTTTTTCCGATTTGTGAGATTGCAGAGAAAAAGTTAATGCTGCTGGAAGGAAGCGGGGGAGGGAGCTGGGCTTGGAGATGAGAACTGGGTCTTTGAAGCCATCTGAGAAGTTTTCCTCTGGCCTTGATTTGTAACAACAAATATTGGCAGTCTGAGTCAGTAATTATATGAAGTTTCCAAATAGAGCTGAATGCTCTATTTGGAAACTTCTGTGAATACAATTACTACTGAGACCCAATTGATTCTAAGGGAAATTATACTTTTGGGTTTGACAAAGTCTGGATTCTTGGGGCAGCTGTAGCCATCAAAACCTGAGAGTAGCTTAAGTCTGTGTCTACACGGAGGGGACACATCAAAATTGGGTCCCCTGCATCGACTGGAAGTGTCTCTCTCTCTCCCCTGAGAATGAGGGTTTGGATGATCACCTTTGACTAAATGCATAATTTTAGATGGTTACACGTAGGTGAGAATCTAGCCTCTGGTGAACAAATGATGGTCATGGTATAATTACTGTAAGGTTTAGAAGAATTTATTGTGTTAAATTTCTTAAAAACAGTTTCTAGGAAAAACATCGATGCAAGTATTAAATAAATGACAGGACTATTTTAAATTAGACTTCCACTTTGTCCTTTTCATTACAAGGCCCACAATGTAGAGTATTTATGCATGTCACTTTTAGAAGATACTTCACTGTTCCAGATCACCATAAGAAAAATCTGTGTGACTGAATGTTTCAGAGCTACATGTACATATTTACTGTATTCAGCTAACGCAAGGTTTGTAATTTGAATGTCTATTTATGAGTCACTTATATTAGTCATAAATGCAGATTTGTCTTAATAATTTGTCAAAGTGAGCCTGGGTTGCTGTTCTTTCAATTTTATTTCTAATTCTAAATGTTTTAATAAATAATTATTTTCTGTGTATATTTTTGGGTTTTTTGTGCAGCCTTATATGTCAGTAGCTGAAAAATTATGTAATAATTGATACCAATAACTAAAATACAGTAATGACCCACTGCTCCATCTGCTGTTGAACAGTGACATGAATAACACTTCGTAAAAAAAAAGGAAATAATAATAAAATGGAATTTGCAACAAACAAACCTATTGTTCCTGTGGTTAGTGAACAAACATATTTTTCTTGCCGAGTGAAGTATTCTGAGTATGACTTTAACTGAGAGTTGAAAAACAAAGAGGAACTTTCCATCTTCCTTTTCACCTTATAGGAGGTGCTGACAAAACTGTTTTTGTTCATGTTAGTGGGAAAAGGTTGGAGAAAAGATAGTCTAGTATTACTGAGCTGACTCATGTCATACAGTGCACTATATTTATATCACTGGCAAAAATATAAGTTATTGCTGTGAAAAAAAATTTGCAATGGTTTGTAAGTTCTAACTTTATTCTAGTAGCACTAAATGAAAGATGAGGAAGGCTTAAACAGTCATGGGAGGATGAACTACGGAAAAATGGCATGTGTGTGAAATGATGTGTTTTATAGTCTTTACAGAACAACAGGACTTGATTATTTTGTCAGCTCACTGGTAATCTCTCATTTGTAGTGTGTTCTTCCTGCAACCCAGTCTTCCAAAGAAGTACTGATTATGGCTTTTATCACCCACTAGAATGCTAGCAAGCTGCTTCTCATCATCAGTGGTGCATTTGATTTGATTTGTTCATTTTTATAAGCAGATTATTATTCACATATCACGGTGAAGGATGATTATTTTCAAATTTTAGGCAGTTATGTTTCCATGCTGAGCTGGAGTAAAAGCCTGAATGTCAATTAGAAAAATTAGCTCTTTCTCAAGGTTGCTCACAGATTGCAACTTACTCCTTTCATTTCACCCCCTATCTTGTAAACAGATAATTCTTCGAATAACTTTCTTCAGAGACATTTATGTTGCCTTCAGCAGGACTTCTTTTATAAATAGTTACTAACATGTTTATGTGTCTTTTTAGCAGAGGTTCTTGTGCAACAAATAAGAGTAACACTGATTCTTAGGTACTGTAGGCAGTATTAAAAGCCCCCCTGTAAAACTCTTGAACTTTATTGGAAAATTGAAGGTAATTTTCTATAGTTCAATTTAATAGCTAAGACGTTGCTTAAATGTTGAAGACTGTTGAAGTTGGAAAAGCTACATTACTCTTAAACCTGGAGTGGATCTCAGAGCTCTGCTGTCAGGATGTCACAGACCTGGTGTCTTTAGGGAAAAGCCATCACTTTTGGGTAGAACATCTACTTAAGATGATCTGGAGACCAAAGCTTTTCAGTATGTTTGTGTGGCAATCATTACCTTCATGGGATTTCTGGAAGGGACAAGTAATGTAGGGTTTTAAAAAATACCCAAAGGGAAATGACAGTATTAGATACATTTAAAATTTACGTTCATCGAGGAAACCTTTCCTTCACCCTGCCAAACTATTTACTTATTTTGCAGTTAGAGTACTGAGCATATCTATAATTTACACTACTGGTGCCTGTAAATATATATATATACATACACACAAACACACACACACACGCGCACACACACACACACACACAATTTCTTTCTTCCTTTGACATAATGTTTTTAAGGTGCAACAAATCTACTGAAAAAACAAGCATACTTTCACTTTGGAGAGTGAAAAATTGAGATACACTAAGATATTTACTTTCAAACTAGACTTTGAACGCTTCTTCTGTGGACAGTCTGCATTTGTTTATATCATAACTGTCAGCTATTTCAGAATCATATGTAAGTTATACATTCAATCAAAAAGCTAAAGCAGCATCTACTTAAGATTAATAAAGATCACTATTTCCTATTTTAAATTATACTAAATGGTTCTGTCATTCGTACTGAAGTGGTGGATTGAAAATCACTACTACTGGAGGCAAACTAGCCAAGCTAGCAAACGGGAGCCAGCAGCTCATTCAATATTATTTTTATCCAGTATATCTTGAAAGAATATAACTAATTTGTTCTTGTTAGTCACACTGATAGTTTTTGTACAGAACACTTAAAATGGTTGATCTCTGTCACTTTTATTGTTTATGTTTACCAAGGTCTCTTTCTACTTTTGCTCACATGAGTAGCATGAAACAATACGGGCTCCTGTCAAATGCTGCAAACTTCTGTTCCAGCCAGGGATGTCTCTAGGCAACAGCTGCTATGTGTAAGATAAAACTTGTATGGAGGCATAGGAGGGATATTGCTGCTTCAGAGGGTTCTGACGTTGCATTGCAGTTGTTATGGGAAGAGCCAGGCGGTGGCTTTCAGGAGCAATGGGATGCATCTTTTGCTTTAGTGAAGTGTGGTCTTCCTAGGCCTATTTCTGATATTAAATATTTCAGTAGTATTTCCTACTTGGTGACAAACTTATGAACATCCCACTGTTCCATATCCATCTTACATATAATTTTTCTTAACTGCCAGAACATCTGTAATCATGGCACCTAAGTGCCCAGTAAATGTTGTGTTCCAGATGGACCCATTTTGCTTGTGCTAAAACAAGTGTGTGACACTGCATGTGAAGTTAAAACCATATTGTGTGAGTAATGGTTGTAATAATATCCTCAATAGCTTGTTTGTGCATTTGATATTATGTAACAGGCCTGGTCCTTTACTTCTTAGGACTCTTGAGATGCCAGCTGCATTAATGGGAATGCAGAATCAGGGCAAATTTAGGCATGATGTAAACATATACAAATCCCACTGAAATCTCTGTTCCAAACCCAGTGTTAGTGCAATTGTGGTTTGAAAATGATGTTGGGTGCCAGTGACCAACAACCCACCCTGCACTGATTTGGTATGCAGTTACTGGGAAGAACAAACCCCAAAAGATAAGTAAACAAACCTCTTTCAAGTAGGTTTCAAATCGGTGCAGTGCTCAGCTGTCATAATTAGATTACCTATTGAAATAAAAAGAACTGCACTCACTTAAACCAAATGAGGATCTAGTCCACAGTATCAGCTGTAGGATAAGTTCATAGGTTAGACCCTATCATGGGGTAATGATATACACTAATCTGAAGTCCAGTCTTCAGACATCAGATAAAGAACTTTAAGGCACTGTTTAATGGCTGTATAAACACAGAGGACCCTTCTTTATCTCGTATCCCCCATCTAGATCATCTATATGGCTTCAGTTCCCATACTGCCTACATGCCATACTACAGAAGAGATTAAAAATTCAAAGCTGATTCTTTTCGTGCAATGCATCGTCAACACCCTTTTTCTGATCATCTTAGCCTCTGTGTAATTTATCCCATGTTTATCCTCACATCATCAAGCTCTGTACGTAAGTATGGGGATCTGTCTTACTTTAATTAAATACAGAGACTGGGCACACTCCTGAAGTTATTACTTAGATAAAACTCCCAGTAGGGACTACAAACTAAACAACAATAAACCTGTTTCAGTAACCTTTACATTTAAAATACTAAAATTTATTCATATATTTGTGCTATTTGGGTTTTTTTTTTTTCAATAATGGAATGAAATAGATTTATGCAAAAATTTGCATGCGCCATTGAAGTCACAGTCTTCTTTTTAGATGATTTTTTAATTTCCATTGCATCATTTAAGTATCACTATTTTTGAAAAAGGATTTTGAGTTACATTTTCCAGTGTTAGATTGTACCTCACAACAATAATATTATATTTTTTGAGTTTTTATTATAGAAAAAAATAAACTTCTGTTTCATTAAAGTGTGTGCCTGATATTTTTCATTTAACAGATATAG
The DNA here is from genome assembly GCA_013397755.1 of Cnemophilus loriae. Classification (NCBI taxonomy): domain Eukaryota; kingdom Metazoa; phylum Chordata; class Aves; order Passeriformes; family Corvidae; genus Cnemophilus; species Cnemophilus loriae. The sequence continues at coordinate 5,193,581 of VZTF01004030.1, forward strand.
CTCCTACAGTCAGTGAAGCAAGATGTGTCTTTCTATTGGATTGGGTAGGGCTTTTTAAAAATGATCTTATTAACACTGGTAAAGAATTCAGCAGTAAGCATTTTCCAGAAGATCGTGGCTGTTCCAAAAAATCGTATAGTTCAGAATGATTGCATAGCCTTGTGTTTCAGGGTTTCAGTGACTTCTACCTGACGAAACGGCATGACTCCGTAATAAGTAATTTGTATTTCTTTCACAGTTTAATATAGAACATGATAAATAGTTTTCTTGGCGTGAGATGTGGTTTGTGACTCTGAAGAAGTGATGGGATTGTGTTTGTGCTGGGTACGCAGACGGGCCCAATCGAAAGCTGCTTATTTTGACCTGGGTTCCCATATATGGTGTGTGACTGTCCCGAGATCCCTTTTCTCCGCTAAACAAAATGAAATCCTAGGTGCCTTTTCAGCTCGAGGTTGACTTGTAGCTTTGCAAACCGATCTGCTTTCCTGAAGTATTCCCAATGTACTTGCTACAAAATAATGTCTCACTTACTGGGATGTAGTAGCCAGAAGATATTTCTTCTCTAGAAGTATCGCTTTCATTCACAGATTAGTTAATTGAAGGTAAGGATATATTAGCAGTGGATAACCACAGGTTTTTGTAAAGAGAAAAAAAAAGTTCTTTTTCAGTCTGTTTATACAGTATGAAGTTGGGGGGTTTGTTGATTTTTGATTTTATTTCAGTTTTTTTAAATTTAGTAGTTTAGACGCGGCATGGTATTAAGACTTCTTTTTTGGTACTACAAATCGTTACGCTGTTTTCCTCATCATATTTGGATTATGTGCACTGGAAAAAAGTGTAGAAAAATTAGTGTTACATGAAGTGAAAGATACTGTCTGCAAAGTGGAAATGCTCCGGAGAACGCTGGTCAAATTTAGTTACTGTGTGTGTTATGATGTTTTTTAACATAATGTATATATTTTTAAAAGAGCTTTTTTTTAAATTATGAGCAACTAAAAGTTCTGTAATAGAAAAGCATCATAAACCCATTTCAGTTTAATGGCTTACTAATTAAATTACTTAATTACTTATTGATTGGTAAAAGCTAAGCTTTAGAGTTACTGTTACTTAATGCACAAATTTAACTCTAAGCAGCCATCTCTCTCTTCTTTGGAAACATTTGTATGGTCTGTGGAAATGGCCTTTATACCGTTTTAAATTTTAAAACTTTAGCAAGTGATTAGTAATAATTAAAATACGAATTTGGCTATATTTGCAATTGTTTTTCAGCGTACAGGTATTTAATGGTTCAAGTGGTTTAAACCATTTTAAAAGTTCCAGATATTTTATTTAATAAATACCCTTAAATTGGAGAAGGTAGCTTAAATAGTTTTAGCAGATCCTTTCTTTACAAGGTCGCAAGAATCTCAGATATTTGAGAACAAATCTGTTACATATCCAATCAAAACGGCATGTCCGGACGTGCATGCTGGCTGTATGCTTAAGAGCCTCTCTGAGTATCCCTGTTTAGCTTCTCTCATTGGTATAATGTTGGTGTAATTCCAGTTATTCTATTAGGACGGCTTTAGTTTAAACCCAGCTTACAAGAGGGGACGCATCTAACACACAATTCAACTTTCTAAATGAGGAGGGACCCGAGGGATTTTCAGGAGTTTTTCTGGGGGGAGGCTGAGGAAGGTGCAAGGAAGGGGGGCCCTGTCGGCCGGGCAGGGGGCGGAGGGGGCGGCCGGGGGCCAGGGGCGCGCAGTTTCCGCGGCGGAG